>JAQQAC010002594.1:30670633-30789035 GCA_029783875.1 Phataginus tricuspis
GTCTGATGGGTTTTCCTTTGTAGGTGATCTTTTTTCTCTCTCTAGCTGCCTTTAATACTCTGTCTTTATCTTTGACCTTTGCCATCTGAATTATTATGTGTCTTGGTGTTGTCTTCCTTGGGTCCCTTGTGTTGGGAGTTTTGTGGGCTTCCGTGGACTGTGAGACTATTTCCTTCCCCAGTGTGGGAAAGTTTTCAGCAATTATTTCTTCAAAGACACTTTCTATCCCTTTTTCTCTCTCTTCTTCCTCTGGTACTCCTATAATGCGAATATTGTTCCATTTGGATTGGTCACACAGTTCTCTCAATATTCTTTCATTCTTAGAGATCCTTTTTTTCTCAGTACCTCAACTTCTTTGTATTCCTCTTCTCTAGTTTTTATTTCATTTATCATCTCCTCCACCGTATCCAAACTGCTTTTAACACCATCCATTGTGTTTCTCAATTATTGGATCTCTGACCGGAATTCATTCCTGAGTTCTTGAATATCTTTCCGTACCTCCATGAGCATGTGAATGATTTTTATTTTGAACTCCCTTTCAGGGAGAGTCATAAGGTCCATATCATTAAAATCTTTCTCAGGAGTTGTGTTCATAATTTTACTCTGGATCAGGTTCCTTTGGCATTTCATATTTGTGTATGGAGCCCTCTAGTGCCCAGAAGCTCTACTCCCTGGAGCTGCTCAGCCCCTGAAGCAATGTCAGGGATTGTAGGGGAGTGGTATTGGTGCCTCGGGGGAGGAAAGGGCTGTTTCCTGGTTCCTGGCTGCTATGCCTGTCTCCACTGTCTGAACTGGTGGGCTGAGCACACAGGTATAAGCCTCTGTGCTTTGCCTTTTAAGTTGCTGTAGACAGATCCTCCCTCCGTTTGGCCCAACACCAGGGAAGGGCTTCCAGGTTTGCAAGCCCGGTGGGGCTGGCTAGGCGAAAGGTGCACTAGTCTGCCTGTCACAGAAGGGGTTCCTGGAGCCGTGCAGGCAGCCAGGGAGCTGGCACACCTGAAGATCAGAAAACCCCCAATCTGCTGGGCAGAGTGCACCTGGACAATCCTGTCCACCTGTCCTTTCTCCCGAGCAGCAAGCTCCGTGCAGTCCTTGCCCCCTCAGCAGGCCTCCTTCCAAGGTCCTCCCTGCCAGGAAGTCTCTCTGACTGCCTGCCCCTCCCCCATCCTGGAGAAGCTGGGTATGGATCCCTCATCTCACAGACAGCCAGAATCCTTGTCTCTCCAGGAACTCCGCCTGTCTTAGCTTTCCAAGCTCCTAATTACAAGAGCATCATGCAAGCACCATGAAATGTAGGTTTGTGCTCCCAGAGTAGATCTCCAGAGTTAGGTATTCAGCAGTCCCAGTTCTCCAGTCCCTCTCAGCTCCGTTCCTGTTCCTCCTGCCGGTGAACTGGGGTGGGGGAAGGGCTTGGATCCCGCAGGACCACAGCTTTAGTACGTTACCGTTTTCTGTGAGGGCTGCTCTTGTCTCCAGGTGTATGCAGTTTATTGTAGTTTTCTTTCCCGTTGCTCTTTCAAGAGTAGTTGTAGTAGCTTTATTTTCATATTATATGCGGTTTTAGGAGGAAGCCTCTGTCTCACCTCTCACGCCGCCATCTTTAATCCTCCTAAACTGTATTGTTTTTAATTGTTAATTATAATCCCCAAGAATCACTAAGAAAATAACCCAAAAACATACAAAGAAATGACAAAGATTCCAATCACATGAAATGTCCAGAATAGGCACATCTAGAGAGAAAGTAAATTAGCAGTTATCTAGGGGTGGGAAGGGAGGGAGGTTGGAGGGGAAGGGCTAAAGGATGTGGGAGGCTTTTTTGGGTGATAAAAATGTTTCAAAACTGATTGTGATGATGGTTGCACAACTCTGAATATATTAAAAGTTATTGAGCTATATGCTATAAATGGGTTAATTATATATGGGTAAATTACATCTCAATAAGGCTGCTTTAAAAAACAAGGTTATTAAAATTATATACTAGAAAATATTGCTTTAACACAAAAGTGGCAGTAATAGAGGAATAAAGAAGCAAAAAAGACAAGACATAGAAAATAGCAAAGTGGCAGATGTAAATCTACCTTATTATTAGTTACATTAAACATAAATGGATTAAACACTCCAACCAAAAGCCAGAGGTTGGCAGAATGGATTTTTTAAAATCATGATCCAACTGTACACTTTCTATAAGTGACATAATATAGATTCAAAGACATAACAGATTAAAAGTTAAAGAACAGAATAAGATATATTATACTAACAATAACCAAAAAAAGATGGCTGCATGAGTAGGGTGCAGAAATCTCCTCCCAAAACCATACATATTTTTGAAAATACAGCTATTCCTAAAAGAGAGATCAGAAGATACAGTACAACAGCCAGGCTACATCTACATTTGCGAGAACTCAGCATCTCACGAAAAGGGTAAGATACAAAGCCTTGACCCAGGGGGACCCGAGCACTCCCCCCACCCTAGTTCACCAGCAGGAGGAAAACAAATCAGAGTGGGGAGGGAGTGGAAGCACAGGACTGATAAATAACCAGCCCTAGGAATCTGCACCGGGAACACAGACACACATTGCATGGTGTACTGGATATTAGAGAAATGGAAAAGTAAAATCCGAGATGGAGACCGTGAGCGGGTCCCCACAGCCAGCTCCCCTGGGACAAAAGAAAAGTGGGAGCTTTTTAAAAGTCTTAAAGGGACAAGGGCTTAGCTGGACAAAATCAACCTGGCACACTCAGCCCAGCAGGCTGGGAATCTTAAGGAACTTTAGGCGCCTTAACCCCCTGGGAGATAATGCAGCCCCAAAGCCCCTCATGGCGATAAGCAGCCTGCCATTCATCCCCTTCCCCCCCGCCCGGCACTGCAAGCAAACCAACTGACCCACCACAGCTGCAAAGCAGCTGGAGAACAGTCCTGCCCACAGCAACACACAGTCTCCTCACAGCACGCAGCTAACTGGGACAGACCCAGAGGCTGCCACCAGTGCACAGCTGCCCAGCACAGACAGAGGAAGCTACAGCAAGGTCCAGAAGGCACGAAGGGGCGCCGTTCTCACAGAGAACACACCCAGTGAGTTTGCAAGCCCCGGCAGTGCCCTAGGCTATCCAAAAGAATGCCCTGCCCACAGCAGCTCAGGAGATTATCCCAGAAACTGCTCCCAGAGTGCAGGTAAATGTCACAGGCAGCAGAAAACAGCGCAGGCAGCGGAAGCCGAGCAAGGTCCAGAAGGCACGAAGGACCACCGTTCTCGCAGGAGAACACACCTGGCGCATTTGCGACCCCCACAGTGCCCTAGGCTATCTCAAGGGCTGCCCCATCCACAGCAGCTCAGGAGATTATCTCAGAGACTGTTCCCTGTGTGTGGGTAACTGACACAGGCAGCTGAGAAGGGCAAGGTGACCATCAAGTAGGAAGGGACTTTGTTCTCCCAGCTGACACACGTGCCACCTGCCTGCAACCACTTCTATCACCATGAAAAGGCAGAAGAATCTGGTCCAGTCAAAAACACTCAGAAAACCCCAGAGAGACGGCTTGGTGAGATAGATATAACCAATCTTCCTGAAAAAGAATCCAACAATAACCAAAAGAGAGCTGGAGTGACTACACTAATTAAGATAAAAATTGCAAATAGAGACGAAGAAAAACACTCTATAATGATTCAGCAAGCCACAACAATGAAAGATATTAAAGATAAGAATATCAGAAAAATTTTAGAAGGCCTCAGTGTTTCTGATGAAAGAACAGTTCAGTAGGCTAATGAATAAAATCTAGGAGCTGTCTATACAGAAATAAAAAGATGCTGAATGATAAGACATACTTTTGGTATTTTCAAAACTGCAATAAAATTCAGCTCTTAAAACAAAGAAACACAAATTTACATATTTTAATACAATTAGAATACAGACTTCAAAATTTAGGAGGATATAAACATCTTTTTCCCCTAGTCACAAAAATTCCCAGATACACAATGTTCAATATAATCTACAAAAAATCCAATTGAACATGATCTGTTTTAGGCAAGAAAACCAGCCTTTAAAAATACTTTAAGTGATTAAGTATGTATCTATGTGATTGTACTGGCTAATACATGTGTATCTGTGTGTTTAAAAAAACAGCATTTTTCACTGTAGTATGAAAATCACTGTAAGATACATACATCTTCTAGGTGTTTGATTACTGAAACACCAAAATAACCTCAAAGAGAACTTTAGCAGTTAGGACAGACAGCATGCAAATGAGAAATCCAAATCAACAATGTTCTCTGGAGAGGTAGCATTACAAAGGTGTTGAGAATATGGACCCTAAAGCTAGAGTTACTGGTTAAATGAGTCATTACTTAAGGATTAAACCAGTCAATAGTCATAAAACACTTCAAACGATTCCTGGCCATGGTTATAGCTATGTAATGTTTAATAAAAATTAAATTCAATGAATAAGAAATATGTTCTTATTAATAAGAGTTATTTAGTCCACTTAGCAGGTATCTGCCTCAACTCTCCCCTTTGCTATATAAACAGGATTTTAGCTGAGAACTACGATACTAACAAAAATAAAATTATCATGATGTATTTTTCTGTATTGTTTAATGTTAAACTGTTCAGAGCCTCTTCGATCCTTGATGTCAGATATTTCTCTGAAAATTTTTGGCATTTTTACTCACAGTCCAATTTTTATTCTGTACAAATGGCTGTGGAAGGGCCCTTCCATGTCACTGTCTCTCATCAGCCTTTCCCTCATGAGAAGAAAGTCCCTTTGCTGGGTGAAAGCCTCTGGGTTCAGTCTCTGCCTCATTTCCCTTCCTTTTGTCTCTCCAGTTTTCCACAGCTATGTCTTGAAATCTTCAGCTCCTGGAACAGACTAACCTAGGATTCAGCATGCTGGCAATGTCTACCAGCCACAAGCAGCAACTTGCTCACTATTCTAATGACAGAATCCTGCATTTGAGGTTCCAAGTCTTACGTCTGTCCAGTTTTCAAGTATGGGCCTCTATCTTGCCTCTGTGCCAAAGTTTGGGCCAGTATACACGAGGTACTATAGCTTAATCTTAGGACGGAAGCCCTGTCTTTCCCTGGCCTCTCCCTACATTGCTGCAGCCTGACTGACTATGAAAAGACCTCCCAGATATTTCCCTAGGTTTCAAGGTTCACCTGCATCAGATCTCCTATTGTAGGGTGATGCCTGTATTTCATCTTGGATCGCCTGTTGCCAATCACTTGTAAAGAATACAACCAGACTATTATATCCCTTGGATATTGTTAACTATGACTGTTAGGCCCAACATGTGTTATGCTATACAGTGTCACCTGCTTCCTACTGATGCTATCTGCCGTGTGTAATCAGGCAAGTATTACTGAATGCTAAGAAACGAAGTTTTGCCCCTACTTGCCCCTATTTTCCCAGTTGAAATTGTCCTGTTTTCAATTATCAGTATTGCCAGTTCAATGGCTAACAGTTTTTTTCCTTTGCTTTGCACTTGAGAGTCTCTTAGAGCTGTACCTATCTTAAGTCAACCTCTCTGTTTTCATCTCGTTCTCCCAAGGTCTGTCTCTGCTCATGTCACTCTTCTAAACTTATTTCCTCAAAAAACCTCCTTCATTTTTGCAATAAACCTGTTATAGCTATGAATCTTTTTCTAATTAGATTCTAGATATTATCTTGTTTTCATTCAGAGACTGATTTAACACATGAAACTTGTTTACTAACACACCAGAAATCAGATAGACAAATGAGTAGAGTTTTCCCTCAAAATATATTGCAGGTTATTCATCTATTTTAATGTTATGAATGATCAAAACTTTTCTGGAATTCCTTGTAACTTGCCAGTTCTATATATCCCTGACCTTGTCCAAGATGACCAAATTATATTGTTTATAGTGTCTGATCAAAGGATAATACACTGTTAAATTACTGTTTCCAAAAATTATATTTACCTACAAAGGATGAAATTGCTATTATTGAAGAATTATTTTAAATTACTTAGCCTTTAAAATTAATTATAAAAGCTTAATAAAATATGTGTTGAGAATAATATCACAGGTACAATAAATGGATGGCAACCTTTGTGTGACCTAACACAATTATCTAATATTTAAGATTATTCTTCCCCATTTAAAAATGAAGACAACAACATTCCTATCCTCTCACAGGGCTACTGCAGTGATAAAATGAAAAAGTATGACCCCTAAAGTAAATAAATGTAAGATATTCCTGTTCATGCATTACCTTTACATACTAAAATGGATTCAAAACATACTATTGAGGCATTTTCATTTTAAAACTGTATCTAGGACTTTGACTTGAGGATTAAGCTGACATTTTTATTTTGCAGGAGATGAATGATGAGAATCGAAGTTTCACTTTTAAAAATTCTTTGTATATGCAATGCAGTTCTGTTTTTCAAGAAACAGTTCATGTTTTGGAAAGTGAAACCTATTTCACTCTTATTGAAGAAAAGAGGCAGAGGGAAATTCCATAACTCGGAAGCCACAATAGATACAAATAATACCTTTGATTCTGCAACATGGGACTTCCCCAAGGAAAAAAGAGCAGGCTTTGCTGAATCAACTGTAATGTTATCCAATCAGAGTTAGAGAGGGAAAAGTGCCTTTGCAAATAAATACTGCATCCTAGTCCCACGTTTTCTGAGACACTCCTCAACTGCTTAGACTTTTTGAGCATACTGCAGAGGACAGCCAGTGGCAGCACCATGAACCCAAGTGCTCTTCTTATTTTCTGCCTTATCTTTCTGACTCTAAGTGGAAATCAAGGTAAGGAGCACAAAGAGATAATTTGTAAAGTCAGAAATAGGAATGCGTATAAATTCTATAAATACAGAAACAGTATATTTGCAACCTTTGCTTTATGCCTGCCTGTAAATGAAGGGTAAATGAACAGAGATTCCCTCTGGTTGCAGAGTGTATATAGTCAGAGAAGCAAATGGAATAAAAGGGAGGAGGAGGAGGAAAGGAGCAGAAGAGGAAGGGAAAGAGGGAGAACAGACAGAAAATCTGAGGGAGTGAGGCGAAGATGACACAGATCCCTCCTTAACTCAGCTTAATAAACCATACAAACTGGGCTCAAGGGTATGATCTTAAAATAAACAAGTTGCAAATCCATTCTCTCAGATAATCAACTAATCATTCAGATCTGTGTTATAGTGGGATCATTCCTTCTCAGACTGAGTAGCTTTGTAATGACATGGGGATACTACCATGTCACATCAAATGCCTAACATTATCCCCACCCCATGCACCTGTCTCTTTTCCCACAGGAGTACCTCTCTCTAGAACTACGCGCTGTACCTGCATCACGATTAGTGATCGACCTGTTAATCCAAGGTCCTTAGAAAAACTTGAAATGATTCCTGCAAGTCAATCTTGTCCACATGTTGAAATCATGTGAGTAAAGTCCCCCCTGATCATCACCTCCCTGGTTGTAATCATATATTAAATAAGTGATGATGACCACAAAAGATCTGTAAAGGGTGTAAAGGGCTTGTGATGATTCTGAGAGTTCTGTATGGCAAAGGAAACAACTGGAGTCAAACTTAAACATCTGACTTAAAAACTGTACATTTATCAGCCAAACATTGGTTCAATTATTTTCACTCCTATTTACTTCTATAGTGCCACAATGAAAAAGAACGGGGAGAAAAGATGTCTGAACCCAGAGTCTAAGACCATCAAGAATTTAGTGAAAGCAATTAGCAAGGAAAGGTAAGTTTACAGTTCTTGCAAAAGAAGTGCTCTTTAAGAAATGTCAATCTTGAAAAGTTAGAAATATTTGCAGTTGAGTTTTGCTGTGGGATCCTTGGCTCAAAAGGATGTTACCACCATGCCCTTCTCTGTCTCCATTATTTATATACTGAGATGTCACCTTGTACAGTATCAAGTTACTGACTACCTGTTGAGAAATGTCAATAAAGCACTTCAATCCTGAGGCAGAGCTATAACCATCTAAACAAAGCTACCTAATTTCCCCCAAGCATTTCCTGGCCTTCAAAACAATTATTGTGCAGCAATAGGAAAGCTCACAGTTGACTTCACCTGAGGACTTGGGGTTATTTGTGATCTCCATGTATTCCAAAGAGAACCCAGATGAAGTCAGAGTTGAAAGTATCATACTCCTATGCCCCCTTTCTCTTCTTACAGGTCTAAAAGATCTCAAACACAGAGAAAAGCATAATCACTGCACTACTGATTAGGACGGACCAGAGAGAGGCTACCTCTGCCATCATTTCCCTACATGCAGTATACGTCAAGCCCTCATTGTCCCTGGATTGAAGTTCTCAAAGGTGACCAAGCACAGTCACCAAATCGGTTGCTCCTCCTTCTGCAGGAGGTGGATGGCTCCTCCTCCTGAGCTTGTCCCTGGTAACTGTGCCAAGGCACCATGCTATTAGCAATGCTCAGGGGCCACAGTCTGCGTGCATGTGCCAAGTCCTCGTCCTGCTCACCACTCCTATCTTCTATAGGTTATTAAGAGATCTTTCCACGTCTGGGCTTAGCAGAGTTGTTAGAACCTCAAATAACTAAAAGGCATGCAATCAAAACAATAATACAATCTGCTTTTTTAAGAAAAATCTTTTATTCTGTGGGCTTCTACTTCCATCTTCACAAGGGGCCCATATTCTTCCAGTGGTTATATGTACATAATTCAAAATACATTTTAAAAAGCTAGAAATGTCAGGGAATGTATGTGAAAATAGTACTATTTAATGAAAAATATACAAAGTAGGATTCTTAAATGTATATATTTCTTATTTTGTTGTCAGTGTTTTACAATAAAGTGTGTAATGAAATACTACATGTGAATGAGCAGTAAGATAAATTTTTAAATCTATATATATGTTTTACATGTTATGTAAGATAAATATGCTGGATGTTTTTCAAAATAAAAATGATGTGCTCTCTTGACAATATTAAGAAAGACTATTTAACTGTTCAGAGACCAAAAAGGTAATAAAATAATTATAACTAATATGAAGTGTCTGGTGGGTCATTTGACTGTGACATTTATTTTTTAAAAAGCTGAGAATCTATAGCCTGAAGAAAGTTGGGATGGGCAGAGGACAAGCGACTTTGGGAATTACCATATTCCTTCTAACTGTAGTCTCCTGGAAGGCCCATCATAAAAAAGTCCTTCAGTACTTTGTGGCAAAACTGAGCTTGGCCTAAGCTTCAAACCCTTATAGCTAACTTTCCTTAAGAAATATCCACCTGGATATTACATAGGAACATCGAACTCCAAAATAAATTAATCCTCCCCTCCACAAGAAATACAGATCTATTTCTTGTCCTCTATTTTATGCCTTACTTTAATAACACAATTATCCACTCAGTTCCCCAAACCAGAAATGTGGGAGTAATTCTATGTCCTTCTTTTCCCTCACCTCCCATATCACCTCCCATAGTCACAAGGAAGATACCTGTGATGCATTTAGTTGGCAAAGGCCAACTATATACCAGTAGGTATACAGAATATACAAAGAACTCCTATGAATAAAAAAGGAAAAGACAAGGCAACTAGCTGAAAAATGGGAATCAGAAATGAACAGGAATATCACAGAAAAAAAGCACAGGTCCTTAACATACAAAAAGATGTTCAACTTCATTAGTAATCATGGACATGTACCCTCAAGTTATTATGGGATATCACTTCATACCACCAGACTGGCAAAAATTTTACTGTGGATAATGCCAAGTGTCAGGAAGAATGTGGAGCAATGAAAAATGGCCCTCCACTGCTGGAAAATAGCTATGGCTACTTTAAAAATCAGTTTGGTATTACCTTATAAAATTTAATGTGCATACTCTATATCCTAGCAATTCTACTTATTTATTCTTGCACAGGACATATATGAGAGAATGCTATTGCAGTATTGCTTTAAGAGAAAAACTTTGGACACAATCTAAATGTCCATAAATAAAATGGATAAGTAAATTAGTATATGTTAATTCAGTGGAATATTATACAGCACTGGAAATAAATGAAGTTTAACTATATACAATCAATATGAATGACTCTCAAAACAAATCTTGCACAAAAGCAGCATGTCATAGGAAAGCACATGCAGCATGATTCCATTTATTATAGTTTGAAGACAAAGCAAACTTTAACACAATATTTAAAAATAAAGACAAACACAATGGAAACAAAAAACAAAGGAATGACTTCCCGAACACTGAGGATGGTGATTACTTCAGGAGGTGAAAAGGGAATGAAATCCGAGAGGGGCTTCCAGACTATGCTAACAAACTATTTCTGACCTTGGTAGTGGGTACATGAGAATTTGTTCTTTAATCTGTACCTGCACATTTTAATTGTTTAAATAAATGCTCTATTTTACATTTAAAAAGCAAAACAAACTAGCACAGAAATAACTCCAGAATACTACCAATTGTGAGACTATCAAGCAAATTTACAGAATAAAATGGAAGAGTAAGAGAGCTAGCATTGGGGATGTAATGTACAGTGACTATATGATGACTATAGTTAATGACACCTTAGTATATATTTGAAAGTTGCTTAGAGAGTAGATCTTAAAAGTTCTCATAAGAAAAAAAATTTGTGACTGTATGGTAACAGGTATTAACTAGACTTATTGTGGTGATCATTTCACAATATGTACAAATATCAAATCATGTTGTACACCTGAAATTAATAAAATGTTACATTTCAACTACACCTAAATAGGAAAAACTGGAAAAAATAAAATAAAAATCCAGTGCAATAACCAAAACAAAAAGGAAACAGACAGAAAGGGAGGGGAGAGCATTACCACATTCTGGTACACAACAAAGGAATACAGCACCTGACCATCATTGTGGGAGTCTTAACTGGATCACAGCAAAACTGTGAAGTGCCCTGTCATTTTTTTTCCTTCTGATTCTCAAAATCTATACAAAAGGTCCCCTATCTTATTCACAACTGACAGTCAACTAATTTTCAGGAAGCTGTTAACCATCAGAGATTGAAATTTTGCTCTCTGTTCAAAAGCAGGGCATTCATTTAACAAACATTTACTTACGCCCACTATATACCAGATTATAAAAATGACTATATTGTGAGTTTATAATTTACTATCAATAGCAGAGACAAAGATAAATACATTTGAAATGGGAAGGTCCATGGACTGAAAAAAAACCTTGATGTACAAAGAAAACAGAGAAAACCAGGGAAGCTTTTCCCGGGAAAGTGATGCCAATCTGTAATTTGAAAGATGCATATTTATCTAATAGGTAGAACAAGAAAATCGAATTTTAGTAAAAAAAGAGCAAATACAAAGACATAGGTATGAGACAACATGGTGTGTTCAATCTGGAAGAATCTAAGCATAAAGTCAGAGGTATGGGTATTGTGGAAAATGATGCTGGAGAGAGAGGAATTAGATCATGAAAACCTTTCTATGCTACAGTAGGTATTCCATCACCATCATTATAAATTTATAAATTATACACGTTATAAAACATACGCAAAAAATTATGTTTAAGATTGCTAGACTGTGCTATAGTAACAAAGCCCCCAAAATATTAAAGACCTAACACAGTGAAAGCTCATGTCTTAATCACACAAAGCCCCTGTAAGCTGACGAGGCCTCTGTGCTAACTCAGGAGCACAGTCTCTCTCTCTTTCTCAATCGAGGGTTGCCATGACAGGAAAGAGAAGGATAGAAGCATCAAAAAGGATCTTAAATGCTGCAGTCACATTACCCTAAATTAAGGAAGAAGTAGTGCCTTACTTAATTGCAACGAGGGATAGGAAACTATAAGGGAAGGTGTACTTGTCTCTGCTGTACATAGAAAAAAATTTTACTGAGATTTTTTTTTAAGTATAATACAAACCAGAAAACAAGGCTCATGCAGAAATCTAGCTCAGAAAGAGAAGTTCAGTCAGATTATTTGTAAGATAGGTTTGTCTTCTTAGGAGAGTTAGATCAGAGGTGAAGAATTCCTTTCCTGGGTACAAAGTTCACTGTGTTCAATATAAATAAAATGTGATGTACACAGTGAACAAATGGACACATCTGCTGTAGTATGATCATGTTACAATCTCAAGGGGAGAACCTCTTTTTTGGGGAAAATATATGCCCACTATTATGAGTATGTTGCAACCTGGCTAAGAACACTGTCCTACAAAGCAGGGAGAATAGAAAATAGAAAAAAATATCGTAATTTTCTCTCTTAATCTTCCTTGTTAGACAGTACTTGGTTAATTTGCTGTCCCGTATCTAGAGCTTGATAATTGACTAACACTGTTCTTCCTCCATTCAGGGGATGGCTAAGAACCTCAACCGGGAAGTAAAAATATAATAACTACTCTGATAATTCTGAACAAGTCATTAAAGCCTGCCTAGGCCTCAAAGTAGAAACATCAATCTCTCAGAGATGTTGCTAAGAAAAATAGCTGTCAAGAGTTAATTTAGGACTCTTGTCCCCTCCTGGCGTGAGCCGGGAGCTCTGTCCTTTCACTTTATCTCTAAATAACAGCCTGTACCTTGCTCTCCTAAAAAAAAAAAAAAAAAAAAGAGTTAATTTAAATACTGTCTCTAGGTAATAGGATTATAAATGACTTTATTTCTTTATGCTTTTATTTCCCAAAATTTCTATGAAGATTATTACTGTTTTTAACCAGAAGGAAAAAAACTTTAAGCAAGTGGAAAGCAATGTTCAAAGACACTAAATTAAAAGTGTTACTCTTAAAGGGCTAGGATTTATAATTTCAGTGACCTTCATGAAATTACTCATCTCTGAGAACTATCTGAACTGAAATAAGAGTCACTTACATACCAGACTTCTTTTTCCATGCCAGGCTAAAACTTGACGGCTTGTATCAAAAATCATTAAACTATTACCGGATACATTTCAGGTCACCAGATATGTTTGTCATTATTATTCTCCCTGCTTACCCTCTTGCCTGCACTGTTTATTCTCTACACAACAGCCAGGATAAATACTTCTAAAGCATAAATGAGACTATGGCTTTCCCCTGTTCTCAATCCTTCCATAAGCATCCCACATCCTTTAAAGGGAATCCAAAATCCTTCATCATAGTCTATAAAGCTCTGCATAACTCTCCCACCACATTCCTACCACTGGTCCCTTCACCTTTCTACTCCAGCCATCCTGGCCTCCTGTTGCTTTGCAAGCACAACAAACATATTTCCATCATTTCCACAGCTCACTCCTTCATTTCATTCAAGTCTCTGCTTAAATATCACCTTCTTAGAGAAGGCTTTCCTCACCAATCATTTGAAAATGGCACCATTTCTGTCTCTCTTGATCAGTTTACCCTCCTTTACAGCCTTTATCACTATATATATATATATATATATATATATATATATATATATATATATTATTTTTTTCTTCTCACGAACTTCTATGAGAGCAGAGACTACACCTGTTGTATGCCACAAGAGTAGTAGGCACACAGTAATGCTCAATAAATACTTGTTGACTGAGTGAATAAATGAGTTACTGACATTTGCCATAGCTAGAATCATTTGGAAACTGGTATTCCCTCCAAGGATAGGGCAACTTTCCAAAGACCTTAAGTAGTTCTTAAACCTTAGGAAAAAGCAAACTTGGAATTAAAGAGAATTTACTAGTATTGAGAATCAGCAGATGGGAACAGAAGGAATAGTAACCTTCTCCCATTACAATAGCCAGTATAGGTACTGGAAACTTTTTCCCTAGTCTATGAGAGCCCCTATGTGGGAAGAGAATTAAGATTTTTTTAAGCAGGGGCTTATATGACTTTCAAAACTAAATGTTTCAAAATGAGATTTAAAGTTTCATATCAGCAACATCTGTTAAGAGGAGGGGAAATCCATACCCCACCCAGGGTTTCATTCTGAGAGACCCTTCTTTCAAAACAAAAACTAACTTGTCTTATTTTCACTTGTAATAGAGACAAGCATGTTGTTTATATATTATGCAACATTTTCCCAGGACACTCAAATCTAATTAAAGCCAGAAGAGCATGGCCATCTCATTTCCTAGGCTCAGATGCAAGAGAGAAACTCACTCAGCTAACTTTAGAATGGGAAAGGGGGAAAAAAGAAAAAGTAGAAGTTGAAAAAAGTTCAACATCAATCTGAGCTTAAAGAGAGTTAGAGTCTTTGCACATGGATGTATCTAGAGGGTATTATGCTCAGTGAAATAAGCCAGGCAGAGAAAGACAAATACCATATGATTTCACTTATTTGTGTAATATAGAAACAAAGCAAAACATAAGGATCCAAACAGCAGTAGACTCATATACACTGAGAAGTGACGAGTGGTTACCATGGGGGTTGGGGCAGGCAAGTAGGAAGGGTGAGGGGGATAAAGGGGCACAAAAATTCTCAATCATAATATAAGCTGATCACTGGGATAGTAGCACAGGATGGAGAATATAGCCAATGATTCTGTAACATCTTCCTATGTTGACAGATAATAACTACACTAGTGGGGGTGAGGATTTAATACTATGGGTAACTGTTGAACCACTGTGCTGTATACTTGAAACCAATATAAGACTGTATATCAATTATACTTCAATTAAAAAAAATCTTTGCAATGCCATCATTTCCACAGTAGATTTTTATCCTGGGATGTGTGGTTTTTAGGGCTCAACAACTTCTCTACAAATACAAGCAAAATGTATAAATGTACATATATCCATAGCTTTTACCAGATTCTCACAGAATTCTATAACCTCCAAATGGTTTAAAAATCATGAGCCTGTTCTAATTAATCAAAGACCTAGAACAGACCATATCAGTTTGCAAGCATTCACTTCAGGCCATAGGGACACCTATGTTATGTACCCCATGTCTGGGTAATATTACATGCAAATGACACTGGAAATACTTGGGTAATTTGGGGATTTAAGAAATCTGACCTCCAAGAACTGCACTCTAAAGAAGACATTAATAGTTCACATTTTCAAGGCAGTCCTAGAATTACCAAGACTATCTGGACTACCTTATTAACCATAATAACATATTTTTTTAAACCTCTAGAACTACCAAGACACAAACCTGCTCTGTTGTTAGAAATTAAAGACCTCCTTTAAATTATTATATGAGATGAAAGGGAAAAATTCCTAGAATATTCTCTATTCAATCAAATTCATCTTAGTAAATATTTACTGCGCACCTACTATCTTCAAGATCCAAGGGGACAAAGATAACCAAGACATTATGCCTCACCTCAAAATTATTATAATCTAGCTATGGAAACAAAGCCCATATATAAACCAAATGTCAACAAAAAGGGTAGGAAATACTAATATTCAGATAAGTGGTATTTATAAGTAATGCTGATCAAAAAAGAAATCTATTATGTTGTTGGTGATTAATGTCTTAGATACAGTTAGTAGATATATAATGTGTCAAATCAGATGAACATGCAAACATCACTAAAACACCGTAGAGCTACAAACAAGGTAAAGTTTTTAGATAAAATTAAAGAATGCTTATATTCCTGCAATCCTGAGAATGAGATGAACAGAGATTGGTAAATGGAATAAAGGATAAGACTGAGACTACACCGTGATTTGGCACTCTATATTGTGTAAGTCATAGGACTTCTCATCTTGTTAATGATGTTTTATTAAGAAAAGTCCACACAGTAATGAACTTAACCATAAGAAGAGGCAGAACAAAAGATGGTCTAGCTGTTTGCCTTGTAAATTGTCTTGGAGAGAAGTTTGGAGGTTTTTGTGCAACAAACAAGGATAATCTTGTTTGGTAAACACGTTGAAATTGTTAAGAGTTTACTTGTGCATACATCAGTTCATTCAGGCAGCCCCAAACAAAGGTAGTTAGGAACACTCCACCAACTAGGAGCTAGGGGAGTTTTTATAGAGATGTGGAAGCAAAAGAAGTTAATTATTTGACTGGCTACAGTTTAAGCAGCTGCCTTATTTGGGAAAGCCTACTTGGCTATTTGTGATTGGTTGTTCTTAAGTTTCATTTTCTCAGATTCAAGTGTACTGACTCTGGCTTAGGTTTAGTTTGCTTGTATAGGCCACTAAGGCATTAGAGCCTCTTCAATCTAATGGCCTCCTTGTTTTATTATTTTAACAATCCATAAAGGAATCTTCAACTACAGTTATGAGGAATTATACTAATTATATATGCTAATGAATTTCAGGTCTTGCAAAGCAGTTGTATTTCCTGATGACTGGTAATCAGTATAAAGAAATGAAATGCTTGTTGATGCTCATCATTACTCAGAAGGAATGCTAATGGAAGTGGAGTAAAAGAGTAAACATTACAAATGCTAATATAAGTGTAAGAGTCAATAAGGAAAGGGAGAGATGACTGATGGCTATATTATATACAAGGAAGAGTTCACAAAAGGAAGCATAATGTGAAGTGATTGTTTGTTCAAAGTAATTAAAGTCTAAATGAAATTCTTACTGAGAAGTATGCACAAATTCAGCTGGGCCAGGAAGCACAAATCATAAAATTAGTATGTAGACATGCACCATCTACATATACATATGAGTTTCTGTAAACAGCTCAACATACCACTTGGACTAAAACAATTATTTAGCTTGGAGAGAAAGAATGGATTGAAATAGAAGATACCAGAAACATTAAAATTTTAAATAATAGATCATCAGATATTTAAGTATCCTTTATGTTTTTTGTTTTTTGGAATATAAAAATAAAAACTAATTAAATTGGAATTATAGATGTATTTTGGAAAACAGAAGTATGAAAAAGATAACATCACGCCTACATCTAGCTAAATCACAAAATGAAAATTTATAATCAAAGTAACAACAAATGAATTTTCACAACTGACACATGAATAACCACAAGGCCTAATTAACAAATACCACAATACCAGAGGAGAAAAGGAAGAAAGAACATATCCACAATAGCAGACATCATAACATGACTTGAAGTACACTGAATCTTGAAGTGAGCAAAACCGTAGTTTGAAATGCACATTTTATTTTGTAGTTTGAAAAATAAAATAGTAACAACTATTATTTTTGTAATAAAGACTACAAAAAATAAAATTTATACAAGCCTCTTGGCTGACTGGAATTCGCAGTAGAATGAAAATGTCTTTTACTAAGCCTTTTTATTAATGCTAAATATAAATATTTGCTTGCTACAAACATAATAGATACCTTTTGTTTCAAGAGAAGTATATGTTTTACTTTAAAATCAAGTTTGATTTCTGTGGTGCTACAGTACAGTACAAAAGGGGTTCTACAGTACTTAGTTCCAAAAGCTAAGTAAAGAAGGAAGAAGAGGAGGAAAAGAAAAGGTGCGGAAGGATACGGGGAGGAGATGGAGGAGAAAGAGAAGGAGCTGCTGCTGCCTAGGCTATACTGCTGGAGAGAAAGGCAACAGAGGAGTCTTCAGGGGCCACCTAATAGCCTGGACTATACTGCTGGAGAAAGTAGCCACACGGAGGAAGTCTGTGATGCCATTCTGGATGTCCAGCCCAGTCAAGCCTTCAGATGACTCCAGTCCAGCCATTAAATTTTACTGCAGCTGGGGAAAAATCACTATTTAACAAACTTTGGTGGGAGAGTAAAATATTAATTTGGAGATCAAGTGACTTAAATCCACACATTATACAATATTAGTCAATCAACTATATTTTAAACCATCAACTATGAAAATCCACATAATACAGAAATAAACAGAAGTCAGTATTATATAAAATGGAAAACATCCAAACAATCAAAAGCTAAAAATTAAGATAAAAGAAGGCAATGAGTTTAATGATATTAAATTAGGTGAGGATGTAGGGTCAGTGAATTCACTTGGTGGAAGCATAAATGGTACAACTTCTTAAGTTGAAAGCATACTCACTCTATGAACCAGCACTTCCACTCCTTGTGATACACAGCACAGATGTGCGTAAATGTGTGCACCAAAAGCTATGAACAAGAACATTCACAACAGCAATATTCATTTTAGGTCAAAATGGGAGACAATCGAAATGTCCATCAACAGAGTAAGTCATACAACAGAATACTATAAAGCAATTAAAATGAACAAATCATTCCTCCATACATGACTCACAAATATAATATTTAGTGAAAAGAATGGGACACTAAATAAGACATGCTGTATATGCCATCACATAGCTCAAAAACAAAGCAAACTAATCTTTGATTCAAGTTTCCTTTGGGGAAGAAGGAAAGGACATGTCATGCCACTGATACTTGGTGAAAATTCACTAAGCCATACTGGTGCACTGTTCTATACATACACATATTTTTTCCCTATATACAGGTTGCATTAACTAGGGCAGTCAAAACAAAATATGACAGACTGGGTGACTTAAATAACACAAATTAATTTTCTTATAATCCTGGAGACTAGAAGTCCAAGATCAAGGAACAGGGTTGGTTTGCTCTGAGACCTCTCTGGCTTCTCCCTGGGTCTTCACTTTGTCTTCTCTGTACATGTCTATGTCCTTATCTCTTCTTGAGAACACCAGTGGTAATGGACCTGGGCCCACCCTCATGTTCTCATTTTAACTTAATTGACTCTTTCAAGACCCTGTCTTAAGCAGTCACATTCTGAGGTACTGGAGGTTAGAACTTCAACATGTAAATTTGGGGGACACATAATTCAGCCAATAACATGTTTATACTTCAATAAATGAATACTTCATTCAAGAAATGAAGGCAACAAATTATAGGAAAAGCAGATATTTTAACTGACAATTAAAGTTTCCTATTCAAAATATGCAAATTGACTTACATGTATAAAGTCAATAACTCTAACAGTGATCTTGAAGATGCGGATATTAAGCCAACACAAACTAAAAGGTCAATAAGTAAGGAAATCGAAATAAACACTAATCTCAGATGCCAAGTTTCACAAATTATATAAACAAAAGTAAATATAAATGACAGGAGGATTAGGAAAGTGGTATCTACATACCGATGGGGGCATTACAAAATTAATCTTTCTGGCAAGTAATCTGTCAAATGTTACAGAAGACACAAAAATGTTTTTAACTTTTGTCTCTTTACTTCCAAAGAAGGAAAATATCCAAAGAAAGTAAAATCTTTGAAAAAGTAGTAAGAGCATTTGTTGTATTACTGTAAAAACACAACTCCAATGCCCAGCCCTCAGAAAAGAGACAGACTACAAATATAAAGAATCATTTTTTAAATACATAAACTATGTAGATACAAGGAAATGTTTACATCAAATAAGATTAATTTTAAACTGTTCTGTTATAAAGGTCAGATGTAGAGATAGGTGTACATGTGTGTGTTTGTGAATCTCATGTCATTCCCTTGATTAAATCTTTCAGTGTCTTCTCATCACAAAGATTTACAAGGCCCTTCATCCTCTGGTTCCTGCTACATTTCTAGCTTCATTTCTCACCCACTCCCCCATTATCATTCTACCCTTCATCCTTGACAAAGTTATTGCAGTTTTCAAAATTTGGCATACTTTCTCATGCCTCCTGCTCAAAATTTTGGCCTCTCTATCTCACCTTCCCCTGCTAACAAATCCAACCAACCATCCCTTCCAGACCTCACTCAGAGGCATTTAAGCCCATCAGTCAGAGCTGTGACCTTCTCTGTGCCTCCAATAATTGTGCACAGTCCTTTATCATACACTTCTTCTATAGTTACTGCTTTCATGTAGCTTTCCTCCACTGAACTGTGACCTCTCTGAGGGCAGAGATTACTGTTCATATGTGTGTTGAGTCCAGGATCATCATAATAAAGGCTTGATGAAAGAAATAAATGAATAATAAACAGTAAAGTAAAGGTTTTAGGGACATAGGTTTTTTTCTTATAAAGTTGTTTAGATAAGCAATTTTAATGTAAATCACTATAAATAAATATGGATTTTTAAACAAAAATATTTTCTCCCTTTTCAAGATAATTTTTCTTCAAGATAATTTTCTTCTTAATGACTAAGGTTACATGTCATCACACTATAAGCTGACTTGCCAAAAGTCACAAAGAAAAAAATGTGTTACTGCCAGCATTTAGCCACAGCTGTCCTTTTTAATGGTGTCCTGACATTCCCCCTCAGGAGAGTTTATTCACAGATTTAATCCAGTCCTTAAGCTTTTCATAAAAAAATATAAACCAGGAGGCTGGGTGTTAGGATCAGTAAAGGAAGAACTGTGCCTTTTGCTTTATTACCTGAGATGCAAACAGGACATAAAACCCCCACAACTACCATTTGCTTGCAGATAGCTTACAGTACTATAATATTTTGGAATGAAGAATGACTCCCTGCATGGGAAGAAAGGAGGAAAAAAGAAAATCAGAATGCTTAGTAGGGGCTTCTGAGACTTTCAAGAAATAAACTCTTTCCAAGTCAGCATCCTTCAATACTAGCAATAGGTGCTGAGGAGAGGGGAAGTCCACACTCCACCACATTCAAACAGGCTGGGGGTTTCACTAGGAGAGAAAACTTCCCCTTTCACAAGTGAAAAGGAAGACTCTTATTTTCACTGTGACACAGTCATGCTGTACACATAATTAAACAGATCACACTGGCTCCATGACCAAAAAGATGGAAGAGGAAGGCGGGGGAGCACAGCGGAAAACAGAATCTTGCTCTGCAAGGCTCTCAGGGTTACATCAGCATTTGGTTCCTTGGGGAACAGGAACTGGAATTTTTTGAAGCAAAACAGGTTATAAACTCTGTCCTGGGAGTTTTCTGTTGATTTCAACATTGCTCATAATCCTTGGCTCCTTTCCCAGGATTGTGAGAAATGCCTATAATAGCCTCTCACCAGGTTTCTGTTTCTCCTAAAAGCCCTGTCCAGCCATAAACACCACTTTGGTGGGGTTTTCTCTGTCCTTCTGCCCAGTCATAAGTTTTTTCTCACACAGTTTTCAAGAAAACTTCCAAACGGAGGACTGGGAAACAAGAGACTGCACAGGCCTAGGTGAGAGAGCAGCGGCCCCTGCCTTAACTTCTACAATCCCAACCTGCTCTGACGTGCTTCACACACGCAGCTGGGCCTGTTACCAGGGAAAATCAGACCCGCCTGGATAATGACTACGATCCACCTTCAGTGCCTCCTAACCGACCCCAACACCTCCCTTCTCTCGTCCAAAAGGCCTTGGTGCATTGACCACAGCCCATGGTCAAAGGACGCTCCTTAGCCTCGCCTCCTGGCCTCTGCCCCGGTGACCAGGCCCTTTGGCGGCCACTGTTCTCTCCGGCCTCAGCCCAAGCTTCGCGTGGAAACTGCAGACCCGGCCTCCCGCAAAGGCGGCCTCTGTCAGGAGTCTGGGACATGGATAGAGGCCCGAAAAGAGAGACCCCAAGAGGCACAACCACTACTCTACCTCAGTACGGTTCTCCAGCGGGACTGACGCAGGCAAGCGGGCGCCCAGCAGAGGCACGAACTGCGGCTGGAGCCTCTCCACTGAAAGTTCTGGAAGCCGTCTAGCTGGGCATGCGCAGTTCTGGCACCTCAGCCCTCAAGGAGGTCGCCTGGTCGTCCCCTGGCAGAGCCAGGCAGCGCTTCGCCAGGGCAGCGTTGAGCAGGGCTGGGAGACTTCCCTTACTCCCTCCCTTCTGCACGTGCATTTACTGAACACCTACTGTGTGCACAGATCTGGGCCCTCACAAGCCTCTAAGATGTTCCCCATTACATTGCAGATAAATGTAACATTGCCATTGATATTGGTGCAAGGAGAGCATATGGTGGGAGATCTAACCATGTCTGGGGATCAGGGAAATCTTCCCAGGGGAAATGCCAAACTGGATATTTAAGGTGGGTAAGATTACAAGGCAGTGGGAAAGAGATGGAACTGACACAGCATTCTAGGAAGAGAAACAGCATGAACAAAAACAGCGCAATGGGAAAGAGCATTGTGTGTTTGAGGAACTGAAAAAGAGTGTTGCGGCAGAGAGTTATGCCACAAGAAGCTGGAAAGGTGGGAAAGGACAGACAATGCTGGGCCTTAGACTTTATCCTCAAAATTTTCCATCTAGCTAAGAGCCAGAAAGAATGGGTGCTAATTTTATGGTGCTTTGCAGTTAACAATGTATTGTTGCCATTAATTTTAACAACCTGTGAGACATGTAAGTTTTCTCAGCTGAGGGAACTGAGGCTTAGAGAAGTATTTTGCACGCAATCACTAAATAGCAAAGCTGGGACCTGAACCCAAGTCACAACAAGTTTTCTTCAAAAAGAATTCTGTAATGTATTTAAGCATTAATAATTTATCTAGAAACCAGTCCAAAATGAGCACCATGCAACAGAAAATGCTCATCTGTTCTGCCCTAATCTACAGCATGCATTCTCATTTGGGGTGGGCGTTGGGGGAGAGCCTGCCCTCAAAGGGACAAAAATTGGTTCTTGGGAGGGGCTAAAAAACATCTTTGATATTACAATGATTAGTGGCCCACCAAAGTCCAACCCTACCCAACAAAATCTTATTTATCCATACTTAATTTTTCTCTTTAGGGAGAAATTTATCTCAGGAGCAGCAATAACAAAACAGAAAGGTTGAACATTGTTCTACAGTAATGGAGCCTCCAAATTTTAGTGGATCAACCAGAATAAAGATCCCATTTCTTAACTTCCTCTGTAGCTAGGTGTGGGATGTGAGTATGTTCTGGCCTGTGGTAGATGATCGAAAGTGATCAGTGCAACTTGCAGGATGGGTCTAAAATTAGGGAATTGTCCTTTTTCTCTCTTCCTTCATTCTGTATTTGGGAAGTAGACATGGTGCCAAGCCCCCTTGGGCCATATACATGAGGGCAGCAACCTAGACATGGTGATAAAGCAACAAGATAGGAGGAGCCTGGGGGACCTCGAAGAACCATCATACAAGCCCTAACCCACCTTCCTCTCTCAGGGAGAAATACACTTGTATCTTAATCAGCCACTATTAATTTGGGTCTCCATTACATGCAACCAATCCCTTATTCTTTTTTTTTTATTATTATTGTGGTAAAAAGCACATAACCTCAAATTTGCAATCTCAACCATTTCTAAATGTACAGTCAATACTATTAAGTATATTCACATGGGTGTACAACAGATCTCTAGAACTTTTTCATCTTGCAGAACTGAAACTCTATACCCACTAAAGACTATTTCACTTCACCCTTTCCCCCAGGAATACCTTCCTACTTGCTGTTTCTAAGATTTGATTTAAGATGCTTCATTTGAATATTTGTCCTTCTGTGACTGGCTTATTTCAGTATAATATCCTCAAGGTTCATCCATGTTGTAACATGTGACAAGATTTCCTTCTTTTTTAAGACTACATAGTATTCCACTCTATGTAGATACTACATTTTCTTTGTCCATTTATCTGCCAATGGACATTTGGCTTGCTTTACCTCTTAGCTATTGTGAATAATGCTATGATGAACTTGAGTGTGCAAATACCTCTTTAGGATCCTGCTTTGAATTCCTTTGGATATATTCCCAGAAGTGGGACTGCTAGATCATATGATATGATAATTCTTTTTTTAATTTTTTGAGGGAAATCCATATTGTTTTCCATAATGGCTGCATCATTTTCCATTACCACCAACAAAGCACAAGGGTTCAAACTTCTCCACATCCTCACCAACAATTGTTATTTTCTGTTTTTTGATAGTGGCATTCTGATGGGTGTGAGGTGATATTGTAGTTTTGATTTGCATTTGCCTAATGATTAGTGATGATAGGCGTCTTTTCATGTGCTTATTGGCCATTTGTATACCTTCTTTAGAGAAATGTCTATTTAGGTCTTTGCCCATTTTTTATCAGCTTATTTGGGTTTGGTTTTTTTTTTGCTATTGTGTTGTAGAAGTTTCTTATATATTCTGGATATTAACTCCTTATCAGATATATGATTTGCAATTATTTTCTCCCATTCTATAATTTGCTTTTTCACTCTGTGGATTGCTCTTTGCTGCATAAAAGTTTTCAATTTGATGTACTCCCATTTGTTTTCAGCTGATTCCTTATATTAGTCTAACCATTAAAAAATATAATGTATAGCAGCAATGACATAAAAAACAGAATGGGCTTACCACAGTCAAAACTACCTCATCCCTGAAGAAATTAAGCTGCTTTCCAATTTATTTTGATTGTTTAATATTGTTGGGTAGGCACTATAAGAAAAGATAAATGTTGCCATATGTTATACAGAAGGATATTCGATAAGTAGTAAGGACATTTAAAAATATATGTGGACTTTAATATTTCCCATCAGGAAACCACATCTCCAACCCTTGTTGTATGATAATATTATATTCATATATAGTACATAAACTATTCTTCTCTCAGATGAGTAGCAATGAGTATGCTGAAAAGGCTGCTAGTGATGCTGGTTTCACATCCCTTACTATAAACCACCCATTTATGTGAAATAGAAATAAAACATGCAGAAAGAAATTCCCTTGGATCTGAGAGTAGGGTTTCCCCCAGCACAATTAAGTTTGTGGCCAGTTTAGCTGGTCAGCTAACACCAGCCAATCAGAGTTTAGGAGGGAAATGAATTTCCTAAATAAATAGGAATTCCCAAGAGCATGTTCTCTAAAGAATTTCTCAGGCTTGAAATCCAATACAGGAGTTAACTCAGTAGAACCCTTCCACCACCATGAAGAAAAGTGGTGTTCCTCTCCTTTTGGGTGTCATCTTCCTGACTCTGATTGGAGTTCAAGGTAAGGGGTTCTGAGTTATATTAAGTTATTAAAGTCAGAGATGTGAATTGCTATAAAAGCCTCCTGATTTGTCCAATAATGGTGATTGCTTTGCATGCAGCAGAAAGTGATGTGAGTCATTCATAAAATTGATGTAGTCAATTATCCAAAGTTCCTATCTTGGACCTGCCAAATAAAACATAAGTCTTCTCAGTCCAGGTGTATGAATTCCTAAGTATTCAATAAATGCTTATTGAACTGGGTGATAATGATATGAAAGAGTCTGTCTCCTAAATTATTTTGTCTGCCTGATTTCATTTCTAAGTAAGTATGTCTGTGGTTAACCAATTAAGGATCCAGTCATCAGAGAGGCTGTCCCAGACCTGTTTACTAGCTACCTTTGTAACCCTGGGCAAATGAATGAACTTTTCTAGACTTCAGTTTTCCTCAACTGTAAAATGGGAATTTTATAGTCAAAGTTTTTCTAACGACCACACAATGCATATAGTAAGCACTGAGTAAATATATGTTGAATGAATTAAATAATTAAGGAATGAAGACAGTGTACTTTAAAGAGTTTTCAAAAGTTTTAAGCAGTACTGAAAAGCAAGCAAGTGGGGAGGCTGAGGATGGTTGTGGTGATTGGTTACTATAAGCAGAGCTTTCTATCCAAACCAACACCAACTCCCTTCCACTAGGATCAGATAATAAATGGCTTTGGGAGTTGCTTAAGAAACTGCGGTCCATATAGCACACATAAATTAGGTATCTAGGTGTCTGGCCTGCCTCAGCCATTTATTAAATATTGTGAAAAATCTCTTTTCCTAAGGTTGTTAAGATATGGTGATTAAGAGCAATAGACTCAGAGAGACCTGAGCTGAAATCCTGCACTGCCTCTCTAAAAGCTGAATGGATGACTTTGTTCTTTACATACACATAACTTCCCTGAACCTTAGCTTTTTTATAAAATGGAGGTAATACCTACTTCAGAAATTTGTCATAATGATTAACAGACACTCAGTAAATGATAGTGATAATCATGACTAAGTCAAATATGTCATTTTGATGGACCACCTAAATTGAGACATTTCCCTAAACCAATGTATTGTATCCTTTTTCTTTCCCCTAGGAGCCCCAATAATGAGAAACGGACGCTGTTCCTGCATCAACACCAGTCAAGGGATGATCCACTTAAAATCCTTGAAGGAACTTAAACAATTTGCCCCAAGCCCTTCTTGTGAGAAAACTGAAATCATGTAAGTAAAAACTCATCTAACTTGCATAAACCATATTGGCAAGAAAATTAAATTTAGCATAAATATTACCCTTGGAATACTTGCCCATGCAGACACTTAAAATTCAAATGGTTGCTCCTCCATAAATCTGGTCTACTTTCTTTTCTTCTGAAAAAACAAGGAACTTCTGGTAGAGATTAGGAACAAGGATGCTATATATCCAAAGTAATACATGTTCATTGTAGAAAATGATTAATGCAGATAACCCAAAAGAAGAAAATAAAAATCCTTTCTAATCCTTCCACTGCTGCCAAAAACTTGGCATTTGTCTTCCAAATCTCTCATTCACTTTGTGTGTGCATATATAGACACAAAATATATATACATACATTTATAAACATTATATATATATATATATACACAAAAATAAAATCATCCACTACATACTGTTTTGTAATCTGCCTTTTCATTAACATTGTATCATGAACTTTTCCTCATGTCAGTAAATCTTGTTATGTCATTTTTTCTAATAATGCCATTTTTAATGGCCAAATTGTATTCCATCATATGAATGTGTTATAATCTATATGACCGATGCCTAAGTGTAAGTAATTTCCAAATTTTTGCTATTGAAATCAAACTGTTATTGTGGCAATACTGTCTCTTTAATTCTTTCCCATTAATGATACCTTTCTAAATTAGAATTGTTAGGTTAAAGGATATGCATATTTTAAGTCTTTTGAAACCTAAATCGAGGATGATATATAGAATGACTACTCAGATTCTCAGATTATACAGAGAAACTTAAAAAAAATTTTTTTTTATTATTCATGGAGAGTCTGCTGTATTTTTAAAAATTCAACCACTCAGTTAATCTTGTCTTCAGAAAACATTTTATTATATTTTAGGTAGTTTCATTAGAAATTTAGCAAAATTCATGCTGATTTTTATTATTCCTGCAAAAAAAGTAGGTTTGTTGACAAGGTTTCTATTTTGCTTTTATGATTATACAGAAATAGCTATTTCCAGCACAACAGAACCATTATTAAGTTTCTTCCATTGCATATGCCTGGTGGATTTTTTTAAATTTACTATTATTTGCTATCCTAGAGATTTATCTAAGTCCCCTCACTCCCTTGGAAAATGAGAAAGCAGGAAAAAGCCTGGAAGTTTCAGATGTTTATTGTGAGGACAGATACATTCTAATTGGGGAAATGAATTGTAGGGGTAAAGTGAAACATTTAAATTATTAAAAATTAAAAGAAAAATCTTGTTGCTATTTCCTTGGCAGTGCTACAATGAAGAATGGGGATCAAACATGTCTAAACCCAGATTCAGCAGATGTGAAAGAATTGATTAAAGAATGGGAGAAACAGGTTAGTGTAAAGGAGAAACAAAATTTTCTTTCTTTTAGAAATTGACTTTGGAAGACAAAGAATCTATGTAATTCCTTTCAGGATACATTCTTCATTCATATGACTATGCTCCTATTTTGTTCCTAGAATGATGTCATCACCTTGAGGTATAATTGTATTCCTGCACATAATATCACCTGTCTCCCCGACTACAATGTGTGTTCCATGAGGGTAGAGATTTGTTTTTCTCACTCAATATGATAAATATATATTTAATTGAATAGTGGATACTGAGGATAGAAGAGTAATAAGACATGGTTCTTTCCAGCTGCAGCAAATATATGAACAATTAATTATAGTACAGTGTGAGAAATATAAAGATATGTATAAGAATCTTGCAGAATATAAAGAAGGAGTAAATAATTGCTAGAGGCGGGATCAGGGAGCAAGTGTGAAGGAAGACTTTCCTATCAGGTGACACTTGATCTGGGTCTTGAAGAACAAGTGGCTCACCAGGAGGAGGGCACCATGGAAAGAAGTGGCACCATGAGAGAGTTTGAGGTGGACAGGCAGCCTTAAGTAATGTGGCTGGAATTTGTGTGGACGGAGTGAAGGTATTGAAGTAGAAAAGTAGACCAGGACAAAGTGGGAGTAATCCTCTGTGACCTGCTAAGAAGTTAAGTTTG
Source organism: Phataginus tricuspis (assembly GCA_029783875.1). Lineage (NCBI taxonomy): Eukaryota > Metazoa > Chordata > Mammalia > Pholidota > Manidae > Phataginus > Phataginus tricuspis. Next base: position 30,698,521 of record JAQQAC010002594.1, read on the forward strand.
AAGAGGGCCACAGAATATATAGTTGGAAGCATGGTTTCTGCAGTCTGACAGACTAATGGTTAAGCCACATACTAGCCGTGCGACTCTGGGTAAGTCGCCCTCTCCAAGCCTCAGTCTCCTCATTTGTGAAAAGTAGATGATAATAGTACCAGCCTCGGTAGGTTGTAGAGGGACAGGTGGGTCATAAGCAAGGTTGGAGTGAGGGTAGGAAGAGGCCAGGAGAATGGACAAAAGAAGACCAGCTGGAGTATGGGAAGAGAGAACCACAGGCAGCCCCTTGGAGAGGGAAGCACCTTTAAACCAACCGGTTTAAAGATAAAGAAAGACCACAGTCTCAAGAGTCCAATTATAATATAAGGAAGGAAAAATGGTAAGGTTAAGAAACTTTACCCTTTTTCCCCCTCTCCTCACAGGTCAGCCAAAAGAAAAAGCAGAAGAAATGGAAAAAATCTCAAAAAAGCAGGAAAGTTCTGAAGGTTAAAAAAGGTCGACATCCTCACCAGAAAAAGACTGCCTAAGTGACTACCAACAAGTATTTTGTGTTTAAAAAATTATTTTTAATTATACTGAAATATTTCCAAAAAGGGATGGCATCTTAATACATAAGCTTATTCATTTGATAGAAAATTTAAGACATTATTATGAAATTGTAATTAAGGCTAGAAAGTTGCTTTTAAAATCCAAATGTTGAGAATTGGTAGAGGCTATAGTTTGTCTTTGCTCTTCCACCTCCAACCAACTGAATTTCATCATGCTTAAGACCATGATCTCAGTAACCTCACAGCTGGACAAATGCCACCACAGACACATCCCAAACACAGCAGCTGCACGGGAGAGCAGCCCAAGGTTTCCAGGCAGGCCACACAGCAGCATCCAGAGAGCATTCCTAGGTACCTATCAGCAAGCCCCCACCTGTCAGCATGCTGATAAGCCAAGCAGCTTGGAATCGAGCTGGACCTCACCAAGCTGCCACGGGTGTCAGCATCTGTATTTAAATTAGCTGACAGCCTCGCATACAGCATATCTGAGAGACCCATGCTGGTTGTTTCCATGGACTACACTGGTCAACACTAGCCTTGGCTTTCAGAACCTTCTCTCTGGCTTTTGAGACCGTGTGATCCCATCTTGTCTGCCCAGGATGACCACTTTATTTCTTACTATTCCTCTTTGCTTCAGTTAAGCCAGTTCCTCACCATCCCACCAAATTCAGTGCCTGCCTCCTCTGCTATCCAGGTCATGCTCTTGCTCACCTGGGTCTACTCCTTTCTCAGTCTTTCCCCAACAACCCACAGGAATGCCTTCTTCTCCCCTCTTATCCTCACTCAGTTCAGTCCAAGGCTCACTTTTCTCCTGCCTCTAAAAAAAAGACCTTCGGGACACTTGGATCATCTTAAAACTCCTGTTTCACTTGTGTTCAGTACAACACGGGTGAGCATTTAATTATTTTCTAATTATTTTTTTCATGTTTATTTTCTCTTCACCTAGATTATGAGCTCCTCAAGGGCAGAGGCTACAGTTTATTTTCCTCAATTTGCCTTCGTGTCTAAAATACTGTGGAGCTAGGTTTTGAATAATTTCTTAATTGCAATTGAAGGTAAGAGGGCAACCAGACCATCTCCTCCGAGCCAGGGCTGGCTGTTTATTGGCAGCACCATACTGTCTAACCCCTGGTAGCTCTTACTCGGTATCTTCAGGCCTCAGTTCCAAGATTCTTGTCTTAATATAACATGACGTTAACTTGGCCTTTCCAACAAATAGGAAGGAAATGTTGAAAACACTGTGGATATTCTGAACTGTTATCATAAAGTATACAAGACACCTAGCATCATAGAATCCAAAAGGGAAGGAGCTTTAGAGATCAACCAGTGCTAAGCTTCCCCGACCCAATACAAAACTTTCTTCAGTACCATTCCTGATAAGCCTCAGTTTTCTATATCTGACAGGAAAGCCACCAAGATCCTTTTGCAGACTCATTTTAGGTAAATAGGCAGCTCCTTGTCTGTTTGTAAACTATTGCGATTATCCATTACCAATCCAGGCCTCATGAAGAAAGGCTATTAAGATACCAAGAAATAGGCAGCAAATCATGGTAGTAGAAGTATGCTTGGTGCCCAGTGAGCCTCTGCAGGAAACCCCCTTAAAGAGGAGGTTCAGTGAATTGTGTAGGGGAGGATGTCCTTGGCCTGAGTTTAAACTTATACATTCTTTCCCAGATTTTGTCACTTCCTACACTGTGGCCCAGTGGTGAGCCCACCCAAACAACATCTTATCCAACCATGAAGCTCTTTAGCTCCTTCCATGTAACTCCCCTGAAAAATCTAAATGTTCCATCAATGGAAAGTCTGTGACCCAGTTACCAAGCATGTCACAGGTAAAGTGGACAGTGCATAACTAACAACCAAAGAACATGTGTTTTGACTCAGTAGTGCTGACATATATATGTTTATATACATATACAGGAAAATCATTGATCACTGATATGCACACATGCACTCTCTAAGCAAATAATTAAGTTCAAAGCAGTACTGGCATATATACTTTGTACTTTGAAAGTTTCTTTGTTAAAAGACAGTAGTATCAATAAATGTACCATTACAGAAAACAAATCTTGATGTTTTGATATCTTAAACATGCACCTTAATGGTATACTTAACAGAAATTCTTACATGTCCTTATACATTTGCTTTTATCTCAGGGTATATTTGACATAAAGATGTGGAAGCCCTTTAAAGCACTCTTTGGGGACATAGGACATATGAAAATAATACCTTAAAACAACCAGTGACTTATAAGAATTATGTGGGATGCAATTTATTTTCTAATGCTGAAGGGTAATGCTATACACCTAGGAAACCAAAAACATCCTCTTTTTGTATCTTGAAAATATGTATGTTTAAGTATTATAAAGCCTCAAGCAGTCACAGAGGAGACCTAAACATAGGATAAGTTATTTAAGAGTCCAGGAAACTTGGGCTGGAGGGATTATGCGGTGTGGAGTCTCTAAGAAGGTTGAGCGTGGATGGAGAATATCAACCTTGTACATCTGAGGTACACTTGAGAGGCCAGACAGGTGTGATATTTGGGCAGGTCGCAGCTGCTGATGGTGGACATGACTATGCAAACAGGTCTTAACCTGAGAGACAGCAGGGTGCTGCAGAAAGAGATAAGACTCTGCATTCTGAGATAGCTGGATTAGGATCAGAAGCCCACTGCCTGTAAACTGTGTGGCCTTGGTTCAAGCATACTATTCAGTCTTTCCTGTGTGCCAGTTTCCTCATTCAGGACTGTTGTGAGGAACAGGCCCAGCATAGATCTCGGTGCATAGAAAGTACTCAGAGTCAGTTCCAACCTTCCCTGACCACTTACCTGCGCTGTACCTTCCTCTTTACAGAAGGTGTTCCACACCTCATACACAAAGAGATGTTTCCAGGACTGAAAAAATATGAAAAAGTGAAACCAAAAGCCTGTCTAACCAGTTATTTTATCTACATTTTTATACTCATAATCCAAGCCATCATTGTCTCTTTTCTAAGCTACCTAATGACCTCTTATTTTCCCTTCTGCCTCTCTTAGTCAGCTTTTCTCTTTCTTCCTTACCATTCACGACAGCTAGAATGATCCTTTCAAAGTATAACTCACAGAATACTACCACCATGCTTAAAATCCTGTAATTTAGAATTAAGTCGAACAGACCAGGGCCTTCCAAGCCCTCCATGAGTTGGGCTCTGCCTGCTTCTCTAACCATGCTCCCTCCACCCTCTGCCTCAGTTACTGAGCCTCAGCTCCCCTTCGTTCTGTCTCTCAAGCACACTGTGTTCGTTTCCTTCTCAGGGTCTTTGCATATGCTGTTCTGTTCCCTGTTGTGCTGTTGGTGCAGCATCAACTAGATTAACTCCACTTCCCAGAATCCTCCTCCCTGTGCGGTTCTAGGTTACAGCTAGCTAAAGAGGTACTTGTATGAGATTTGGAAGGCAGACCTGAGGAAGGGCCATCACTCTGGATTAGATATGATGACAGACACAGGGGCACCTGGAGGATCCCAGCTTGCCCTTGCTTTCCTCCATGCTCACCTCATCTTCGTGACGTCTGGCCTTGTGACCAACGATGTTCCCAGGCCTTCCATCAGGTACTTGGAAGTAGACCCACAGAAGCAGTAGTTACTGAAACCCAACAGCTTCCCACAGGCATCTAACACACCCAATTTGGCTGCCAGACAGGCTTGGTTTCTTGGATTTTCTCACAAGCTCTGACGTGTCTAACTGTGATTAACAGTGCTTCTGTAGGACTGGTCATTGATTTTCTCCAATCCCTTCGATGTCCTTCTAAACTTTTACTTTCTGAGATCCTCTCTCACCTGTGTAAGATGATTTCTGTAGTAACTGTTGGTGAGAATGTAAATTGGTGCAACTGTGTGGAAAGCAATATGGAGGTTCCTCAAAAAACTAAAAATAGAAATGCCATTTGACCCAGTAATTTCACTGTAGGAATTTACCAGAAGAAAACAAAATCTGATTCAAAAAGACATATGCAACCCTATATTTATCACTGCACTATGTGCAATAGCTATGATATGGAAGCAAACTAAGTGGGCATCAATAGATGAATGCGTAAAGAGGAGGTGGTACATATGCACAATGGAATATTATTCAGCCATAAAAAAAATCCTCCCATTTGCAAAAGCATGGATGGATCTAGAGGGTATTATGCTCAATGAAATAAGCCAGATGGAAAAAGACAAATACCATATGAATTCACTTATTTGTGGAGTATAAAAACAAAGCAAAACAGAAGGAACAAAAGAGCAATAAACTCACAGACACCAAGAAGGAACTAGTGGTTACCAAAGGAGAGGGTTTGAGAGGGGGTGGAGGGTGAAAGGGAAGAGGCACAATAATTCACAATCACAATATAAGTTGGTCACAGAGATGCTAGTACAGCATGGAGAATACAGTTAATGATTCTGTAACATCTTACTATGTTGATAGAGGAGGTGAGGATTTCATAATCTGGGTAACTGTTGAACCACTGTGTTGTATACTTGAAACCAACATAAGTTTGTATATCAATGATACTTTAATAAAATATACATATATATAGTGTGTTGTGGGGGGGGGGGAGATGATTCCTGTAGTAAATCTTGTATTCCCATAATATTCAGAGTGGCTCTGCGTCCCTAACTGACATACCTGTGCCTGAAGCAACTTCTTTGTATGGCTGTTCCTGCCTGATCATGAGTTTCAGCTTCGATGTCACTTCACAGACTCTCTTCCCCTTATCACCCTTAGTGAAATAGCCATCCTCACTCCAAACACTCTGTATTGTGGTGCTTCCCAAAGTGGGGTATGTGCACCCTATGGGATGGATAAAATGAGAGTATTTGTAACAAATTCTTATTTAAAGAAACAAGAAAGAACTGAAGATTTACTATAAATCTGAACCCAGAAATTGATCCTGGCAACTTTACTCAATGCATTTATCGAGTGGTGGTTTGTCACATGCTGATCTCCTCCCAGAAGAGTAAGACTTCCACCAGCCCTCCCTCAGTCGGTCCCCTCCTGCACGCTGCAGCCATGGTTGCCACTTCTGTGGGCACAGTCCTCTTTGGCTGACTCTAAACTAGAACCTGGATTACGAGGCTAATAAGATAGAGTGCTAACTAAGCCAGCCTTGACAAAATGAGCAAGTGGCCCTACAGATTCCTACTGAGAAATTCATATAGAAAATAATACTAATAATGCAAACATAAACTAACAAAAGAATAAAGCATACACACAGGGGAGGTCTGTCCTAGTTTTAGGCTAAAAGGCTGCATGATTTAAAAAATCTCATGACTATAGTCTGTTTCATTCTCTCTTATCACAATCAGATAAATCAATTAAACTTCATCACTACGTGAAATTATCTTTTTAAAACATTTATGTAGTTATTGCCTGTCCCCACCTCATCACAAACATTAAGTTTCTTGACTACACAAAACTTTGTCCTTTTCCCCACCGCATCCTAGCACTGCCTAGATGAGAAGAGCAGTACCTAGCACTTAAGAAGCATTTAAAATATGTATTTTTCAGTTGGTTGACATATACCTCACCCTAAATTTTCTTCCAGACCTTTTCCAAATCAATCTCAACCATTACCACCATCAACTGAACTTGCTATGCTCATTTATGCTCTTTTATTTATCTGCTCTCCTCAAACTGCCTCCCCTGCCCCAATCTATCTGCCTTCCACTTATAGATGACTTAAGTCTTGATCTTCATGACTCCATCCCAGAATACTCCCAGTCACACTGAAAATTTCCCCTGTAACTTCCCTGTCACAAGGTGATTTCATTAAGAATTGTTCTCTGAGTAAAAATTTAAATTATTTTGATATACCAGAAAGCAGTTTGTATTTGCATAAAGTTTAAATATAGAGAAATTGGTAAAGAAGTCAATAGAATATTTAATCCATAAACTACTTTTGAATTTTAATGCCAGTGATCTCTTCATCAGTTAATTGGAAGAAAGCTATTTGAAGTTTCCTTATGCCTCCTGGGAAATGGAAAGTTGCTTTCTTATTAGAAAGAAAGATATAGAGATTGCAATCACAGGGGGTTTATAATAATGTCACTTTCTTTTTTAGCCTGTATAGAGAAAAGATGACATTAAGTGAGAAGAAAAAACAAGGAACCTTCCTTACTAATAAGGAGTGAATTTGTTCCCAGGTAATCACGGGCCAAGAGATCAGTTGGCATATTTTGATATCAAGTTGGTTTAAAGTTCCCAGGAGAGTTTTCCACTATATATTTTAAAGAAGTAAGTAAATCACAAAGGAGCAACCAAATCTAAGTCTGTGAATAAGATTTTGAACTGGGCCAAATTAATAAAAGATTAGAAGGAAGGGTGTCAAATCATACATACTTTTGGCTTTCTTTAAAAGTTTGCTATCCAAATAAAGAAATCTCATCCTCTAAATATAGTATTTCATTATAGTATTTCAAGTTGATTGTTTTCCTAAACATTTTTTGCTTTAAAAAAAAAAGGAAAAAGTTTTTTAAAAAAAGGAAAAAGTTGCTGGTATCTGCACCTCTAGGGATGGAGGCCTTGGCTCTACTTCTATATAGAGTACATGACAAGTAGGCCCAGCTATCCACTGGCTTTCTTTCACCATCAGAGTAGACAACCTGAACTTCCTCCAAAAGGAGGAACTTAAGCATCAAAATTTGTAAGTATGACTGAACAAATGTCAAACCATATAACACAGGAAAAGAGTTTTGTTACTTAAAAAGAGAAACATCAGCAATCACTTCTACAATATTGAAAGCGGCAGAATTTACCTCAAGGCAGATAGACATCTCTCATTTGGAGCCTTTGATTAGGGCCAGATTGGCATACGAGGTTTTATGGAATGGAAGTTAAAGCAAAAGTGAACTACATTTCTCTGAATAACAAGGAAACAGGAATTATCCCTGGCAGCTAAGAAGAGTGTTGGGATTCCAGAACAGCAAAAAGTAAGGCAGTAGAGGGAGACAGGAGGACAGACTGTAAAAATGACAGCGGGCTGGAGCAGAGATAAAGACCAGTGAGAAATTCCCGGTTGTGGGATGACCAGCTTTAAAACACTGCTGGGTAACATTCAGTTTTAAATGCAAGCCTGGAGAATCTCACCATCAGTCAGAGGAATGGAGCCACATGTGGGAAATCCCTGGACATTATGATATTTGATAGGAATGCATTTGATAGGAAATAAAGAAAGAATGAAACTTTAATCTTCTTGAGTCCTCTAATTTCCATCAACTTGTTATCAAAATAAGCTAAGACCAGAGAAGTGCCTCCTCACATTTTGGCAGTCCTAAAGTAATTCCCTATGGTGGTTTATTTTTAAATATAAATGTATTTAAGGACGTGCAGGGAACATCATTGTAAAATGTGGCCTAGTCATCAGATACCCATCAAACAAAAACTACGGTATGCTGGACAAAACACTGACCGGGGTTAATGTCTGGGGAGAAACCTTAAAGATCACAGTCTCTCCTGCTTCAGGACTGCTACTCAGAAAGATCAGGGGACTTGACAAGGCTACTCAGCCAGTGAAGTTGATAAATTTGTCCAAAGTCATACCCAATAGTTTTCACTGTTCTCAAGAAGGAAAAGATAGATGGAATTGTGGGCAAAACTCATAATAAAGCTGGAAGGATGGGGGTGGAAATAAGGAACAATGAAACAGTAAATTAGCCTTGAAAAGAACTTTCTTGCAATTTGTATGCAGTCATTTTGTCAAATGGTGTGATTTCTGCTTTAAAGGAAGAGCATGGGCTCCCTCCAGTGGCTACTCTCACAGTTTTTGAAAACTGTATTTTAATTAGAAAAGCGCTAATATATAAATAAGCCTGGCTTTTCTGAACTGTAGTCAATATCATTGGTTTCTAATGAGAAAGTCAATAACTATAAGTCACATGTTAGTCATTTACTGATTTTGAGGTAAATTCTGCCTGCCTGTAGACATCTAAGATATTTTAATTTCTTACGTTAATAAATCACACAATTGAAGAATTGGAAGAGACGAGAGATTGCCCATTCATTCATTCAACAAATATTAAATGATTACCTACTATGTGCCATGCATTGCTGCAAGTGTGGACAAAAAGCAGTGAATAAAACAAAGCCTTCATCAAACTCAAGTTCTAGTGCAGAAACACAGACAATGAACAGTTACGCTAGTGAATACATACTATACCAGAGGCTTATAAGGGCAATGGAAAAAAATAAAGCAGAAGGGAGTGTGGGGTGGGGGGCAGCATGGGAGGTCAAGGAACCTCCCTCCTAAGATGTCACTTGAGCAGAGAACTGAGGAAACAGAGGGAGCAAAACTTGTGTGGTGCTTAGCAGATGGGAACCCCTGAGGCTTGACACACTGAAGACAGCTAGGAGGCCCTTTTGCTTGGGGCAGGGTGAGCAAAGGGGACTGTGACAGGAGAGAAGCCCAGGGAGTCAGACCAAATGCGGTGTTCCATGTCACTGAGGGACTTTGGCTTTAAATTTGAGAAAGGAAGCTGGAGGGGTAACCTGATTCATTCAAGGATCCATCTGACCTCCACAAGAAAACACACCATAGGGGGCAAGGGAAGAAGCGGAGAAACTTCTTAAAGGCCAATTATCAAATATGTTTCCAGAAGGCGGGAAAGGCCAACTGGATTCAATGCTGCAGGTATGATAAAGAATGAACTTACGCTTATCATGAACTACATTGCATTAGCAACATCAAGGTGATTGGTGATCTTCATAAAGACAGTTTTAGTGGAATGGTGGAAGCAAAACACTGATTAGCAGTTTCTTTAAAAGGTTCAATAAAGCTATCATATGATCCAGCCCATTCCTAGGCATATACCAAGAGACCGGACAACATATGCCCATATAAAGATTTGAATGTGAATATTGATAGCCCTAAACTGAAAACAACCCAAATATTCAACAGCTGGTGAATAAATAAACAAATACCCATGTGATGGAATACTACTCAAGAATAAAACAGATGAACTATTGACATACATAACAATATGGATGAATTTAATAATTATTATGCTAACTGAAAGAATCCTGACACAGAAGAATAAGTACTGTATGATTCGATTTGTATACAATTTCTGCAAATGCAAAGTTATCTATGGTGACAGAAAGCCAATGTGCTTTTGAGAATAGTGGAGCAAAAGGGAGTTGGGGATAAGAAGCATCATTGATTGTGATGATGTTTTCATGGGTGCACACTATATCAAAATTCATGAAATTGTATGCTTTATGACCAGTTTCTTGTACATTAATTATATCTTAAAGCTATAAAATAAATATTAAAAAGGGTGGGATCTCATGTGGAAACAGAGGTATTCACCTTAAATAGGCTCAGGAATGTTTCATCCTATTTTGATGTGTACACAAAATATACCAACAGCACATCAAGCCCATCATTCCCCGATATTATTGCTTGGATAAGGTTAAATGAATAATGAAAGTATTTTTAGTATCAAGTTAAAGAAAATTTTCAGTTGATCATCACATGGATTATACCTCCATATGGCAACATATTAAGGTCACTAGGTTGGCATGAGAATTAGCTTTCCTCAACAATCTCATTTTACAAACAAGTATTTTCAGAGGAATGCCACAAAGTTCTCTTAAATAAACTCTGATGGAGATTACTACCTGTCCCAACTGAGTTATTGTTTCTTTATCCTCTAGGTTTTCCCCCATATTAAAACCCTACACATCCCTCAAGACCTATCTCAAATACATTCGTCTTAATGAAACTTTTCTTTATTCCTCAAAATAAACATGACCTCCCCTTCCTTTATTCAAAGTTTCATTGCACCCAGCTTAAGGACACCTATAGGAGTATCCATCTCACTAAGTTCTGACCAAGGAGATATATGCAGAAGTATACTGTTTGGAACTTTTGTAGGGCTAATTCAGCTGAGAGGTGCACCCCTTTGCCTTTCTCCACCTTCTTCCCTTCTACTATTTGTAATAGAGACTTAATGGCTCAAGATGTGCTCAAGCTCCTGTCTGGACTATCATACCCCTGCAAAAAGTGGCTCCCCAAATAAGTAAAAAGAGCGTACTTCTTATGCAGTCAAAATTTAAAATAGCCCTCTAGTCTAGGCCCCTTTAATAAAGAAAATTTTAATTCACTGAATCCAGACATAATAGCCCATTTTGTAATTATAATAGGATCTCTTTTGCAAAGGTATAAAGGAGATTTATTCTCTAGAACAATTCACTTTGAGTTAATTATTTGGGTATCAGAAAAAGATGAGAAGTTCCTTTGCCACTTGAAGACTAAATACAGAAATATGGAGTTTTCTTGGTGTTGATCTGGCTAATACACATTAAATATATGTATATTACATTGCACACAATATAGTCATTATTTATCATTTTAAAAATACATATTCAGTGGGGTTGTTGGGGGGGACCTGATGAAGGGGGTAATTTAATAACCATAATATTGCACATGTAATTGTAGATTAATGATACCAAAATAAATTATTTTAAAAAATACATATTCAGTTAGCCACTCTCAGCTTTAATTTTCTCATCTATCAAAAAAGAAAATAATCCTGCCTTCAGGGTGTCAGTGGGTAAAATGAACTGACCCATGTGCCCTCCTTAGATAAGCCTTGTCTGATTAGGACTACATAAACTTGCCCAACTCATTTCCCTCAGCTCCTTCCCTGAGGCACACTCCCCTCTCAACCTTTAGTTATACCAAACTTCTGGCCATCTCTTAGATCCACCACACTTTTTCAAGCCTATGTACTTTTACACAGGCTATTTTCTTAATGTAGAATGCCTTTCTTTATCTCCTCCTAAAAAAGTCATCTTTCAGGACTTCAGTCAAGAGTACCATAATTGAAACATTGATTCTTCTAGGCTAGGTTGCCCCTCTGTTGCTTCTACTGCTCTATTGTAAGAACGCTTTTATTCATTTTAAATGTGTTTGTCTATTTGACTCCGTTGTTAGTGTGTGAGTTTCCTGATGGTACTGGTTGAGTTCGTTCTCCATCCTTGTCCTGGCTGCAACAAAGAATTGAAAGGCAAGAACACAACAGCGAACAAGGAAGGAGCAGCCAGGAGCCAAGGCAGACAAAGGCCTCTATCTGTTAGGTGGGAGGCTTATATATAGCATTCTGGTTAGGAGGCACCTTTTCGACTGACAAAGTGGGTTTTTTTTTTATTTACAGGTGTTATAAATAGTCATCCCAGTCAGTGAGCCTGTCCTTTCCCCATGCTGAGGTGGGATTTGGGCAGTTCTTAGTTCCCTCCTTTGGGATTTGGTTAGGGAGGAAGTTATCTCCCTGAAAAGCCTTTGCTGTCTCCACATTGGACCCCTGACCTGGGCAGAGTTTGGGCAGCTTTTTCTTTGAACCTTATCGGGCAGCTTCTTCTTTGAGGCTTATCTTCCCCTTTTCCAGCTGCTCATGTCTACCTGAGACAGGAACCGTGGGTATAGTCAGAGTAGGGTGAGGGCCTCTGGAAAAAGACCCTTACCAGAACTCCGTATTAAACAATTAAGCAAAGTCAGAGTCACATGAATTCTCTAAAGTAAAATATCAAACAAGGAATATAAGCAGTCTTCAGTGAAGATTAGTTAAAACTAAAAAGCCAGGAGTAACTTAGCCTGGAATGTTTGAACATCTCCCAGATAAGAAAATACCTCAGCATAGCCCATGTCTTGTTTGTGTCAATTAAATGAGGCTATTGTAACATTTACTTTAGCCTGCTAAAAGGCCCAGTTTAACTTTACTCAGATGCTGCTTTTCCTCCTCCAGCCCCTAATCAAGCAATATATAACCTGGGTAATTAATATAGCAGGCAGGCCCAGCTGTAAACAACATAATGAAAGGCAGGAAGAATTCCATCTTAAAGATAAGATTGCATTTTTACACCCAAGAACTTAAGAAGTAAGATTCTTAACTTACTATTTAGCAGATAATAACTCAGCTAACCTTGAAAGCAAGACAAGCAACCTTGATTAATATACTCCCAAACTAAGAAATTGTTATTCTGAGAAAGAATCAAAGCAGTAAATTTCTTATGTTAACTCTGCAAAATAGTCCGGAAAACTGATAAAAAACTTAGTGTCTCTTAAAACTAAACACTTAGAGACCATTTGGTGAATCTGCATCCCTAGCTCTTTGTCTCTCAACTGCCTATAAATCCCCTAGACAACGTACTGCTATGGACTCTCTTGTCCTCTCCTGGTGTGACCAGGAGCTCTCTTCTCTCACTGAATCTCTAAATAAAAGCCTCTCGCTGGCTCTCCTACTTTGAGTGTTTGCTAAATTCATTCTTCGACTCCGCAAACAAGAATCCCGGCATCATACCTTTCTACCTAACATTCCTAACACTGAGAGCAAATACCCATGTCCATGCCCATGCCTTATTTATTTTTGTATTCCTAGATCTTACCCCAGTGTGACATGTAGATTGTGAATAAAAGCTTGTGATGTGGCCTGAGTGTTACTCACAAGTCACATTGTGGTGACTCAAGATAAAATTTCATAGTGCATAAGTTTATAATTTTGTAAGAATTATATTAAATAATTTCAAAGTATTTTTAAATGCTTTTTTCTCACTAATGCAACCTAACCAAAAAATTTTTTAATTAAATCTACGAAAAGGTTTTTTAAAAGAAAATTTATTGCTTGGATTTACTTCTTAATAATTTCACACATACCTGATTCAATGATTAGTTAATAGAATAGTCATTCTCCAGTGCAGCTGAAAAGCTAATTGTGGTTTGTACAGCGGTCTTGATTTTCTTTGTGTTCAGATGTGATTACAGAATTGTTTCAGTTTTAAAGGCTTTTCCCATCGCTGTCACAAATGACCTGGACTGAAGTTGGTGCTCTGTGAAATTGCTTATGTGAAGCAGGAAAATACTACCACTGCCTATCTATTAATGCCCGACCTACCAGCTGTCAAGCTGCTTTCCTTCTTTCTCATCTAGTTACAATCAAGACTGCCTTTATTGAAATCCCACCTTCCTCACCAGCTATGAACTTGGGCAGGCAATTTGTCCGAGCCTGTTTCCTCACCTGTAAAGTGGAGATGATTATAGTACCTACTTTAGAGGGCTCTCTGAGGATTAAATGAGGTAATACACTGTGAAGTGCTTGGTACAGTGCCTGGCACAGGGTGAGTGATCCAAGTGCACTTCAGTGTTAACAACACCCTATCTCATTCATTCACTGCATATTTATTTTTGCACACTGTGAAACTGTAGAAATGTATTCTCTTCGAATTACCAGGGTCTGAATTTAAAACTGGCTGAAGAGTACTTACAAAGGTTATAAACAATAGTTGGATTTTAAATACAAATTTCCATTTTTAAACCAATCAACATTTTCACATTTTATCCAGTCCACTCTCTTTTTTCCTCGTCTGGGTCTCGTGGAGTTGAAACAACCAAAAACAAAACAAAATCAGGTATTCAAAATTATACAGAAAAACTAGTTTATGCCCCTCATTGCTCTTTTTTCCCTTTTCTAAAATAGGATAGTGTTACCTATTCTCCACGGGCTTTTTTAGCTTCTATTTTAAACTGTGGGATTAAAAATCTTTTTCGTAGAAGTATCGGGATGATGAAATAAGCTCAAGTATGTAAGGAAAATCTTTGCACTTCAATTATGTCAGAAACGATAGGTATAGTAGCGATTGGCCGAGAAAAAAATCTTGCCGAACCACTACAGAGCATTTCGGCGGTGGGAGTAAAGTTGACACTCTGAGGCCACCGTACGTAGCTTTTTAAGAGCCAAGATGGCACCCGCCCGCCCAGCATCCCATGTGCTCTTTCCGGTTTTACGCGGAAGCACAATTTCCAGTCACTGCTGAGAACTTTGTCCGCTGCCAGCGGTTTGGGTTCTCTTAAAACCGCTCGCCGCGGCGCCAGTCAGCAGCCAACATGTCTAACAGAAACAATAACAAGCTCCCCAGCAACCTGCCGCAGTTACAGAATCTGATCAAGCGGGACCCACCGGCCTACATCGAGGAGGTGGGATTGCTACGCGGCGATTCTAGAGGCGGGGACGCGACTGGTTGAGACACTGGCAGGGGAAGGCGTGGAGTGGAGTGGGGGTCCTGGCTCGCCACGTGTTCTGTTAGGTCCAGGGGTCCCTCGGGAGGAGAGAAGGGGCTGAGAAAGGGACATGCCTCAGGGTTCGTTTCCTACCTTTTGAAATCTGCCAAAAATCTTTGGCTGTTCTGCCTATTCTGTAGACCCTGCTACCAAGGAAAGACCCTTAAAGACTTCATTTTTCATTTTGCCTTAGGGTTTATTTCCCGATCTCACAAAGATGGAGAGAGACAAATAGTCCATCCCCAACCTCCAACATTCATACAGGTTTTTCAGCCCTTTCTTTTCGGAAACCCCTAACTTCAGTTCGTCGGTAACATCTGATGAATCGTTTGTTAGAATGCTTTTGACAGACGTCTGTTTCCGAGAGTCCGCGCTCAGTGACCGGGCTGTGTTGGGAAAGGGGTGGGGGGGGGGGGGTGGACGGACACAAAAGTTAGCTTAGTATATCTAGGTTAAACCAGGATTCAGTCTCAATGGAAGCTGGCATGACCTCGATGTCAGAATTTGCTTCGGGAAAAGGTGAGGTTGAAAATTTAGATTAGATCCAGATTGTGAGAGATTTTGTATACTGACATACAAATTGTGAACATTACGGTTGTATAAGCCCACAAGTGACAAAATGAAAGTGGTGGTTTTGATACGCTAATCTGCCATTTCTTAAGACACTCATTTGACAGGAATTAAACAGGTGTCACTATTAGGCATTTGCTGCAATTACTTGTTTGTGCTTCTCCCTAATTATGATTTGTTCAATGGCTAACATTTTGATTGCCATTTTCATTTCCCTCCACCCCCAAATTTTTACATAGAAATATTTATGTGAATACTTCTTAACAAACAGTGGTCTCTGGTTTAGGGCACCAGGAGAGAGAGCGTTTCCAAGGATCAAGGTAGTGGTAATAAAGAGGAACAAAAACAAGAAATTGAGTAATATAGGCAAAACAAAGCTTTGAGTGGGTAAATCTCTATACAACCATTAAGAAAGTAATAGTTGATAGTCCATATAGTACTGTATTTAAAAGATTGGTTTCAAAACTATAAGTTCTGGTCCTACTGCTAGATAATTGTGTAACCACAGGGTTAATCAGCCTGAGTGTGTCCTTAGCTATCTAAGTAGGAGATACTACCTAACTCAGAGGATTGCTCTTTCACTTAAATACTTAATACAAATTCACATGTATGTACCTACTGTGTGTCAATATAATTCTAAGGCCTGGGATAACAATGATAAAAAAGGCGGATGCGAGCCTTCGTCTCTTGGACTCATGTGTGAGCAATGGTAGACATGTAGTGGTAAGGACTGTCAGGAAAGTAAAACTGGATAGGAAGGCATTAGAATTGGATGCTTTTGGTTTGGATCCCATGAACAGGGGAGGCTTCTGTGCTGATACAGAGCAAGGTAGATCAAGAACATCTAGACAGAGGGAATAAGAAGTGCAGAAGCTCTTTTTGGAAAAGTAGAGAGGCAGCCAGTGTGGCTAAAGGGTAGTGAGCGCGGAATACAGCATAGATTATGTGGGAAGTGCAGGCAGAAGTCAGACCGCACACGGCCTTTTAGGGGCCTTTTAGGCCGTGGTAAGGAGTTAAGATTTTACTCTTAGTGCATTGGAGAGCCTTTGAAGAGCTTAAGCAAAGGTGTGACATGATCTGATTTATGTTTTTACAAATTTACTCTGAAGGCTGCACATAGAATGGATTGCAGACAAGCAAGACTGGAAGCACAGTTACTAACACAATAACTGTCAGAATAGTCTAGGCAAGGAGTGGTGGTGCCACTGGAATTACCAGTAAAGTTGGAGAGAGGTGGAGAGATTGGAACTAACCCTACATGGAGAAAGAGCTAGTAAGACTTCCTGGTGGAGTGGATGTGGGGGGTAAGGAAAAAAAGAAGGAATGAGGGCTGACTCGTTTTTTTTTTTCTGCATCTAAGTAGGTGATAGTGACATTTACTGAGTTTGACAAATATTGAATAACTGTCATGCTAGGAACTGGGACTATAATAAGTGAACTGTATGGATAACAATGCTTTCTCATTAAATTTTATTTTAGTAGGTGGAGACATACAATAACAAGTAATACAGAGTCAAGTGATAGTAAATACTGTGGGAAAAAAATAGAGGGAAAAGGAAGTGTATCATTATATACATTGGGGATGAGGTGGGTGTTGCAGTTTTAAATGGAATAGTAACGGAAGGCCTTCTTGAGATGACAATCTTTGAGTAAAAACATGAAGAGGAAGAGTGTTCTATGCAGAGGGAATAGCAGATAATAAAGACCTTGTAGCAAGAATGTACCTGGTCGGTTTGAGGACTATAAAGGAAGCCAATAATGGCTTGAAATAGAAAATGAGGGAAGAGTAATAGGGGGTGAGATGGAGCCACATCTTATTAGGCCTATTATTTGGGTTTTGTTTTTGTTTTTGTTTTTTTGCAATAAAAAACTTTTAACTGTTTATAAACCACAAACTTTTCTGGGTAACAGCACTTGTTCCTGTACATGCCCTTTTAAGAGGTATGAAATAGAAGCAATAGAGTGGGGAAAATTTTGAGAAGAGCAAAAGAAGCAACATTAAATAGAAAAGCAAATGCTTAAGTATATTAAAGAAAGCTTAAAATAAGGAAACAGTACTGTGTAACTTTCATTTATACCAAGTAAAGTGCACTACTTAAATGTTCACAGATAACATTTTCCCTATGTTGAAGACATGAAATCTATGTATTGGTATTTTTGATATTAAAAAATAAAAGACCTTCACTGTAGCCCTGACAGCTGTCTTCCACTATTTTTAGCCATTCAGGTATATTCTATGGGAATATTTATTCACTTAATTTTGCTTAATACGTTTCTTTCTGCATAAACTGAATTTAAAAGGATAATATGTCCAGTTACTGTAATAACACACTAATAAATTATAAATTTTAAAAATATTCATATTTAAAAATCATTTTTCAAAGGCTAACCTCCAGATGATCTGGAAAATTAAAGATCCAAATTGTTATAAATCTGGCATCCCAATTAAATTCTGATCTTTAAGAGTATATAAAATTTCCCTCATATTATTCCAACTTCTACTCAAGAAAATTTTATTTTACCCTTTTCATAAGTAATTATATATATATTTTTTATGGTTTTATTTTTTCATTTTTTTCATTTTTCATTTTTTATGATTTATTTTGGTATCATTAATCTACAGTTACATGTGCAATATTATGGTGATTAAACTACCCCCTTCATCAGGTCGCCCACACGAACCCCATTACAGTCACTGTCCATCAGCGTAGTGAGCTGCTATAGAATCACTACTTGTCTTCTCTGAGTTGTACAGCTATCCCTGCGCCCCCCCAACTTACGTCTGCTAATCACAATGCCCCTTTTTCCCCCTTGTCCCTCCCTTCCCACCCATCCTCCTCAGTTCCTTTCCCTTTGGTAACTATTAGTCCTTTCTAGGGTTCTGTGAGTTTGCTGCTGTTTTGTTCCTTCAGTTTTTTTTCTTTGTTCTTATACTCCACAGATGAGTGAAATCATCTGATACCTGTCTTTTTCCGCTTGGCTTATTTCACTGAGCATAATACCCTCTGGCTCCATCCATATTGTTGCAAATGCTAGGATTTGTTTTCTTCTTATGGCTGAATAATATTCCATTGTGTATATGTACCACATCTTCTTTATCCATTCATCTACTGATGGACACTTAGGTTGCTTCCATTTCTTGGCTATTGTAAATAGTGCTGCGATAAACATAGGGATGCATCAGTCTTTTTGAAACTGGGCTGCTGCATTCTTAGGGTAAATTCCTAGGAGTGGGATTCCTGGGTCGAATGGTATTTCTATTTTGAGTTTTTTGAGGAACCTCCATACTGCTTTCCACAATGGTTGAACTAATTTGCATTCCCACCAGCAGTGTAGGAGGGTTCCCTTTTCTCCACATCCTCGCCAACATTTGTTGTTCTTTGTCTTTTGGATGGTGGCCATCCTCACTGGTGTGAGGTGATATCTCATTGTGGTTTTAATTTGCATTTCTCTGATGATTAGCAATGTGGAGCATCTTTTCATGTGCCTGTTGGCCATCTGAATTTCTTCTTTGGAGAAGTGTCTATTCATGTCCTCTGCCCATTTCTTAATTGGATTATTTGCTTTTAGTTTGTTGAGGTGTGTGAGCTCTTTATATATCTTGGATGTCAACCCCTTATTGGATACGTCATTTATGAATATATTCTCCCATACTGTAGGATGTCTTTTTGTTCTACTGATGGTGTTCTCTGCTGTACAGAAGCTTTTCAGCTTGATATAGTCCCACTTGTTCATTTTTGCTTTTGTTTCCCTTGCCCAGGGAGATATGTTCATGAAGAAGTTGCTCATGTTTTTGTCCAAGAGATGTTTGCCTATGTTTTTTTCTAAGAGTTTTATGCTTTCGTGACTTACATTCAGGTCTTTGATCCATTTTGAGTGTACTTTTCTGTATGGAGTTAGACAGTATTCCAGTTTCATTCTCTTACATGTAGCTGTCCAGTTTTGCCAACACCAGCTGCTGAAGAGGCTGTCATATCCCCATTGTATATCCAAGGCTCCTTTATCATGTATTAATTGACTGTATATGTTTGGGTTAATGTTTGGATTTTCTATTTTGTTCCACTGGTCTGTAGGTCTGTTTTTCTGCCAGTACCAAATTGTCTTGATTACTGTGGCTTTGTAGTAGAGCTTGAAGTCAGGGAGCATAATTCCCCCTGTTTGATTCCTCCTTCTCAGGATTGCTTTGGCTATTCGGGGTCTTTTGTGGTTCCATATGAATTTTAGAATTATTTGTTCGAGTTCATTAAAGAAAGCTGTTGGTATTTTGATAGACATTGCGTTGAATCTGTAGATTGCTTTAGGTAGTATAGCCATTTTGACAATATGTATTCTTTCTAGCCAACAGCATGGGACGAATTTCCATTTGTTAGTGTCCTTTTTAATTTCTCTTAGGAGTGTTTTGTAGTTTTCAGGGTATAAGTCTCTCACTTCCTTCCTTAGGTTTATTCCTAGGTATTTTATTCTTTTTGATGCAATTGTGAATGGAATTGTTTTCCTGATTTCTCTGTTAGTTCATCATTAGTGTATAGGAAAGCAACAGATTTCTGTGTGTTAATTTTGTATCCTGCAACTTTGCTGAATTCAGATATTAGTTCTAGTACTTTTGGTGTGGAGTCTTTAGGATTTTTTATGTACAATATCATGTCATCTGCAAATAGTGACAATTTGACTTCTTATTTACTAGCCTGGATACCTTGTATTTCTTTGTTTTGTCTGATTGCCATGGCTAGGACCTCCAATACTATGTTGAATAACAGTGGAGAGAGTGGTCATCCCTGTCTTGTTCCCAATCTTAGATGAAAAGCTTTCAGCTTCTCGCTGTTAAGTATGATGTTAGCTGTGGGTTTGTCATATATGGCCTTTATAATGTTGAGGTACTTGCCCTCTATACCCATTTTGTCGAGAGTTTTTACCATGAATGGATGTTGAATTTTGTCAAATGCTTTTTCAGCATCTATGGAGATGATCATGTGGTTTTTGTTCTTTTTGTTGATGTGGTGGATGATGTTGATGGATTTTCGAATGTTGTACCATCCTTGCATCCCTGAGATGAATCCCACTTGGTCATGGTGTATGATCCTCTTAATGTTTTTTTGACTTGGTTTGCTAATATTTTGTTGAGTATTTTTGCATCAACGTTCATCAGGGATATTGGTGTGTAATTTTCTTTTTTGGTGTCGTCTTTGCCAGGTTTTGGTATTAGAATGATGCTGGCTTCATAGAATGAGTTTGGAAGTATTCCCTCCTCTTCTGTTTTTTGGAAAACTTTAAGGATAATGGGTGTTGTTTCTTCTCTATATGTCTGGGAGACTTCAGAGGTGAAACCCTCTGGCCCAGGGGTTTTGTTATTGGGTGTTTTTTGATTACCGATTCAATTTCGTTGCTGGTGATTGGTCTGTTTAGTTTTTCTGTTTCTTGCTTCGTCAGTCTTGGGAGGTTGTATATTTCTAAGAAGTTGTCCATTTCTTCTAGGTTTTACAGCTTGTTAGCATATAGATTCCCATAATATTCTCTTATAATTCTTTGTATTTCTGTGGGGTCCATCGTGATTTTTCCTTTCTCATTTCTGATTCTGTTTATGTGTGTAGATTCTCTTTTTCCCTTAAAAAGTCTGGCTAGGGGTTTATCTATTTTGTTTATTTTTTCAAAGAACCAGCTGTTGGTTTCATTGATTTTTTTCTATTGTTTTATTCTTCTCAATTTTATTTATTTCTTCTCTGATCTTTATCATGTCCCTCCTTCTGGTGACTTTGGGCCTCATTTGTTCTTCTTTTTCCAATTTCAGTAATTGTGTCTTTAGACTATTCATTTGGGATTGGTTTTCCTTCTTTCAATAGGCCTGGATTGCAGTATACTTTCATCTTAGAACTGCCTTTGCTGCGTCCCACAGAAGTTGTGGCTTTGTGTTGTTGTTGTCATTAGTCTCCATATATTCTTTGATTTCTGTTTTGATTTGGTCGTTGACCCATTGATTATTTAGGAGAATGTTGTTAAGTCTCCATGTATTTGTGAGCGTTTTTGTTTTCTTTCTAAAATTTATTTCTAGTTTTATACCTTTGTGATCTGAGAAGTTGGTTGGTAGAATTTCAATATTTTTGAATTTACTGAGGTTCTTTCTGTGACCTAGTATGTGGTCTATTCTGGAAAATGTTCCATGTGCACTTGAGAAGAATGTGTATCCTGTTGCTTTTGGGTGTAGAGTTCTGTAGATGTCTGTTAGATCCATCTGTTTTAATGTGTTGTTCAGTGCCTCTGTGTCTTTACTTATTTTCTGTCTGGTTGATCTGTCCTTTGGAGTGAGTGGTGTGTTGAAGTCTCCTAAAATGAATGCATTGCTTTCTGTTTCCTCCTTTAATTCTTTTAGTATTTTTTTCACATATGCCGGCGCTCCTGTGTTGGGTGCATATATCTTTAAAATGGTTATATCCTCTTGTTGGACTGACCCCTTTATGATTATGTAATGTCCTTCTTTATCTCTTGCTACTTTCTTTGTTTTGAAGTCTATTTTGTCTGATACAAATACTGCAACACCTGCTTTTTTCTCCTTGTTGTTTGCATGAGATATCTTTTTCTATCCCTTCACCTTTAGTCTGTGTATATCTTTGGGTTTGAGGTGAGTCTCTTGTAAGCAGCATATAGATGGGTCTTGCTTTTTTATCCATTCAGTAACTCTGTATCTTTTGATTGGTGCATTCAGGTCATTTACATTTATGGTGATTATTGATAGATGTGTACTTATGGACATTGCTGGCTTTAGATTCACGGTTACCAAAGGTTCAAGGGTAGCTTCTCTACTATTTAACAGTCTAACTTAACTTTCTTGTTAAGTTATTGTAAACACAGTCTGATGTTTCTTTATTTCTCTCTGTTCTTATTCTTCCTCCTCCATTCTTTATATACTAGGTGTTTTATTCTTTGCCTTTAGTTAGTATTTGGATGGTCTGCTTTCTTTGCTATGATTTTATTTTCTCTGGTCACCTGTTTTTAGCCTTTGGAGTGCTTCCATATAGATATCCTGAAGAGGTGGTTTATGGGAGGCAAATTCCCTCAGCTTTTGCTTGTCTGGAAATTGTTTAATCCCTCCCTCAAATTTAAATAATAATCGTGCTGGATACAATATTCTTAGTTCTAGGCACTTCTGTTTCATTACATTAAATATATCATGCTATTCTCTTCTGGCCTGTAAGGTTTCTGTTGAGAAGTCTGATCATAGTCTGATGAATTTTCCTTTGTAGGTGATATTTTTTCTCTCTCTAGCTGCCTTTAATACTCTGTCCTTATTTTTGATCTTTGCCATTTTAATTATTATATGTCTTGGTGTTGTCTTCCTTGGGTCCCTTGTAAGGTTGGGAGATCTGTGGGCTTCCATGGTCTGAGAGACTATTTCCTTCCCCAGATTGGGGAAGTTTTCAGCAATTATTTCTTCAAAGACACTTTCTATCCCTTTTTCTCTCTTTTCTTCTTCTGATACTCAAATAATGCGAATATTGTTCCCTTTGGATTGGTCACACAGTTCTCTTAATATTCTTTCATTCTTAGAGATCCTTTTATCTCTCTCTGCCTCAGCTTCTCTGTATTCTTGTTCTCTGATTTCTATTCCATTAACAGTCTCTTGCATCTTGTCCAGTCTGCTGCTAAGCCTGTCAATCGCTTGTCTCATCTGTGCATTGCCTTTCCTCATTTCCCTCACTTCCTCCCTTAGCTCTTGCATATTTCTCTGTAGATCCATCAGTATGGTTATGACTTTTATTCTGAATTCTTTTTCAGGAAGATTGTGCATGTCCAACCCTTCAGGCTCCCTCTCTGGGGTTGTCTGCTTAAGCTTTGTTTGTACCATATTCCCGTGTCTTTTCATGGCAATAGAAGTGGTCAGAAAAAGAAAAAAAGAAAAAAGGGAAAAAAGAGGAAAAAAAAAAAGCCCACCGGGTGTAGTTTCTGTGAGGATGCTGTAGGCGGCGCTGCTGCTCCACTATTCCACAGCAGCGGCCGCTCCACCAGGCCACGCTGCTGCACCGGGCCTTTGTGACTCTGGCCGCAGGGGGGGAACAAAGGGGAGGCAGCTGATTTCTGTGGGAAGTCTCAGTGTGACTGCTTTTCCCAGACACAGTCCACAGAGTCCAAAATTCCCCAGGACTCCTAACCTGCTTGGCTAAGTGCGCTGGTAGGATCCTGCTCCTCCACTGGGCCCCTGTCTCCTTAAGACCCCTAAAAAAGGGCTTACTTTTCTTTTGTCGCGGGGAGCCGGCTGAGTGGACCTGCCGTCTTGGATCCTGGACCTCTGTCTCTCCAATCTCCGATTCAAAGATACCACGCGATGTATATCAGTGCTCCCGGCGCAGATCACCAGTGCTGGTTATTTGCCGGGCCTGTGCTTCCACTCCCTTCCCACTCTGAATCATCTCCTCCTGCCGGTGCGCTGCGGTGGGGGAGTGCTCGGGTCCCACCCGGTCGCGACTCTGTATGTTACCTGCTTTGCGAGGTGCCAAGTCCTCTCAGGTGTAGCTGCAGGCTGGGTGTCGTCCTGTATCTTCTGTCCTCTCTTTTAGGAATAGTTGTATCTGTTGTATTTTCATAAATATATATGGTTTTGGGAGGAGATTTCCGCCGCCCTGCTCATGCCGCCATCTTCCCAGAACTCTATAAGTAATTATATTTACAACCTGCTAAACATTTTGCCCAAATGTGGGAAAACTGTTTGGAGATGCAAAGCACAATAAAATAATTACATGAAAAGAACAAAAATATCCATTAAAACAAAGTTACTGTAGCTGGCAGCACTTAAAACTGGTAATTCATATATATTTTTTTTAAGTTGTGTAGGTAGAAGATGATTCATTGCTGATTAACTGTTCAACAGTTTTATTTATGAGGAAACAATGTATTTAAATAAGTTGCAATTCAGTAGACAATCCTGGATTTAATTAATTCAGATGTAATTTTGAAACTTGATTTACACTTTGGATTGCATTCTGATAATGTTAAACTTCTAAGTCATTAACACATATTTCAGCTTTTCTATGTAGAAGTCTATTTTCCACTCTTGGGGGAAAAAATCAGAAGAACTTGAGATCATGGTCTACATTTCAGAGAATGTTTTACTGCTTGATTACATGTCTTGGTTTCACATTTAAGACCAATTTGTAAGAAGTAAATTGTGTGGATTCAATATAAGAATATATGAATGCAGAAACATCATGTTGAGGAAAAATAGAGACTTCAAACTAAAAAACAAAACAAATCAAAACACTAGTTACCCAGCTCTACAAAACTTAAAAAATAAATCAACTTTTAGATCAGTTAACTTTGGCATCTGAATACAAAGTGTTGATCAATATTGCCTAGTAGATGACTATTAAGGGATGTGCAGCATTTTCAGACTCCCTATGTGTCCTTTATATGCATGTTGGATCACTGAGTTCTGTAGCAACTGTCCAGTCTTCAGCAGGATTTTTCTTCCTATAATTGTCAGTCTCTACATTATCAAGTCTCCCAGAACTCAAGATTTCTGGCTGAGTATGCCTGCATTTTTATTTGTGTTTTTCCAGAGACAGATGGCCATATCCTCAGTTTTTCAAGCATCTTGAAAAGACAAGAAAACCTATGAAACAGGAAGCTGATGCTTATTCTGAAGGGTGCTCAGAGCAACATCTGTTTATTTCAAACCATTCATGTATGCAGCCTTTGTGATAGATGCATAGACAAGGCAGTTCTGCTGTAGTATCTCCCTGGTGCAATTCTTCCAGGCATATTGCACATCCCCAGCATCTTCACTCAGTACATCCTCATTGTAGATTATTCTTGGCTTTGTAAACACATCACAGGATGCAAATGCATTTCCTCTGAGGGTACACATTTTGAGCATGTAGGGCACTTAAATCCTGCAAACGCGTGCGGCAAGAGGTGAGCTGGTAAGGAGCAGATCACCAGGCCCAGCCCACCAGGGAACTGCCCACCCGCTGGCCTGTCTCTGCCACTGTGGTCCTTGGGGCTGCTGTGCACTGAGTCCTGAGAGCCGTAGGGGCCGCTGGTGCTGTTAGGGATGCTGAAGGAGGACTGAGCTGCACAGGCCCATGCTGGGGTCTCCACAACCCTGCCGAGGAAGTGACCATGCGAAGTGCCCAGGCCGCCCAGGCCTAGCTCTTTTTAAAAGCTTTGTATTTTACTCAGGGTGAGATGGAAGCCTTTACAGGGTTTTGAGCAGAGGAGACATGAACTACCTTGTATGAGAACAGGATTACACTGGCTGTCTAGTTTTGAGAATACACTGTGTATAGAAGGGCAACGGTAGAAACACCATTTAAGGGACTGTTGGAATTATCCACAGCAAGAAGTGATGATGGCCTGGACCACAGTGGTAACAGTGATGAGAAGTGATTAGATTCTAAATCTGGTAGGTAAAGTCCTGGGGAACCCCAACATTTAGAAGCTAATGAGTTGCTGAGTAACAAAAGGGACTGAGCAAGCAGCCAGTGAAGTAGGAGGGAAACCAGTTAATGTCCTAGAAGCCAAGTACAGAAGGTGTTCCCTGAGGGAGGGAGAGACCAAGCAGACCAGACTCTGGTGAGGTAAGTAAGATGAACACTGAAAATTGACTGTGAAATTTAGCAACTTGGATGCCATTGGCTACCCTGCTGTGAGCAGTTTGAGTAAAGAAATGGGTGCAAAAATCAGTTGGGTTTTGAAGCAGTTGGGTATGATTCCATTGTATGAAATGTCCAAAATCGGTGAATCCGTAGACACAGAAGGAAGGTTAGTGGTTGCCAGGGGCTGGAGTGGGGGAAATAGGGAGTGACTACAAACGTATAGGTGTTTGTGTGGTGATGATTTGTTCTGAACTTAGATAATGGTAATGGTTGCTTGACTTTCTGAATGTACTCAGACCACTGAATTGTACAATTTGAAAGGGTAACTTTATGGTATGTGAATTGTATCTTACTTTAACATTCTTCTGAAAAAGGAGCAACAAGAATGGACAACTCTTTAAAGAATTTTTTTGAAAAAGAAGAGAAAGAAATAGAGTTGTAAGCTGAAAATGTAAGTGGAGTTAAGAAAGGGTTTCTTTTAAGGATGGCCAAGATAGCAGCAAGTCTGTATACTGATAGGGCAGAAAATGTTGAGGCAGAGAATGGGATAGGACACTGCTTGAACAAAGACGTAGATTGAGTGGGGTATCGGAGTTGGACTGACCTTAGGTTGTGGCTTGATAATTTATTCTTAGAAATAGGAGAGAAGGCAAAATGTATGGGTTCAGATGAAGGTAGGTGTCTAAATGGGGTGCTAATGTGTGGAAACTGTCCTCAACTGCTTATATTTTCATAGCGAAATCGGAGACAAGGCCATCAGCTGAGAGTGAAGATAGGAGAGAAAGTGTGTGAGGTTTGAGGACAGAAGACGAAGTATGAAATGTTTGGTTTTCTAGGAGAGGGGCAAGTGAATGGACTAGGAAATGTAGTGTGATTGCCAGAGCACACTGGAGAGCCTCTTGGAGGTTTGTGGTGATGAATTTGAAATGATTTGGAGAAGGAAAGCGCAGGGTGGGCATTTGCCAGGTGAGGACAATCATGAGACGAAAGGGATGAGTTGATGTCCGTGTATGGAAGTGATTATAATAATTGAAACTGGATGAGAAGCGGAGTTGGGGAGGAAGTTTGGTGAAGTACAGTGCAAAGGCTCAATGAACTGTGGATTCTGGTGAAATTGAAGGATTATTGGAGTTGGGATATTATAAAAGAGATGGAAATCTTATGAAGGAGTTGTAGTTATTGGTTATGGCAGTACTTAGGGTGTGACCCTGGGAATGAGGACCACTGTGGAGTGAGAGTTCAGGATGTTTAGAGGAGAAGAGATCGAGGAATTGAAGGTCCAGAGTATTGGATATGAAATCACCAAGAATTATGACAGGAATTGTGTTAGAGAGTGATAAGATGATGCACAGAGAGCCAAATTGTTCAGGAAATGTGGGGAATGACCACAGATGGTAGAGGACTACAATAAGGAGGGGTATTGGGTCTCCAAATATAAGATTCAAAGCTGGCAGTGGGGACAGTTAATTAAGGAGGAGAAAAGGGTACTTACCTGAAAGGATGTCCGTTGTCTGGAAGTAGCATTGAGGAACAAAGGTGACATCTGCTGGCTCAGAAATGTTGGGGAGAAAAAAGCCTTGTAGCAGTGTGTCAGGACAGAACAGGGTTTCAATATAGCATCAGAATGATGGGGCAACTTTAAAAGATAGCCCTGGCTCCACCCAAGAGTTCTGGATTCCACTGGGAGCCCTGGGAGTCCTGAGCATTTGAAGTGACTGATGAACATAAAGGGCATAATGAAATTAGTCCTGCTCATCTCAAGGTAGAGTGGTGGCTGGACCATGGGTAGGTTGGAGGAGGAAGGGGAGTAAGGATCTCACAAGGAGCACACTAAGTTCTGGGCCCTCTCCTTGCTCCTGTCAGTGGTGAGGTGGAGTCAGAGAGATGGGGTCTTACCTGCAGCAAGTAGGGGCTGCAGGTCTTCCTCTTGACTCCCACCTAGAGAAAGCTGGAGACCTAGGAGTTTTGTTGGAGGAAATCAAGGGTTATGTTGTTGACCATGCTAAGTTTAAGATGTCTCATAGACATCTCAACAGAGATGTCAGACAGGCAACAGGATATATGAATTTGGAGTTCACTGGACCGTTAGGGCTGCTAATATGAAGAAACATTCCTCCCCATAGTGTGCATGTGTGTGCATGTGTGTGTGTGTGTGTGTCTCTCTCTCTCTCTCTCTCTCTCTCACACACACACACACACACACACACACACACACACAATGTAAAGCTGTGGTGTAGGGATGAAGAGTAGATTTAGGGCATGGAACCAAGGCCTGGTGAGTTCCAGCATTAGATTGTTGGACTGTTGTTATGATTAAACATAATTACATGAGATAATGTACATAATGAACTTGGTGGTGCACAGCAAGTGCTGAATAAGTGTAATCTATTACTATTTCTGTGAGTCTGCTTTTGTCTGTTAACACATCCTATATAGAACTCCAGGATAAAATCTTAATCATTACTTAAAAGAAGAGGGGAATTTTGACTGGAGAGCTCTGTGTCCTTGAGATATAATTTACAGTTTGTGTACTTGAGGTATATTACATAAATTTATAATTCATAAATTTAAGAATTTATAATTTTCTGACCCAGTGTTTTTCTGCTGATATGAATGCTTTGTATACACAGACTATGTAGTAGGGGTAATTCAGATAGCATGTGGCAGACTTGGGCCAGAAGCTTAGATTTTCAGAACTCATTTTGGAGAATGCAAACAAGGAAAAGGTATTCCAGCATACTTTTGCCACATATTCTCCATGCCACTAACAAAGACTTCTGCTAAGTAATTTTTCATTCTGTACTGAGAATGTCACACAATAGAAGGTAACCCATTTTAATTTTGTTTTTCTACAGTTTCTACAGCAGTATAATCACTACAAATCCAATGTGGAGATTTTCAAATTACAACCAAATAAACCCAGCAAAGAACTGGCAGAACTGGTGATGTTCATGGCACAGGTGAGAAGATAATTTCTGAGTAAAACAAAGACTAGTTGTTTCACACAGTTTGCAGAATATTTTTCCAGTAATACTCAACCTTATTCCTTCTGGGCATGGAAGATTCATTTGAAAAAAGGTTTTTAAAAGTTTTCTCATTTTGAAAATTTTATTTTCTCCCTATGTTGAGTTAGAGTACTTCAAATTCATCATAAAAGCAAATTCTAAATCTTTTCACACATTTTTCACCAAGACTAGACGAAATGTGAAAGGGGTCAGAGAAATTAGCCTGTAGAAGAGAAAGAGATGATTTGGAACCATCTACTTCTATGAAACAGCCTTTTACTCTCCTTTTGCAGAACATCCTAAATATGTGCATATGAATTACAGGAGAAAAAGAAAAACTTCAGAAGAGCCTTTGCTTTGTTACAGATTGGTCACTGCTATCCAGAACATTTAAGTAACTTTCCTCAAGAGCTGAAAGATCTTCTCTCCTACAATCACACTGTCTTAGATCCAGATCTTAGAATGGTAGGACTAGTTTTTGGATTGATAAATTGTGCTGTGTTCATGTGTGTGTGTAACGTGTATAAATGAGAACAGCCTGTTGGCTAAACATCTTCTTAAAATGTGTCACCCCTTCCATAAAATCCTTCTGTGGCTTTTCATTTATATTTAGAATAAACTCAAACTTATTAACGTGGCCTCTCAGTCCCTATATGATCAACTTCCTGCCTCTTTTGACCTCATGTTTCTGTTAATACTCCCCTCTCTTATTTATTTCAGTGGACTAACCCTGCCAAGATGCTCTTTTCCCTCTTTTAAGTAGGTGATTCCTTCTAGTTATTCAAATCTCATATGCAGGAAGAATCATAATTACAACTTGCAGTTTTTTGTTTGTTCAGTTGGTTGGTTTTTTTTGAGCCTGTTATCGGCCAAATGCCCTATCCCATTACATTTTTTTTTTATTAAAGTATCATTGATAGACAATCTTATGTTGGTTTCAATTATACGACATAGTGGTTCAACGGTTATCCATATTATTAAATCCTTAAACCCCTCTAATGCAGTCACTATCTATCAATATAGTAAGTTGTTACAGGATCATTGTGTTCTCCATGCTTTACTACCATCCCCATGACCAACTAATATTGTGATTGCAAATTATTATGCCCCTTTACAACTTAGAGTTTTACAATTTTTTTTATTTAAAAATTTTAAGAGTTTGTTTGAGCAAAAGTCAATTCAAATCAGGCAGTGCCAAATCAGAAGTGGTTAGGAGCACTCCTATCATGCTTAATTTGAGCATTTAAACATTGTCATTTTAGTGGTTGACATTGGGTCCTGGCTGAGATCCCCTTTACCAGACCAGTGTTTCCATTCCCCAACCTGTGGTGAATTTTGGCTGCTAATGGCCCCAGCTGCCCCTTTCTCTAGAGCATTGTCTCCACCTACATTAGGGCCCTAGCACCTGGGAGGTTGTCCTGCTAGCCCACAGGTTGTACCTGACTAACCCAGAAGTACAAAGCCCAGCACCCTGCCTCAAGGCGAATCCAACTTTGTGTTGCAGTTGGAGGGCTTAGCTTTGCTTTTCTCTGCCCTACCTACCTTCTAGAACAGAGCACTCACTGGGCAAATCGCTGTGATGAATTAGGCTCTGTGTCTAGGGAGCCCAGTCTAAGACATTTTCCAATTTCATGTTATCTGCTTTTCAAACACCTTTACAGCGGGTAGTCAAAACACAACTGTTATGAACACAACATATTAATATCTTTTACCAAAACTTGTAAAAATGCTAAGTCCATAGATTCAACTTTGTTGTTCTTACATTTTCTCAGGCTTTCTGTAATTCTACCATTTTTATACTTCTCTAAGATTTTATTAATTTGATTAGGCCCAAAAGAAAAAGAAACCCTTTCTTACTGCTTTTTTTGTTCCAAGACTTAAAATAAACTGTTCCCCAAGGATTTCTTGTTCAGTCTAATGAAGAACAGCATTAGAAGCAGAATTTGGGTGATGAGGGTACTCACGAAGTCCATGGTAAGCAAGAGGGCTACAGCTGCTGTTGGGCCATCCTTGGTACTCACAGTACTTCCAAAGAATGCCTTGTAAGGCCACAAATTGAGATTGATTATTCCAGTTCAGTGTGTGATGGTGTTGTTACCCCACCTTTCCTATCTTTGTTGATTCAGTGTTCACGGGTTTTGTTCTATGTTGACACGTACTCACCTGTGTAAGGTGGCCCCCCTCAGTCACTATATATCAGTTATATTATTCTGTTTAACTTCCTTGGTAGTAAAACACTTATTATCTGAGGTATACCTGTTTATGTGCTTACCTGCAAGGTCTATCCCTTCTTCTGCTCCACCCCAGTGTAAGGTCCCTGAGGGCAGAGTGTCTGTTTTGATGCCTACACTAATGCCTAGTTAGTAGAAGACATTTCTGTTTGGGGATATATGTGCTCCATTTTCTCATCTTAACTTTATCATTATCCTATTATATGTTTTATTTTCCTTCCTGAGACATTTTGCAAAGCTTTGATCTTACTGAGAAATAAGAATCTCATCAATCCATCAAGTTTACTAGAACTCTTCTTTGAACTTCTACGTTGCCATGATAAGCTTCTGCGAAAGGTAAAGAGCAAAATTACTTTTTTTCCCCTCTGTATCTCATTCTTCCTTACAGTGACATAAAACTTGTAGAGTGAATTCTTTATGCTTCTCATTATTGGATACAGTTAAGAATAATTTTAAGAGGAAAAAAACCACTGTGTGCATGCAATATGATGGTAATAGTTAATGTATATTGAGTCCTTTCTTTTTGCTGGACACCATTTGCAGGTCTTTTTATGTATTTTTTTTTCTCAGAATGCGATCTTTTTTTATTAGTTTTTAATTATTACCATTATTATTTTATTTTTCCAAATGAAAAGGCTGAGGCAGAGAGATCAAGTAATGTGCTCTGAATCATGTATTTTTTGAGTGTTGGGCAGGAATATAAACCCAGGCTCCAGATCCCAAGCCCCTTTCCACTGCACTGTACTGACTAGCTAAATCAGAGCCTGGACACTCATAGCTATAACTGCCCCTGTCCTACCCCCAAATAAACATTTTTTGTTATTAATATTTCCCTATGACTTTTTATTTGCTTACATAAATAACACGAGAAGCTGAAGGTTTATGAAAGAAATTTAAGAAAGGAAAACTAAGTTTACATTCATTAATTAAAAAAGGTTTTTCCAAAGTATTAAGAGACTGCCATTTAATTTTAGCACTTACACTTCTTGTTTTAACTTGTGGGATAAAAGCTGTCCATGGGAACATATTTGGGCACCAATGATATTTGTATTCTCACAATTGTCTTGTATGCCCTTAGGGGTTCAGTAAATAGAACAGCTTTCCTTTTTTTTTAAATAACAGTTTTTTTTTGAGATACAGTTCCATACAATTCACCCACTTAAAGTGTATAATTCAGTGGTTTTAGTATATTCACAGAGTTTGTGATCATCACCACAATTTTAGAACATTTTTATCCTCAGAAGAAACCCGCTTCCCATTAGCACCTCTCCATCCTCCCATCTCTCCCAGTCCTAGGCAACCACCAATCTACCTTTGGTCTCTAGATTTGCCTACTCTGGATATTTCATATAAATGGAGTCATACTGGCTTCTTTCACTTAGCATAGTGCTTTTAGGGTTTATCCAGGTTGTAGCATGTATCAATACTTCATTCCTTTTGTTGCCAAATAATATTTCATATAAACAAATATCAGTTAATGGACATGTGAGTTATCTCCACTTTTTGGCTCTTATGAATAATGCTGCTGTGAATATTTGTGTGAACATTGGTGTGGAAATATGTTTCCATTTCTCTTGAGTTTACAAGCAGGAGTAGGATTGCTGGGTCCTACCTCCATGTTTAACCTTCTCAGGGCAGCTTTCCTCTTGCACTTTAGCTGCTGCTTTTTGTTTGGTTTGGTTTGGTTTGGTTTTGGTTTTGGTTTGTTGTGATAGAATGAAAAGTAGGGAAAATTAAATCCTCTGGTACATTTGTACCTTCCTCCAAATTGAGCAAGGTTAGAAATGTTACGTAATATGTCTGTTTTTGCTTCTTTTCTTCAGACTTTATACACGCATATTGTGACTGATATCAAGAATATAAATGCAAAACACAAGAACAATAAAGTGAATATAGTAAGTACCCTTCTGTTTTCCGTGTTTGCAGGATTGTACTGTCAGTGTAATAAGGCTTCTTTCTCCTCCTTTTCTTCAGGTGTTGCAGAATTTCATGTACACCATGTTGAGAGACAGCAATGCAACTGCAGCCAAGATATCATTGGATGTGATGATTGAACTCTACAGAAGAAACATCTGGTAATATATGTGTGTCTCATGAGAAATAGACTCTTTTATACATTTGTAATGACTACAGAGCACACATGCAAGTATTCTCTGGATCTTGAGCTCTTTAATATACCTCTGTAATAGATTAAGTTGGCAGTAAAAACACAGAGATGATCCAGATAATTCATGACAACACTGGCTACCATTTCTTGAGCACCTACACTTAATATTACCTTGTTCAACTTTCAGAACAATGTAAAGCAGCTTTTCTGGGATTATCACCATTTTATAGATAATAATACTGAAGTTCATTGAGTTTAAGTTCAGTAGCTAGTAAAGGGCAGAACTGAAATTCAAACCCATATCTAACTGACTCTGAAGTCTCTGCTTTTCTACTGTGCCACTCTGAAGATTTTCAAGTCATTTTATCGTTTGTATGTAAAATAATCATGTTTCATAAACTTTGTTGATATAGTATTTTCAACTGTCTTTTCCTTATTCACTAACTTTTTAAATTTAGAAGTAATATTAATTGCAACAAAATTTGGGAAAGCTGAAATTTTTTAAAAATTGTTAGTCCTAGCATCCAGAGATAATCACTGTTAATAGTTTATGAGAATTCCTCCTATCTTTTCTTTAATGTGAATTTTTAAATATGATTGGAATTTTGCTATAGTAATAGTTTTTTTACTCTTTTTTGTTTCACTTATCTTGAGTAGATTCCTGTGTCCTTAAAAATTATTCAAAAAGTCCAATTTTATTGGCTGTGTAATTTTCTGATGTAAGACAGGGGTAAAATTTAATTAAAAGTTCACCTTTGGTTGACTATTTAGCAACCCATGACCTAAATATTACACCTATACATTCTAACAAGTCAGAAATATTTATTATATTGCGTATTTTGTGCCATTCATTGTCTATGCTATGAAATATGGTAGAAGGACAATTTTAAAACACTCATTTCTCTTCCTCCAGGAACGATGCCAAAACTGTCAATGTGATCACAACTGCATGTTTCTCTAAGGTCACCAAGGTGAGTGCCTGTAGGGCCATGTGAATAGTCTGTCTGGATAGAAGGGAAAGGAGATTGGCATCAAGGAAGAGGTAGTGTGTAGATGTGTGGTTCATGTTTAATAATGCTCTTTTTGTGCTTAGGCTGCATCCCTGGTTTATCTGTGCTTTAGAGGAATCAAACAAAATATCATGAGTTTCAAAAACACTTTGTATTAAACAATAGCCTTAGCGTTTATTTTATGTGTTCCCCTATAATTCTTGATTTGTTCTTTTATTGGGATCAGGCACAGCTGAAAGATTTAAGGCATATTTGACTTTCTGTTGGAAAAGCTGTTCGATCACTTTCTTGTGGGGGATGTAGAAATTCTTGATAGTCTACTTGAAGGATAACAGCTATGTAGAGCCTGCCTATTTTTTTCTTTGAGACTTTTTTTTTTATTAAAGTATTATTAGTATACACTCTTACGAAGTTTTCACATGAAAAACAATGTGGTTACTACATTCACCCATAATATCGAGTCCCCCCCATACCCCATTGCAGTCACTGTCCATCAGTGCAGGAAGATGCCACAAGTCACTATTTGGCTTCTCTGTGCTACGCTGTCTTCCCCGTGACCCCCCACACCATGTGTGCCAATCATAATACTCTTCAATCCCCTTCTCCCTCCCTTCCCACCTGCCCTCCCCCACCCCTCCCCTTTGGTAACCACTAGTCCCTTCTTGGATTCTGTGAGTCTGCTGCTGTTTTGTTCCCTAAGTTTTGCTTCATTCTTATACTCCACAAATGAGGGAAATCATTTAGTACTTGTCTTTCTTGGCCTGAGCCTGGCTATTTTTATTTGAAGTTTTTTTTCTAGTTATCATATTTTTTAGGACAAATAATGTTATAAAAACATGTTTTAATTAAGAAAAATGAGCCCAAATCCCACCACTCTTTGTTTTTTTATCTTCATATCCTACTTTGTGCACATGTATAAAATATACACCGAAGTATTTATTCTTTGTTGTAAGCTGGAATGAGTAATTGTCTTTGTCCTGATTGGTCTTTAGATATTAGTAGCTGCTTTAACGTTCTTCCTTGGGAAAGATGAAGAAGAGAAACAGGACAGCGACTCAGAATCTGAGGTTAGTTTGACCATAGGTGGCTTTGAACTTCACAATTTGTCAGATAACATTATTGCTTAGTGCACATTCGAAAGTCCACAACTGCCCAGGTTAGATAGAAACTTGTGTTACCTTCATCCTTTATAGAGTCCTGCCATGCTGAGGTTTTATTCTATTTAGGATATGTCACTTACATTTAGGAAGATTGGTTAAGTAACTAATAAAACATATTTATTCAGCCTTGTTCTTCATTCTGAAGCTAAATCTGTATCTCAGTATATAAACTTAGACTGAAAATTGTTGCCAACATATTTTTGAGATAGAGTGTCAACATCATGGAAATTTAGAATGGGGGAAGGCAGAGGAGTAAATCATGACATCTTTAAAAGGAAAAACTAAGATTTATGATGCCATGAAATTTTCTTTATAAAAAAATATTTTTTATTAAAACTGAAAAGGAGAAATTCTAAAAACAAAATTCCCTTCCCATTTAACATTTAGAACAAAAATACTGGAATATGTAATAACATTTTTAAATTTGTTAGTTATTCTGTTGAATAATCTATGAACAATATATTCCTATTGTAAAAAATTTCAAATGCTACAAATAAAGTTTTCTTGACCCTGTCTTACCTCCACCTCTCAGTTCCTTCTTCACAGATAACCGTTTCATTTTCCATGCATTTATTTATGGATGTGTATACATATTGTTTTGGGTGTATAGTAGGTTTTTAAAATACAAGTAAATAATATATGTTTTATTCTGCAACCTGCTTTTCTTGTGTTGATACATATTAATGTCCTAATGCATTTAGATCTTATTAGTACATACAGATCTACCTCATTCTTTTAGCCTCCATGTAATTCAGAATATGAATTACTATAGTTTAATCATTTCCCTATTGGTAAATACGTTTCCAGTTTCCTTTTTCAAATAAAAACAAAGTTGTAATCAAAATATAAAAAGAAAAATCCATGCTGCTTGAAAAATCTCTGTACGTGCCTGCTTGTGCACCTGGGCAGATATCTTTTATTAAGTTTTGAAAGCCATGCTTATTTTAATAGCTATGTGTAAAGAGTGTAAGTACAAAGAAGTGGTTGAAAGGATTACTATTTTCTTCCATGCAGATTTTCCTTGTTACAGTTTTACAAAGTGGTTTTCTTCCTCAGGATGAAGGACCAACAGCAAGAGACCTGCTCGTACAGTATGCCACAGGGAAGAAGAACTCCAAACACAAGAAGAAGTTGGAAAAGGCTATGAAAGTGCTCAAGGTGAGACTTGTACCTGGGAAATGAGGTAGGGATCATTAAAATGCAGAATGCATCGTTTTTCAGCAAAAGCTTTTAAGAATTTGAAATAAAATTTTGAGAGACTTTTTGACTTAGAAATGTGTGATTGTAAGTAAAAAGCACTAAATTTTTAGATGAATAAATGTTTTCACCTCCAGCAAAATCTGTGACTTGAATAAATTATTTTTGTTTAATGTACTTTTCACTTATTTTAACCAAGATGGCCTGTATTAGGGTATCTTTGCTACACATGTCTTCTCAAATGAAGTACATTTTATGTTTTGTACCGACTATTCTGAAAATCATTCATTTGGCCCTTGTGTAATTTTAATTTTTGTATTTCCAAATTCTTTTAAGACTCATAGGTGATAATAGCTGGAACATTGCTAAGGTTTAATCTTCAAAAATGAAAACCACCTTTAGTTCTTGTAGTTGAAAGAAAGATTTTTTTGAACAAAGATTTTTATATATATATATATATAGTGTGGTGGACTTGACAACAGTCTTTAGCACAGTAGAACATTTAATCCCAAGGGCCTCATCACTGTAATCAGAACATAAATGTTCTTCCTCTCCCTTTCTTTCAGAAACAAAAGAAAAAGAAAAAGCCAGAAGTGTTTAACTTTTCAGCTATTCACTTGATTCATGATCCCCAAGGTACCATCATTATGACTTCCTGTGTTCCTCATTGGCCTTATGTCTGCCTGCTTCGTTTCTAGCTTCAGGGTTGCCAGGGGTTATAAGATCCCTGGAGCTTAATAGACAACCAATCAGTAATTAGTTGTTACTAGTTGGTTGTAGCCTAGAGAATTATGCTCTAAAGCTGTAATTCCCAGTCCACAGGAAAATAAGAAAAATGTAGAATAACAGAACTCTCTTCAGTTCATGTCTTTAATAACACAAAAGTCGTAGGACCTTATAGTTGGCTAAATGAAAAATTGGCAGTCTTTTGTTGGTCCTTTTTTTATTTTAACTGGTCTGTGGAACCAAAAGTTTGGGAACTCTGTTCTAGAACACCAGTTAAACTAGAGTGCACATTGGAATCACATAGGGAATGTATTAAACTATACTGGTACTTGGGTCCTGTTATCCCCAGAGACTCTGATAGTTGGTGTAGCTGGGCATTGAGTCTTATAAACACTCTCTGTACTCTAAATGTACAGCATTGTTTGCTGACCACCCCCTATCCTAGATCAGAGTTTCTTAGACTTTAATGCACATACACATGTACCTGTTAAAGTGCAACTTCTGAGCAATTAAAGTAGGTCTGGGGTGGGGCCTGAGATTCTGTATTTCTAATACTCTACCAGCCGGACCAGTTGCTGGTGGTCTACAAGGCTCTAGAGAACTGTTAAGTGGAACATCTATCAAATAGTCACTCAAGATGTTGATGCTAAAAATCTTGGGAATCTTTAAGATTTACCTTTGGGTGCTACTGAAGGTATGTTCACCTGTGCAAAATCTGTTCACCTTTCATGCTGTTTTTGCTATCCTAGATCAGCAGGGTGATTTCAGGCACAGTTGTACCAGAGTCACTGATCTAACCACTACCTTTCAGAACCCCTGTTAGCTAATGTGTATAGGCTATGTCCCCACAGGATGCTTCTCTGATACTCTCCTTTCCAGATTTTGCAGAAAAACTACTAAAGCAGGTAGAGAGCTCAAAGGAGAGGTTCGAAGTGAAGATGATGCTCATGAACTTCATCTCCAGATTGGTGGGAATCCATGAGGTTTGAATTAAATTTATTCTTCTCTTTGTGACTATTATGAGTAAAATTATTCTTGGTGAAAGGAAAGCCTGGAAGGTGGAGCAGTGGCTTGATTTTATCCCCCAAAACCATTTAAACCCATAAATCTACAGAAGACTAAAATTTTCACTCTGAAAACAGCTATTTTTATCACTTTGTTTTCTTATCAATAACTATAGATGTTAAATTACACATGTATTCAGTTTTTGGACAGACTAGTTTGTGTTCTGTTTTTCTGTTTTGTTTTTTATTCAGCTTTGTTTCATATATATATTTTTCTGGGCCAAAATAACCCGCATATTTTTATTGACTGTTACTACATTGTGCAGTTTGTTTATCCCTTCATAGCTTTCCTGACTGGACCACTCTAGTAGGAAAGTTTTGTGTTTGCAGAGCTGGATTCTCTGGTCATTTATTTTACACTGAATTAGATTACAAGAGCTCATTGGTGGTGTAATGTATATATATATTGTATACACACATGGAAATTTCACACATACTCTTAGACTAAGTACCATGGTAAAATAGAGATTCCCAAAAATCCAGGTCCTAAAGAAATGACTATTGGGGTTGTTCCTGTCATTTTGATCTTGTGACTAGTGTGGTCTTAACATCATTGAATGTGCTTTCTTCAAAAAGTTTTTTTAAATAAAAAAGTAAAAGTCTTCTGTATTGAAAATCAAACAGTATAGACAAATACCTAAATGAAAGCACATGTGAGTGAAAACACTTGTTCTCTTTGTTAAAGAAAAGCTTAGCATTTTAGTGAATAAATGGCTTTTTCTCCATGGTCTGCAGTCCTAAAGCAGAATTATCAGGTCAGTTCTCATTATGTTTGTGCAATGATTTCAACCTGAATTTGAGCTTGCTAGGAAAGCAAAAGTGATTTTTAATTTAAACATGGCTTGCTGAAAATGATACTGGAGTTTTACAGCTGTCTACAATCAAACAGCTATCTTTTTATTGAACCCACATCCTCCCTGTTACTTCTCTGGCTCTGGTTTTGCTCGGTGGCTAACATGGAAAAAATTAATTTATTCTCACATGATAAAACTTTGAAAAAGATCTGTCTTTCTCCAAAGTTTCTCTTCTAGAAATTAGATATTACATTTGCTTTAATAACTGGACCCTTGTCACCTTTATTTAGGTAGATTCCAGAATGTTATTGTTTTCTCTAAAATACGGAGCTCAGAGTAATTCCTCCAGTGTGGTTGGACTGGTGTCCAATAACAAAACCAAAACTGTGGGGGTTTTGGTGATCAAATTATGCTAGGTCCTATTCAGATTTGAGTTACTATTGTATGCCTTGCTTTGGAGCCTTAATATCAGTGCAGTTTCTTCCTATGATCCTCTTTATCTTTGAAGACTAAAAAATTAGTTCTGCAGCCTCACTAATTTTACAAGCAGAAGAATGTTGTGTTTTGGTGTTTTGGCTGCCTTTTCACCCATGGTGTATCATGCATACACTTTCTTCTTCCTTGACACAATGAAGATAGCAGCATGCCTTCCTTTCCTTGGCTATTCCAGCACATTGGATGAGCCTGGGGTGTGAATGCTTGCTGAGGAAGCAAAAGTAAGAAATGATTCTCAGTTAGTTGAACTTGGTGATATGATTACACAGAAATGAAATGCTACAGCTCCAATTACATAAATATTAAAGTTAATATATTCTTCTTTCCGCAGCTTTTCCTCTTCAACTTCTATCCCTTTGTGCAAAGGTTTCTGCAGCCCCACCAAAGAGGTAAGCCTCCCACTTGCCATGTTCCCCTGGTGGCCTTGAGGCTAGAATAACCATCCAGAGCCTGTTGTTCTTGAATTATCAAAGATGAGTTAGGAGTGAAATGTGTTCTGTTTCAGAGAAGGGGAGAGAAAAACCTTATGATTTCTTTCCAGAATCTGCTATGGGTTAATTGTTAAGCTCATCAACATTAAGAAGCAATTATTTTGGGGGAAGGAAAAAAATTGGTTTCTCAAAGCAAGTTCTTTCAGTAATACCACAAATACTCATGTGGAAAATTCTAAAATAGAACTTTGACCTTTTACTGTGCTTTCTAATAAGTACCAGGATTTTATTTGCTGCTCTCATGGGTATTCTTAGTTAAAAATAACATAAAAGTAGGAAAGAAGAGGTGGTTGTTTTGCCTTTGAACTTGAACCAAGGTAGGAAGGAAATGAACATTTATTGGTCATCTGACATAAGCCAAGCACTGTGCTAAGTGCTGTACATACATCATCTCATCTAATCCTCACTTCAATCCTGTGAGGTGTAGAAAGAAAAAAAGACAAAGGTCACTCAGCAAATAAACAGCATTTTAGGATTCCCCTCACTTCTTTCTTTTGTCAGAGACCTGGTCTTTACATATACTGCCCCTCTGAAGGGAGAACTGTGTGTAGTAGTACATATTTGTATCCATTCATTTATTTAATTCATAGTGATTTCTAGGCTGGGCACAGTGATTTCTATTTATTCCAGTGTTCCATAAACAGAATTCTATGAAGCAATGTCCTTACCTTCATAGAGCTTCTATCTAGAGGGAGACCCAGAGAGTGCTGTATATAATGTGTCCAGGTGAGGAAGAACAATAGGGAGTGTTGGGGCAGGCTCTGTCACAGATTATATGCAGGAAGGACATAGGGCTAAGGCAGCGTCTGAAGGAAGTGAGGGAGTGAGTCATGCCCTTTCCTGGGGGTTGGGTGTGCCACGTAGGGTAAGCAGCAGTGGCACAAAGGCCAGAATGTGCTGCCATGATTGCTAGAGTCCTGAGAGGCAGAGCAATAAACTGACTATGACCTTTTTGATGTCTTACAATTTTAGAAGTAACAAAGATTCTTCTGTTTGCTGCACAAGCATCGCATCACCTTGTACCCCCAGAGGTGAGAGCTCTTAAATTTTCTGTTTGGATCTAATGTGTGCATAGCAGCGCCACTAATAAGTATGTCATGGTGGCTTTCCCCACAAGGATTACTGTGTCCCCCACATAATTTTTTTTAAGTGAGTAAAAGAGTCACTCTTAAGGAGATAATACATAGCAGTTTCATTATAGAAACAAAAAAAATTTACTATAGAAAGTAAAGTAAGTTGAGAATTCTGATTTTGTTTAATTATCGAATTTTATGATGGGAAAGTCAAGAATATTAGTAAATTTATGGTGATTATTTTTCAAAGCTGTTAATTCCATTCTTTGCATAAAACAGCATTGATTATCCTGGGTCAGAGCAATTTTTTAAAATCAATATTAGCAAATAATATTAAAGGAGAGCAAATTTAATGAAAGGATAGCCAGGAAGAAGACTGAAACCCAAAGTGGAGTATTGTTACTAGTCTTCCCCAGTCATGATTCCGTGAATAATCTATTGTCCCTTTATCCTCAGGGTTTGTGTAAGTACAGACATTTTACCAGCACTCATCTCTTCTTCTGCTCCCTATTCAGATCATTCAGTCATTGCTTATGACTGTGGCCAACAATTTTGTTACCGACAAGAACTCTGGGGAAGTCATGACCGTAGGGTATGTAGAAGGAGGCAGTGGGTATGTTTTTAATGTACCAGGTTTACTTTACATTACCAAGGTATATGCCTTCAGCTGGCAAAATGGCCTCTAGAAAGGCGATTTAAAATATACTTTAGTCTTCTCAGGAGGTTTGATTTTTTTTATTTTATTGATCAGAATTTTGAGGAGGAAACCAGAGAGAAGATACTGTCCTTTTAATCAACGTTTTGGTTTTTCACTAGCTTTACTCTTTGAAATTAATGATTGGTTGGCAATCTAAGTGTATTTCTCCTGCCTCCTACCCTGAATTCATATAGTCTCTGGAACAAATGATTTGTTATTGAATCCCAGGACAGTTCAGTGGCCGTTTTGATTCAAAACCACTTAAGGAGAGTGAGCACTGGTTGAAGGATTATCTGATCTCTCCTGATAACTAAGTCATGTGCGGAACAGCTGCATTTTGTCTCCCTTAGACATACTGCTGGGATAACAGCCCTAAAGACCTTTAACTTTTGTTGTTTGACCCAGTCCCTTCGCCCCTAAAATTGGCAGGTAAATGCTGCTTTGATTTATTTTACAAAAAGACACTTCCTTATTCCACTAGTAGAGGAAATGGCGGTAAACTGGAATAAAAGCCTACCCTCACATTCTCTACCATGCTGCAATTTTATTAGAGACCTAAGCTCTATAAAACCCAACTTATCTCCCTTCTGATTTAGCCTTTTGAGGAAATCTGAGGTTGAGCCACATGAAACTGCTGTTTGGGTTTTTTTAAATGTATTTTTCCTTTTCTAGAATCAATGCTATAAAGGAGATAACAGCTCGATGTCCTCTGGCCATGAGTGAAGAACTTCTCCAAGACCTGGCTCGGTATAAAACACACAAAGATAAGAGTAAGTTGTGTTTTAATTCTCAGTAGACCAAAGAAGATAGAATGACTCATTTTTTATCTCAATAGACTCCTTGCTCCAGAATATCTAATTAAAGGTGATATTTTACAGATGTGATGATGTCTGCTAAAACATTGATTCAGCTCTTCCGAACACTGAATCCTCAGATGTTGCAGAAGAAATTTCGGGTAGGTGAAATATATATATGTTGATCTAAAGGTGATAATCTCGAAGGCGAGAGTAATTTCAATTTCTTACAGTTTGAGTTTTAGTATTTGTGATGCTTCCATTATGAGTATTAGTGATACATGTAGTTTTATTCTTTAGGCCCAGATACAATTGTATGAATACAACTGCCCTAAATATTTTGTAGTTGGCACGTGCTCTTTGATGGTGACTGAATCTTATAGACCTATCAGAATGTTTCATCTTGAAAGCTTTTGACATCATTAACAGATTGGAATCCCAAAGATCAGTCAGTAGCCGATGCCAGTATTGAACAGGCGATGCCCAGCTTGGTGCCATCTCTTTGGAGTTATGAGGGAAGAGAGATGTGTATATGTAAAAGAAAGAGAGATGGTGATCTCTGTACTTAAGAATTGGAGTGGTTTTTCTCTAATAACTGCCAGTTTACTGATCCAGATCAAGAGAGAGCAAAAAAATAGCGGGCAGAGTTCTGGCTGGGGGATTTACATTGACCCAAGGCATAAGTGAACTGTTTTTTTCATTTGATTACTTCCATTTTTTGTGATTCTCCCTTCTAAATTCATAATCTTGGAGAATTCTTTTCTTGAGTAATTGCTTTATAATTTAATGCTTATTAAAAGTAATTTTCTTTCCTTTAGGGTAAGCCTACAGAGGCCTCCATAGAAGCAAGAGTACAAGAATATGGAGAATTAGATGCTAAAGATTACATTCCAGGAGCAGAAATTCTGGAAGTTGAAAAAGAGAATGCTGCAGAAGATGAAGGTTCATCTTTTATTTCACCATTATTCATGACAAAATCACTCCTATACTGTACTTACCTTGAAATCTTTATGCTATTTGAACATTTATTCAGAAAATATTTATTGAGCAATGACTGCATGCCAAGTACTGTTAAAGCGTTAGGGATCAAATGGGCATGGTTTCTGCTCTTAGAGAACTTACAGTGCAAGAGATGTCTTTTCATGTCTTCAAGGTGGCTGCCCTTTAGCAAGAGCATGCTGGGCACTTGGGAAATATAATGATTTCTGATTTGTTTCCCACAAAAAATGGTGAGGATTAGTCCTTAGCAATCCTCCAAGATTCTCCTTACTGAAGGAGAATGCTTGTTGAACTTGTTGAAGAGTGCTTAAGGAACTCCACTCTGATTTCCAGAGCTAGCCTTTATTACATTGGCTGCTGGAGCCCTGTCTTCCTGTTTGTTCATTCACTATTTCAACAAAGCTTTCTTAAGCATTAGTTGTAAGCTCGTCACTGTCAGTGCAAAGGTGAATGATATGGTTCCTGCCTTGAGTGCCTTTCCTAAATAGCTGAGCAGTAGTGTTAATAGGTTTTATGGTTGGAGTGGGGCACAAAGACAGAAGAAAGGTCAGGTCTATCTCAGAGGTTAAAAAAGTCCTCGAGCTGGCGACCCATTAGCTGTATCTTTAGTAATAAGTGAGGAATGGTAGAATAGAGGAGACTTTTCAGGCAAACTGTGAGCGAAGTCCCAAAGGATTTAGAAAACTTACAAGGTGGAGTATAGCAAGATACCAGACTAGAGGTACAGTGGGGCCCTATCCTGAGTGGTTGTATATATGCCATACCAAAGGGCTGGGACACTATCCAGTAGGACGTGGGGGATCACTGAAAAATGCAGGTATCTGCGATTTTGAAAGCTTACTGTGATGGCTCTGTTAAGAACTCTTAATGCCTCTTTATTGAGGTATCTACAAGGTTCTTTCACATCCAAAATCTTCTACTTTGGTTTTCTTAATGATT
Source organism: Phataginus tricuspis (assembly GCA_029783875.1). Lineage (NCBI taxonomy): Eukaryota > Metazoa > Chordata > Mammalia > Pholidota > Manidae > Phataginus > Phataginus tricuspis. The sequence goes on from JAQQAC010002594.1 coordinate 30,743,066, forward strand.
ATTTCTAACTAGTTTTGAAAACTTGTATAAATATGCTCAGATGAGTTAGTCAGGTAGGTACTTACTTTGAGACTAAGGTAAATGTCCAAGTTTGGTTTTGATGGACACAGTTTGGTGGAAAGACAAGATGTTCATGATTTTGCTGTAGGTAGCATTTCTAGCAGTGTGGCCCGGGGTAGGTTACTTAACTGCTAGGGCCTGTGCCTCTTCTGTTGAGTCGTGAGAGTTAGAGAAAGTGATTGTAAGGTTTTACCTTATGGTTGATACTCGGTCAGTGCTTATTCCCTATTCCAGAAATTAATTAAATTGATGTGGTCTGTTTAACAATAAACTCAATTCTTGGTCAGTAGAGCATCTGTTTGAGTTGAATTACCTTACTTTTCTTTTGCGTTTCTATCTCAACCACAAATACTCAACATCAAGGTGATAGTACTCAGAGTGTGTTCTTTTTTCACACAGATGGGTGGGAAAGTACCAGTCTCAGTGAGGAGACAGATACCGATGGTGAGTGGGTCGACGTGCCCCATTCTTCCGATGAAGAACAGCAAGAAATCGTAAGTCCTAACTAATATTTCCTTCTACAAGTGCATCACTCTGATGTTTATTAAGACTTGATTTAGTCTGGGCCTTGCTGGAGGACAAAGCCCTTCCTTTCACCGGTAGCCATTTAAGTCTTTCTTTTGTGCTTTCAAGTCCAAGAAGCTGAACAGCATGCCCATGGAGGAGCGGAGGGCCAAAGCTGCAGCCGTCAGCACTAGCCGAGTTTTAACTCAAGAAGACTTCCAGAAAATCCGCATAGCCCAAATGAGGAAAGAACTCGATGCTGCCCCTGGGAAGGCTCAAAAGAGAAAGTATATTGAAATAGACAGTGGTGAGCCCAGGTAAATGGCACATCTACCTGGCTGGCAGTCAGTTCACATGGAAACGGAAGTGTCAGGGATAGTAACTCCGCCCTTGTTTCACAGTGTATTTTCTCCTTTACCCCAGGGGTGAGCTTCTTTCTCTTCGGGACATTGAGCACCTCCATAAAAAACCAAAGTCTGACAAGGAGACAAGACTGGCAACTGCAATGGTGAGTGAGGCGTTCCCTAGTTCTTTAAAACAGAAAGCAAATAAAATGAAACGTGACCCAGAACTTGTATAGCCATAGAACAGCAATACTTCTGATGTTTTCAATAAGTATAATTAACATAGACAAAATACACAGATAGATGTTTAGTGGATGAGTCTTAACAACTAGGTAGCCATGTAACCATCATCCAAAACAAGATGTAGAGCAAAACAGGATCCAAAATAGAAGGGCACTATTACCTGTTCGGTATCAGGGAGACTCAGTACATTTATCAGAGCTGCGAGAACAGCAGGGGAATACTGACAGTCACTAATGAAAAGCCTCTGGCAAGTTCTATGGCTGTTCATGGTCACACATTTCCAGCATTTCCAACTACCTGTGTTTCCAGCTTCATCTGTACCTTTACTTGTTTTAGGAACCATCCTGTCCTGGTTCCACTTTACCCCCTGCATTCCATTTGCACTGAAACCTGCTTAGATAAGTTTAAAAACCCATGTTGTTTCTTCCCCACACTTTTGCATATGCTGTCCCTCCTTGTTGAAATGCTCTGCCCTTCCTCACGTTTCGCCACAGTGAAAGCCTTCATCCTGCCAAACACAGCTCATGGGTCTCTCTTTCCAGGAAGCTCCTCTGACCTCACAGGGCTGATTTAATGATTGCTTCTTCCACTGAGCGTCCCTTACCCTGTAAGAGTATAACAATATATACATGGTCACTTCTCCCTTGGACTGAGTCACTGGGGAGCAAAGACTGTGTTCCCTCCCGCTTTGGGTCCTGGGCACCCAGCAGAGCACCTGGCACAGAAGAGATATATTGATGAGGTAACTCCTGATGTGTTTTTTGTGTGTATGCTGATAGGCTGGAAAGACCGACCGAAAAGAATTTGTGAGGAAGAAAACCAAATTGAATCCATTTTCCAGTTCCACAAATAAAGAGAAGAAAAAGCAGAAGAACTTTATGATGATGCGGTACAGCCATAATGTCCGGTCAAAAAATAAGCGTTCCTTCCGAGAAAAGCAGGTGAGCTCAACTTGAAGCTTGTCTGGCTAGAAGAGTCTTGTCATTCTAAGACCTCTTTACATTTGAGATAGAGTTGTGCCTTTTAAGACCTTGTATTATGTGTGTTTTAGGATTAATGGGGAGCATTACTGGAGAGCATGGAGAGGTGGGAAGTGGTTAGGGCTTATAAATTGCTACACCTGATGTGGTGATTTAGCTGTGTGACCAAAGCAGAGTCCATTTTTCTCCTCCATAAATAAAGGAGTGTAAGCTAGATGATCTCTAATGTCATTCCTATGCTAAAATTCTCTGACATTGCTTCTGTGAACTATAATATCAAAAATAACTGAATAACAATTTTTGAATGCTTATTATATACCTGGAACTTTTTCAGAAATCAATAATTATGTGTGATAGTATCTCAGAAATAGTTTCAGGACAACAGTGCAAACTAAACAGTTCTCCTGTTGGCATAATCTTTCCCATGTGTGCCCTTTTGCTAAAGGTTTTTATTTTTATAGATACACGTTTTACCTGTAATGGGATTTCACTTTAACCCATTTTCAGTCTTTGATAGGTAGTCCTGTGCTGCTCAGTTGACTGGCTTATTTCAGTAATTCATAGCAGTAAAACCAGTTTACATTTGCCTATCTTCCTCTACTGGGAGAATACCAGAGTGTATCTATATGTATTCTGAAGACTTAGGAAATGAGGTCAAAGGTAAAGTAGTCCCCCATCCTGAGCCAGCGTCCTAAATTGCTAGCCAGGGACAAGCCTGCCAGACCTGTGTGGTATGGCCAGTTCTCCGGGGCAAGGCTCTGTCTCTGTGGGAACCAAGTCAGGATCAACTGAATTAAAGTACCATTTAAAATCTACCTGTCTGTTTGTTTAATCTTTCTAGTTCTAAACTGTGTCCAACAACATTATGTACATAATAAAATGGCCACATTTTGAGTAGAGGTTGTTGAAATTGAGGTGAAAGGAAAGTGCCATTTAAGATTTGAAATACCCTGGATTTTGCCAATTCAATTTAAATTCATAGTTGAATTGATTCAGTCCATTAGTTTATCCTTCACCAGCCCTTTATAAGATCTGAGTTGAGGAAATACCTGTTCTTGCTTCGCTCTATGTTTTTGTGACCTTGCCACATTTTCCCTGAGGTTGTTCCCCTACTGCCTACTTCCTCTTTTTTTAGCATGCTTTTTGGCATAATAGAGAAGCCTTGCTTCTTTCTTGTCAGCATCTCTAGAGTCATAAACCTTCTTTTTCAAAGATTAAAGAATTTTTTATTAAGAGTATAAATTAGGAGTTTATTGGGCATGTGCACTTGTGGCTTAAAAGTGTGTTTTCCCTGTTCTCCACTTTTCTTGCTGTTTGGAAGCTGAAATTAATCAGAATTTCTATTTATGTTTCCTTACCCCGTCTTTTTTCCAGGTCTCTCCATTATAAAACTTGCCTCTAGGTTCCTTATTTTCTCTTACTCTGTCTTCTTCATTCTAGACCAGCACCATCTTACAGAAAGATAATAACGAATCACATATATAATTTTAAAAGAAAAAAGTAAAAAATCAATTTTAGCAATATATTTTATTTGATCCAATGTATCCAAAATAGTATCATTTCAACATGTAACCACTATAAAAATTACTGAGATATTTTACGTTCTTGTTTTTGAACTAATTGAAATCTAGTTTGTGTTTTATACTTGTGGTACATCTCAGTTTGGACTAGTCATATATCAAATGCCCAACAGCCACATGTACCTAGTAGCTTCTGTATTGGACAGTGCAACTTTAGAACATCCCCAAACTGATCTATGGCACTAAAATAGAGAAACCCAGTTCAGCCTACCTCCTGTGTGTTTACTATTGACACAGAACAGTTTTGACACTTTGGGTCACCAAATGTGTGGTTTTTTTCTTCACACCAAGCAATTCTCTGCAACACCAGTTGGGTGTCCTACAAAGTCAATCCTGACCCTGTCTTTCTGGAGATAGAATCAGAACCCACAGGTTAAGGGCCCGGTCGCACATGACTGTCCCCATTATGCACACACTTCAGAAGCTAATCGCCAGCCCAGGTTATCACCTGTGCTTTTGACCAACCAGCTATAGATGGGAAGTTCAGTGACCCCCTGCCCTTCTTGGGTTTAATTAATTTGCTAGAGCAGCTTACAGGACTCAGGGAAACACTTATATTTATATTTACCAGTTTATTAAAGGATATGGTAAGGGATACAGAGGAACAGCCAGATGAGGAAGTACATTGGGGAGGGTCTGGGAGGGTCCTGAGCACAGAAGCCTTCTGCTTCTATGGTTGGGGTGTGTCACCCTCCCAGTATGGATGTGTTCACTACTGGGAAGCTCTCCAAACCCCACACTACTGAGATTTTATGGAGGCTTCCTCATGTAGACATGATCAATTATTAACTCCATTTCCAGTCCCTCTCCCCTCTCTGGAGAAGGAAGGGGGAGCTGAAAATTCCAAGCTTGTCATCATGGCCCGGTCTTTCTGGTGATGAGCCCCCATCTAGGAGCCCACCCAGAATCGGCTCATTAGAACAAAAGATATTTCCAGTTCTCTTATCACTGTATTTAAGAGGAATTTGTAGCCCTGTGTCAGGGATGGGATCAAAGACAAATAATAAAAAAAAGAGGTGCTCCTATGACTTTTGAAATTACCAGGGTTTTAGGAGCTCTGTGCCAGGAACCAGAGGTAGAGACCAATATATATATTCTGTCTTCTCACACACCCCAAGTGCCATGTGGAAAAGGAGCAACACATCTCACACTCCTCCTATACCTCTGTGATATTTTACAGTCTTAAATAAAAGGGTCTTACATGACTTGAAAGTTTATATGCAATCTTACTGTGAATTTTTAGAATATATTTACAGAATATATAAAGAGGTGAGACAGAGAAAAGTAAGGTAAAGCACATGATAGAGAAAGAGAGGAGGATCTTGCAGTGAAGCCTTTAACGGGTAAAGAAAGAGGGAAAACGTGCCTGTTCCTTATGTTCAAATGGTGGCATTTGAAGGGGAAGAACACTGAGATATGTGTGAAAGTGACCTATGCTTTGTTATGAAGTTTAATGCACAGAATTAAATTCATGTAACCCTGGGTTATAACATTATTAGCTAACATATAGTTTTTATCATGTAATTTGACTATTCTAGAGTTTTCCATTTTTTAACCCATTTACTCAGTATACAACAGTATGAGCAGGTACTGTGATTAAACCTATTTTACAGATGAGTCTAAGAAATAGCTCCTCAACCGTGCAAATCAGGTTAAAATGAACTTGTTAATTTTTTTCTACGTTAGTATCCCCAGTTATCCTGCCTGTTACAAAGACATGCCAGGATCCAGATAGGCACTAAAGGCAAGAAGTCAGTTATTGAAAATGATAATATCCAAAAATTTTGAACTTTTAGATGTAGAGCCAGGCAACTTCAGTTCAAAAAATGCTTTCATAAAACAAAAAGAAAGTACACATATTATCTTGTTAAAATTCAGAAGGTGGCAATCTTAAGCTTCTGGGAGTCAGAGTGGTCCTTGGGAATTAATGGACTAGGATCCCTCACACACTTAAGATGTGTACACTGTCTTTGGTTATCTTTTTTTTTTTTAATTTGGGTTTATTCTTGATAATCTTTTGTTTATCATTCTGTTCATTTTCTTTTAGGAAATATAAAACTTTATAAGGCGTTTCATGAGTTCACTTTGAGCATTGGTCCTGTGGTCTTTTTTCCCAGATCTTAAATATTCCATCTTTAAATACAGGAACTCAACTCCTGTGGTTAGAAGACTAGAGGGGTTTAAAGCCTGGAACCAGTCGAATTAGAAAATATAATTCACTGCTTTCATTTCATTTTGCATGCATCCAACACAAAATAATGAAACAAGTTACAAATTAGCCCATATTAACTAAATATTTTTGTCTTAAGCCACAATTGTTAGGGTTTCTGAGTTAATTTCTTCATATTTGAGCCATTACAAAGGATAAGTATTAACATTTACTTGTAATTTTTCTTAGTTCATTTACTGCATTAAATAAACCTGTTTGAAAATCTGCAAATAAGGAACATTTTTCTGTGTTCCAAATTGTATATTATAGAGTTGTCTTAAATCTGCACAAATGCTGAGTGCCATTTAAAATCTTTAAATGGCTCATATATGCCATATTTGGTAGGATATATGTGATCTTGGGAATAAGTGATTATGAAGAAAAATCTGTTTTCCTGTTGGCTTTAATTTAGACAATGTGCATACCCACACTACTCTAATTTAGAAATGTATAGACCAGAGAGGTACTATGGATTATCCCTGGGGACAGATGATGCTGCAGATTCTGTGTTCTGTAGCTCCTCCTGGTTTGAGCTGTGGTCCCGTGAGGTGGGAGCAGCAGTCAAGAGCTTTGCTTATTTTCCTGAAAGTGAGAAGGCCCCAGCCTGGATACAGAATTGGTCTGTTAATGGAGTATTTCACCATTTGTAGTTTTTCAAGATGATTTACTGACTTAGTGATTCCATTTTGATATACTTCCATATAACCAAATTAGTATAAGGGAGTACTCCAGAGTTATCATGTTTTTTGTTTTTTTTAAGAAAAGAAAATACCATGATATGTTTTTCTTATGTTCCAGCTAGCACTACGAGATGCACTTTTGAAAAAGAAAAAAAGATTGAAGTAACCTTCAAACAAGTTTTCCTTTCCAAGAAGAATGATAAATATGTGTCATTATTTTGAAAATTAGTAAATCAAGAATGTTTGTTTACATTAAAAAGTCCCCAAACACTGTATCGTGAAAAAAAAGTAAACTTGGTAGCAGTTTGTTTTTATTTTGGAGATGGATAATGGTGGGAATGTTTGAAATGTAAACAGTAGTGGTGATGTGAAGTCATTTTCACATTTGTAGAAAAAATATATTGTTCAGTGCCTACTAATTGTCACTGTAGATGTAAAAGTGAACACGCCATAACCCCTCACTCAAGACATTCAGAGCCTATTTGGGGCAGGGTGGAGGCAGATGTGTAAGTATGTATTTACAGGGCAGTGTAAATAGTTCTCTAGCAGAGGTAGGTCCATATTTCTATGGGGTCCCAGAAGCCTTACAAACTAACTTTGCAGGGGATGGGAATTATGTATTCTCTTAAAACAAAACAGGACAATGTTACAAGAGTAAGAAGTTCTTACTTGTAAATAGGCTTACCTGCTGAAAACAGGTCCCTGCTGTACAGATTTTGGGTAGACACTTTAGCTTTTTAGCCTGCCCAAAAGATTTAAATATTTTTTTGAACGCCAGATACAAGCTTTTGATTGAGATCTCACTTTTTAAATTGCCTTAATTATAACTAGTAATCTTGGGACGTCTTTTAGGTCATCAGGTAGGCTGCCCACTCCTCCACAGAGGAAGAAGAAATCAGATTAGTTCAGATTAGTTTCCTCAGCCTTCCTTCATGCTGTAATATTTTCAGCCCACTGTTTGCCTTGTCTCAATAAAAGGTTTTTAATGTCAAATAGGTATCTTGTGTGTGTGGAGTGGCTGTGTTGGTCTCCCTTCCCTAGTCATGTTAAATAGATTTCAGGGGACACAAGAGCCTCTCTGTTTGAAAGTCATTCCATTTGGAAATAGTTTGGTGCCTTTTGCCTATGATTTCTTAGATAAATATTATGGTAGATGAGCAAATTGCTCTATGTTACCTTAGAGTAAAAGGTAATTTTCTGCCCCCTCAGAAAGTAGCCTCTAAAACCACTTTTCTTACTCCCTTTCCAGTATCTTTGTTCACTAAGTTCAACTTCTGTTTTGAGTGAACTTTGTGACTTTCCCTAGGATGTTGCAAATCACTGGGGATTAACTCTGAAAAGCTTGAAGTTTAATAATTGAACTGCACTGGCCTTGTTAGCTTCTGAATCAGACCCAGCAACTTCAGTGTTTGACTGGAAGTCCTATGCAAATTTGAACGTTTCAGACCTGAAATTGCTCAGTTTTCTTTTTACGTGTTTGAGCTGTGTGTCTCCTCATGTGCCTTGGTCCACAGAGAAGTAACATTCAAAATGACACAGCAACTTCGGTCCACAGCTTTGCTGCATGGACTGTGCTGGTGCCTGGAAGTTTCATCAGTCCCCTAGACTTTCCCACCTCGTTTAGAGGCGAAGAGACCAAAGTCCATTCTGTTTTGATTTCTGTTCTACTGTGGCCTTTACTCTGCTCTAAACTGAGGTTTATAAGCAAGATAGAAAAATATCTGGCTTTAAAAATACAGTCTTAACTCTGTTTTATTACTTTAATACCATGGTATCTTATTTCTGTCTGATCCCTTTTAATATTTTGTAAGTTTTCTCTTGAGAATATTTTCTGTTTACTATAAATTTGAAGATCAGATCAACACAAGGTTGGATGTTGCCAGCAAAGGCAGTGTGTCCTTTCAGGGTGACTTTCACTTTAAAGAAGTTGACAGGGTCTGAGCTTCAGCTTTTCAGGCTCAAATTTTTGTCAACACTGAGAATGGATCCCTTTCAGCGATGAACTCACATTGTCCAAGCTCATGATATATAGAAAGTGATGTGTAAATTTAGAATACTGATCCATATATATATAGGATCTTAGCAAGTTCCACTAGAAAATAAGCTCCACAAAAGGCAGAAAGTCTGTCCTCTGCTGTCCCCAGTGCTTGTTCAGCATCCAGTAGGTAGGTACTCAGTGAATACTTGGGTACATGATTTAATCCCTCAGTTTGCTCTCTCAATATAATACCAACTACCTCATTGATTGTTGTGAGAATTTGGAGAACTAATGTCAGTAAGCACTTAGAATGGTGTTCATCACAAAATAAGTATTCAGTAAATTTCTCATCAAAGATTAGGTAGATGCCTATTTTTTATTTTTCGCTTAATTTACTTGGGATGAAACAACACTTACAACAAATATTTATTTTACCCTTCATCCATTTGTTGGAGAACTAAATTGAAATAAACACTCTATATTAAATGTTTCCTGTGTACAATGCACACTTCAAACTATTTTAGGTAAACACATTTAAACTGTTCTACCGAATGGCAATACAGTTCTTTATGTACATTTTCTACCTTTTTAGCCCTAAATAATATCCAGTGTCTGGATGTACCACTGTTTATTTATCCACTCACCTACTGAAGGACATCTTGGTGGCTTTCAAGTTTGGCATTTACAATAAAGCTGCTGTAAACATCCATGTGCAGGTTTTTGTATGGACATGTTATAACTCCTTTGTGTAAGTAATGATAATACCAAGAGAATACAGTTTTACCAAGTGACATTGTTTCATTACATAGAAATAAAACTAAAAACGATTATATTTTTTGAGAATATATATATTTTTTCAACAATTTTTTTATTTTGCTATTATTAATATACAATTACATGAGCAACATTATGGTTACTAGACGCCCCCTATTATCAAGTCCCCACCACATACCCAATTGCAGTCACTGTCCATCAGTGTAGAAAATTGTTATAGAATCACTACTTGTCTTCTCTGTTATACTGCCTTCCCCGTATCCCCCGACCACACATGCACCCCCACTACATTATGTGTATGTGCTAATTGTGACAGCCCATTGTTCCCCTTATCCCTCCCTTCCCACCCATCTTCCCCAGTCCCTTTCCCTTTGGTAACTATTAGTCCGTTCTTGGGTTCTGTGAGTCTGCTGTTTTGTTCCTTCAGTTTTTTTCTTTGTTCTTATACTCCATATATGAGTGAAATCATTTGGTACTTGTCTTTTTTGGCTTGGCTTATTTCACTGAGTATAATACTCTCTAGCTCCATCCATGTTTTTGCAAATGGTAGGATTTGTTTTCTTCCTATGGCTGAATAATATTCCATTGTGTATATACACCACATCTTCTTTATCCATTCATCTACTGATGGACACTTAGGTTGCTTCCATTTCTTGGCTATTGTAAATAGTGCTGCAGTAAACATAGGAGTGCATATGTCTTTTTGAAACTGGGCTGCTGCATTCTTAGGGTAAATTCCTAGGAGTGGGATTCCTGGGTCAAATGGTATTTCTATTTTGAGTTTTTTGAGGAACCTCCATACTGCTTTCCACAATGGTTGTACTAATTTACATTTGCACCAGCAGTGTAGGAGGGCTCCTCTTTCTCCACATCCTCGCCAACATTTCTTGCTGTTTGTCTTTTGGATGGCGGCCATCCTTACTGGTGTGAGATGATATCTCATTGTGGTTTTAATTTGCATTTCTCTAATGACTAGTGATGTGGAGCATCTTTTCATATGCCTGTTGGCCATCTGAATTTCTTCTTTGTAGAAGTGTCTATTCGGCTACTCTGCCCATTTTTTAATTGGCTTATTTGCTTTTTGTTTGTTGACATGCATGAGCTCTTTATATAATTTGGATGTCAACCCCTTATCGGATATGTCATTTATGAATATATTCTCCCATACTGTAGGATGTCTTTTTGTTCTACTGATGGTGTCCTTTGCTGTACAGAAGCTTTTCAGCTTGATATAGTCCCATTCGTTCATTTTTGCTTTTGTTTCCCTTGCCCGGGGAGACATATTCATGAAGAAGTTCCTCATGTTTATGTCCAAGGGATTTTTGCCTATATTTTTTTCTGAGTTTTATGGTTTCATGACTTACATTCGGGTCTTTGATCCATTTTGAGTTTACTTTTGTGTATGGGGTTAGACAGTAATCCAGTTTCATTCTCTTATATGTAGCTGTACAGTTACAGTTTTGTCAGCACCAGCTGTTGAAGAGACTCATTTCCCCATTGTATAGCCATGGCTCCTTTATCATATATTAATTGACCATATATGCTTGGGTTTATATCTGGGCTCTCTATTCTGTTCTACTGGTCTATGGGTCTGTTCTTGTGCCAGTACCAAATTGTCTTGATTACTGTAGCTTTGTAGTAGAGCTTGAAGTCAGGGACTGTTATCCCCCCTCCTTTATTCTTCCTTCTCAGGATTGCTTTGGTTATTCAGGGTCTTTTGTGGTTCCATATGAATTTTAGAACTATTTGCTATAGTTCATTGAAGAATTCTGTTGGTATTTTGATAGGGATTGCATTGAATCTGTAGATTGCTTTAGGCGGGATGGCCATTTTGACAAAATTAATCCTTCCTAGCCAAGAGCATGGAATGAATTTCCATTTGTTAGTGTCTTCCTTAATTTCTCTTAAGAGGGTCTTGTAGTTTTCAGGGTATACGTCTTTCACTTCCTTGGTTAGGTTTATTCCTAGGTATTTTATTCTTTTTGATGCGATTGTGAATGGAGTTGTTTTCCTGATTTCTCTTTCTGCTAGTTCATTGTTAGTGTATAGGAATGCAACAGATTTCTGTGTATTAATTGTGTATCCTGCAACTTTGCTGAATTCAGATATTAGGTCTGTTTTGGAGCAGATTCTTTAGGGTTTTTTATGTACAATATCATGTCACCTGCAAAAAAGGACAGTTTGCATTCTTCCTTGCCAATCTGGATGCCTTTTATTTCTTTGTGTTGTCTGATTGTCGTGGCTAGGACCTCCAGTACTATGTTGAATAAAAGTGAGGAGAGTGGGCATCCTTGTCTTGTTCCCAATCTTAAAGGAAAACCTTTCTGCTTCTCGCTGTTAAGTATAATGTTGTCTGTGGATTTGTCATATATGGCCTTTATTATGTTGAGGTACTTGCCCTCTATACCCATTTTGTTGAGAGTTTTAATCATGAATGGATGTTGAATTTTGTTGAATGCTTTTTCAGCATTTATGGAGATGATCATGTGGTTTTTGTCCTTTTTGTTGATGTAGTGGATGATGTTGATGGAGTTTTGAATGTTGTACCATCCTTGCATCCCTGGGATGAATCCCACTTGATCATGGTGTATGATCCTCTTGATGTATTTTTGAATTCGGTTTGCTAATATTTTGTTGAGTATTTTTGCATCTATGTTCATCGTGGATATTGGTCTGTAATTTTCTCTTTTTGTGGTGTCTTTGCCTAGTTTTTGTATTAGAGTGATGTTAGCCCCATAAACTGAGTTGGGGAGTACTCCTCCTACTTTTTGGAAAACTTTTAAGAAGGATGGGTATTAGGTCTTCACTAAATGTTTGATAAAATTCAGCAGTGAAACCATCTGGTATAGGTGTCTTGTTCTTAGGTAGTTTTTTGATTACCAATTCAATTTCTTTGCTGGTAATTGGTCTATTCAGATTTTCTGTTTCTTCCTGTGTCAGCCTTGGAAGGTTGTATTTTTCTAGAAAGTTGTCCATTTCTTCTAGGTTATCCAGTTTGTTACCATATAATTTTTCATAGTATTCTCTCATAATTCTTTGTATTTCTGGGGTATCCGTACTGATTTTTCCTTTCTCATTTCTGATTCTGTTTATGTGTGTAGACTCTTTTTTTCTTGATAAGTCTGGCTAGGGGTTTATCTATTTTGTTAATTTTTTCAAAGAACCAGCTTCTGCCTTCATTGATTCTTTCTATTGTTTTATTCTTCTCAATTTTATTTATTTCTGCTTTAATCTTTATTATGTCCCTCCTTCTACTGACTTTGAGCCTCATTTGTTGTTCCTTTTCAAGTTTCATTAATTGTGAGTTTAGACCATTCTTTTGGGATTGTTCTTCTTTCCTGAGGTAGGCCTGTACTGCAATATATTTCCCTCTTAGCACAGCCTTCGCTGCATCCCACAGATTTTGTGGTGTTGAATTCTTGTTGTCATTAGTCTCCATATATTCCTTGATCTCTGTTTTTATTTGGTCATTGATCCATTGATAACTTAGAAGTATGTTTTTAAGCCTCCATATATTTGTGGGCTTTTTCATTTTCTTTGTGTAATTTATTTCTAGTTTCATACCTTTGTTATCTGAGAAGCTGGCTGGTACAATTTCGATCTTTTTGAATTTACTGAGGTTCTTTTTGTGGCCTATCTATTTTTGAAAATGTTCCATGTCCACTTGATAAGAATGTGTATCCTGTTGCTTTTGGATGGAGTGTTTTGTAGATGTCCGTTAGGTCCATCTATTCTAATACGTTGTTCAGTGCCTCTGTCTCTTTATTTATTTTCTGCCTAATCTGTCCCTTGGAGTGAGTGGTGTGTTGAAGTCTCCTAAAATGAATGCATTGCATTCTATTTCCCCCTGTAATTCTGTTAGTATTTGTTTCACATATGTAGGTGATCCTGTGTTGGGTGCATAAGTATTTATAATAGTTATATCTTCTTGTTGGACTGACCCTTTTATCATTATGTAATGTCCTTCTTTGTCTCTTGTGACTTTCTTTGTTTTGAAGTCTATTTTTCTGATACAAGTACAGCAACTCCTCCTTTATTCTCACTATTAGTTGCATGAAATATCTTTTTCCATCCCTTTACTTTCAGTCTGTGTATGTCTTTGGGTTTGAAGTGAGTCTCTTGTAGGCAGCACATAAATGGGTCTTGTTCTTTTTCCATTCAGTAACTCTATGTCTTTTGTTTGGTGCATTCAGACCATTTACATTTAGGGTGATTATCGATAGGTATGTACTTATTGCCATTGCCAGCTTTTGATTTGTGGTTACCAAAGGTTCAAGGGCAATTCCCTTACTAACTGTCTAATTTAACTTACTTTGTATACTATTACAAACACAACCTAATGTTTCTTTTTTTTTTTCTCCTTTTTCTTCCTCCTCCATTCTTTGCATGACATGAATCATTTTCTGTACTCTTTGTCTATCCCTTGGGTAACATCTATTTAGCCTTAGGAATACTTCCATCTATAGGAGTTCCTCCAAAATGCACTGTAGAGGTGGTTTATGGGAGGTAAATTCTCTCGGCTTTTGCTTATCTGAAAATTGTTTAATCTCTCCTTCAAGTTTAAATGATAACGTTGCTGGGTAGAGTATTCTTGGTTCAAGGCCCTTCTGCTTCATTGCAATTAATATATCATGCCACTCCCTTCTGGCCTGCAAGGTTTCTGTTGAGAAGTCTGATGATAGCCTGATGGGTTTTCCTTTATATGTGATATTTTTTCTCTCTCTAGCTGCTTTTAAAAGTCTATCTTTATCCTTGATCTTTGCCATTTTAATATTATATGTCTTGATGTTGTCTTCCTTGGGTCCCTTGTGCTGAGATATCTGTGCACCTCCATGGCTTGAGAGACTATCTCCTTCCCCAGTTTGGGGAAGTTTTCAGCAATTACCTCCTCAATTACACTTTCTATCGCTTTTTCTCTCTCTTCTTCTTCTGGTGCCCCTATAATGCGAATATTGTTCCATTTGGATTGGTCACACAATTCTCTCAATATTCTTTCATTCTTAGAGACCCTTTTTTCTTTCTTTGCCTCAGCTTCTTTGTATTCGTCTTCTCTAATTTCGATTCCAGTTACCATCTCTTCTACTACATCTTGTCTGCTTTTAAATCCCTCCATTTTATGTTTCATTTCAGATATGGTATTTCTTAATGATTGAATCTCCATCTTAAATTCGTTCCTGAGATCTTGAATATTTTTCTGTACCTCCATAAGCATGTTTATAATTTTTATTTTGAACTCTCTTTCAGGAAGATTGGTGAGTTCAGTTTCATTTGTCCTTCTTTCTGGGGTTTGTGAGATTTTGGTCTGAACCATGTTCTTTTGATGTTTCATGTTTCTGTGTGGTGCCCACTAGTGTGCAGAAACTCCAGTCTGGAGCTGCTCAGCCCCAAGAGTGAGGTTGGGGGTCATAGGGGAGAAAACCTGGTGATCTGTTTCCTGCTTCCTGTCTGCTGTGCCTGTCTCCAGTGTCAGAGGCAGTGGGCCAAGCACACACAGGTAAACTTCTGTGCTTTGCATCTCTAGTTATTGTAGGTGGGGCCTCCCTCTGGCTGGCCTGATGCTCGCGCAGTGACTGCGGGTTTGCAAGCAGGTGACTGCAGGCCAGTAGGAAGGCTCGGCAGGTTGGGTGTCACAGTGGGGCCTCAGAGCTGAGTAGGCAGTCAGGGGGATGGAGCACCTGAAGCTCCTCAAAGTTTCCAACCAGCTGAGCTGAGCACACCCAGACAACCTTGTCTAGCTCTCCCTTCTCCTGCACAGCAACCTCCGTGCAAACCCCGCTCCTTCAGCAGCCCTCTTGCTGCTAGGAAGCCTCTCAAACTACCTGCCTTTTCTCTGACACAGAGTGGCCGGGTGTGGATCCCCTCCTTCACAAACGGCCAGAATGTCAATTCCTCAAGCACTCTGCCTGTCCAAGCTCCCCAACGTCCAGAGCACCACACACTATAGGATTCTGCTCACAAAGCAGATGTCTAGGGCTAGGTGTTCAGCAGTCCCAGGCTTTCACCCCCTCCTGCACTCCATTTCTCTTCCTCCCACGGGTGAGGTGGGGTGGAGGAAGGGCCTGGGTCCTGCCAGATTAAGGCTTTTGTACATTACCCTGTTTCTTGATGTCTGCTGTGTTTGTGAGGTCTGTATGCAGTCTGATTTAGCCTTCTCTCTTGTTGCTGTCTGAAGGTTAGTTGTATTTACTAACTATATTTTTGTACTGTTTTTGGTTTTGGGAGGAGCTCTCCATCTCACCTCTCATGCCGCCATCTTATTCCTCTCTGAGAATATATTTTATGAGATTTTTAATTGTATCATACAGGGCAATTTTTCACTGTCCTAAAAACTCTCTGCTCTGCCTGTTCATCCCTTTTTCCCCAACCCCTTCAGCCACAGATCTTCTTACTAGATTTCTCTAGGATGTCATAGAGTTGGAAACAACAGTATGTGGCCTTTTCAGATTGGCTTCTTCTAGTTAGTAATACACATTTACCTTTCCTCCATGTTTTTCATGTTAAGTTTATTCACTTCTTTATAGCACAAATAATATTCCATTGTTTAGATGTACCACACACTAATTGAAGGACATCTTGGTTGCTTCCAAGGCTTGGCAATTATGAATGATGCTGGTATAAACATCTGTATGCAAATTTTTCTGTGTACATAAGTTTTTAACTGCTTTGGGTAAATACCAAGGAGAATGATTGCTGGATCATATGGTAAGAGTATGTTTACTTTTTTAAGAAACTGCCAAACTGTCTTCCAAAGTGGCTGTACAATTTTGCTACATCCCTTTTAACAGTCCTTCCTCTATCTTCTCTCTCCTCACACATTTTACTATAAGCAAGAAGCTACGTGACGACTTCAATATTTTGACTATAGCTATAGCTAGATTACTCAGCTCTTCAGACAGTGTTGTTAAATGTTCTGCCACTTCATAACAAAAAACAACTTCCATCCAGTTTCTAATAACATTTTTCCTCACTTCCCTTGAAGCAACTACTGTTAGTCTCCTAAAGGGCCGTCAGACCTCTGATAGTCCCTTCAAGGAACTTACAGATTTCACTAACACTCTGCTCAAAAGCCTTTCCAGCTTCCACCTACTACCCAGTTCCAGAGCCACACCCACAGTTTTAGGTAGTTGTTAGGTAAGCACTCCATTAGTGTTACCCAAATCTGTATTAGTTACCTATTGCTACATAATAACACAAAATTTCGTGACGTAAAGCAATAAACATTATTTCATAGTTTCTGGAGGTCAGGAGTTTGGGGGTGGCATACATCTTTTTGAATCAGGGATCTTGTTTACTTTGGGTAAATCACTGAAAACATCTTAATCAGGTTTTAAAAATTGTTTTACAAATCTTGTATTTGTTTTCTATTTTTATCTAATACCAGTCTTGAAGTCACTTTTTTTTTTTAACTCAGCTAATCTGCTCTCTCCTGATTCTGAGTGCACCTATGGCTTAAACAGACAACTGCTGTTACGCTTTGCAAATGAGCAAAGTGAAGACCAGGGTCTTGACTTAGATTTTATGCAAAGACTAGGAAGAAGCAGGAACAGAGGCTTGAAACTTTAGCCCAATAACTTGAAGGCCATAGAAATGGGAAAAATAGTGGGGAGAGAGACGCTGAAAAGAAAAAAAAACCGAAATTTCCAAGTTTCCTCTACACATTTACTCTATTTTACCCACAGACGATTATGCTAATCATGAAGAACGTCCCATCTTTATTTCTAAAAGTCAGGTGAATTTCCTCAGACTTACAAGTTTCCTGTCTCCCAGATACTGGGAACACAAAAAGGAGGTGAGGACGCCTCAGGTTAATGACTATGAGGGTCGAGTCTGAATACCGACAGCCTGGCTTCAGAGGCTAGCACAGAGGCTCCCCAGCGGTGTGACCTCGGACAAGCTAAACCTCTCCAGGCTTCACAATCCCCATCGGAAAACGGGGATGAGTTAACAAAACCTATCTTTTGCCTTGTTTTGATGATTAAATGAGATAGTTCAAATGAGTTGGCACGTGAATATTAACTTTTTACTTTTTTCTTAACTGAAAAGAGGTGGGAGTGTTGATCAGAAAAAATTATTTCCCTTTATAAAATCCAGATAAACCTCTGAAGAATTTTAATATGAGCAAATGAGAGGAAGAGAAGAGGGATGGATTCCTCTCTGGCACAGCAGGAGTCTCCTGCACTATTGAAAATTATTTTCTCGAACCCTCACCAGGCCGCAGTTCACATTCTCTCGCCTACATGGGCCGGAGGGGCCGGGCGTGGAGGTGACAGCCCCGCGGGACTCCAGGTTGCAGAGCAGGCGGGAGTGCGGGGGCGCCGGTCTCGCAGTTCCGGGTCCCGTGACCGGGCGGCCCAAGCCACGCGCGGGCTCCGCCTCCAGCCCTCCTGGCACCGCCCCGGCTCCTCCTCCTCCTCCTCCGGGGCGTCCCCGGGCGCCTGCAGCGGTCCCGACTGTGGCGCGCGAACCCCAGCCATGCGAGCCGTGGGCCTGGCTGCGCGCCTGGCGCTGGCGCTGATGCTGCTCCCGGTCGGGGCTGGAGTGTCAGCCGCCGCCGAACCCCGAGCCCCGCCGCTCTTCAACGTGAGCCTAGACGCGGCGCCTGAGCTGCGCTGGCTGCCGGTGCTGCGGCACTTCGACGAGGACTACTTGCGCGCCGCGATGGCGCAATTCCTTGGGTGAGCGCGGCGCGGGGTGCGATCTGGGGTGACAGCCCCCGCGGCTGGGGCTGAAGTGCGGGAAAGCTCAGGCGCGCACTGAACTGTCAGCCGACTTGCTTTGCCCGTCCCCTCTCTGCGACAGCCGCCTTGCCCTGTGCTCCACCCCCGTCGCCCCCAGTCTCAGGAGCGGGCAGAGGCGGCGGGGACAGAACTGGCATTTGCTGCTGCTCTGAGCAGTGTCGGGGTTGGGGATGATCCGGCGTGGCTGGTTTGACTTTCAGGTTCGGTGTCAACAGTGGCACGCCAGTCTTCCAGCCATTCTGGGTGAAGGTGGTGCGCTTGGTGTCGCCCCGGCCGCTCAGTTACTGAGCAGGGGGACGCAGCGCATGCCCTTGGTGCAGGCCTCGCGGGCCCCTCAAGCTCGACCTTTGGGGACCACGCTCGCTCGCCCTGACTCCCTCCTAGTTTTCTTTTTCCCTCCTGGACGCTGAGGATTGGGTAATGTGGGGCCTGAGCTGTCAACTCTCTGGGGAAGGAAGGCACCCATTCACCCGTGAGGATGGAAGCTTTAGGACCCACCCAGCCTTCTCTCCCCATACACACACATTCTCTGCCATTCAAACTCTGAGCAGACCAAACACCCTGTGGCTCTTCGTTTCTAGGGATAGGGTCCCCAAATGGATCCACGCTTTGATCCGAAAGGCAGTCAGGGAGCTGGAGCGCTTCCTGCCCCAGCCCTTCGCCGACGAGATCCGCGGCGTGTGCAACGCCCTCAAATTCAACCTGACGGACTGCCTGCTCCTCAACCTGGCCTATGAGTCCATCGCGTGAGTGCCCGGGGTCGGTGCGGATTGACGTGAGACCTGCCAAGGACTCCTTACACATCTGAGTGGGAGGAGACATATTTTCAGTGAGATAAAAACAGGGTGGTGACTGGGCTGCCCAGAAACCTCCAGCGCTTCCTTTTTGCTTCTCTGGGTAAATCTGGGCAGAAGATCGTGGGCTTTCAAGGAGGAAAGCAGCTTCTCTGACCTCAACACTGAACTTTTCCTCTACCTGAAGCCCACTTTTTCCTTTACTAATTCAGGTAGTATCCCACTTTGGAAACTGTGCTCAACATACGCTTTTCTAGGAACTTTTTGGAACTAATCCTCTCTTGTCTGGACCCTCTAGTTAACTCAGTCTACTGCGGGGGTGGTCCCAGCAGTTGTTTGCCCCCTGCAGTGATCCCTCCGTGGCTGTCGTGATAGTGATCCTGACTCCTCTTTCAGAGGCTGTTCCCTCCAGGGCTGGGGCACAGGAAACACTGCTCTGACTAACAGAGCCAGACAGTGTTAAGTACACAAAATAGTTCTGATAAAATGGCGTGCAGAAGTGAGAGCCACATGGATGGTCTCAGGCAAGGAACTGAAAGCCTGTGGCTTTCTTGGTTCAGTAACAGGTCCTGAAATTAAGACAGGTTTGACTCGGTTTCTGCTTTGAAGCCTTACTGTTTTGCCACCAGACCAGCCTTATCCAGTAACACCTCATAGATACTTGGAGCTCTGGATGCCAAAAGTGATGAAAATAAAATGTATTGGAATGACGAAACCTTACCTCCCCTCCCGCATCTTCCCAGAACACCCAGGCAGAGTAGGTTAAGAAGCATTGTGACTGCCTTCCTCTTTGGGAAAAGGGAAGACACAAACTTGTTAAACTAAAGTGCTTTTCAATTGAACCAAGTTGATTTCGCCATTCCTCATCTCCTACCTGCATCTTTTTCCATTTCTGACATGTGGCTTTCTCAGTGAAAAAAATCAGTAACCATTTTTCACTTCCACATGCTTTTCTTGGAGTCACTGTGTTTAAGCAGATTCAAGCAAAAGTTCTACTAAACATTCTACCTTTTGGATGTGATATTAAGGTATATATTGATTTGCCTGAAAACAAAACGCACCATCAGGCTAGCATTAACAAAGGAAGTGTTCTCTCTGCGTTTCTGATGTGAAGTGTTTTGAATCAGAATAAGACTAGCTACCCTTTATTAAGCCTAGTGGACACCATGCAGTGGAGATGGTATTGCCTGTTGTAATGTGGAGGCGAAGCCTCAAAAGGGACAATTTGCTGAAACTCACGTGGATGGTGAAAGTACAGAGCTGCTGCCAGAAGTGCATGTGTCTCCAGCCGGCTGCACTCCTAGAGCAGAGCCCAGCTCCCTGTTGGTCACTGAGGCTTGTGCGCTACCTCATTCTAATACATTCGGCATGACATGGAAGTAGTGTTGTCTTGCCAATTTTGGAAAGTCACTTTCGAGAGAGATTCTACATACTTTGCTTTAGCCACTTTCAATGTTTTATCAGTCCCCTCCTTGACATGAACTCTGATGTTAAATCTGAAGCTTTGAAAAAAAGTTAAAACCTGACCAAGCTTCCTTTTTTAAACAAAGAAAAAAATTAAGTAGCATTTGTTTTTTCCTAGTTACAAAAGTAATAGGTGATCATTATAGAAAATTAATAAATACAAAGAAATTAACCACAATACCATTACTCAGAAGTGACCATCAATTCTTCAGGACATTTCCTCTCAGTTTTGTTTGTGTGGATATATGGATCTTCCCCCCATAGCACTGGACTTGCTGTATATGTAAATACTCTTCCATATAGCATTACATATCCTCATAGAAAATGGACACTTAGACATCGTAATAAGCTTCTTCCTCTTTTCCTCAAAACACTTCTTCTCTGACTGGGAGTTCTTGTGCAATTCTCTTTTGTTAGCTCTGTGCAGGGAGCTATAGGGGGGACAGGAAATGTGCCAAGCCCCTTAAACAGTTGTCCATTTTCCCAAGGAGACAAAACAAAACATTTGTGGAACAGAATGGGTTACAAGTGACATTGTACTTGCTCTGAGAAATTCATAGAAGAGAGAGGTAAGCTTGAGCTGGCTTTGAATGGTGTGATAAATAGACTACTTACTGCCAGGAAGAGGAAGAAACAAAGTTCAGAGGTCCAGCTGAGCCCAGAATGGGATTTTAGATTTAGGATGAAATTCTCTTTCCGTATGTTTTTGATGCCATGTGTGTTGAGGGGAAAGGTCAGGTGACACTGAAAGAACATGGATGGATTGTGTCCAGTTGTGCTTTTCATCTTGAAATGTGAATATATATTCTTGTATAAGGATTATATAGTGTGTGTATTTATTATAAGGAAGAAAAACAGTTTTACTTTCAGGACTTATTTTTAAAGTGAAAAACTCATTTTCCTTTTTCATATTTTTCTCTTCCATTCATACTGGAGTTTTCCTTTTTCTTAGATTCTGCACCAGTATTGTGGCTCAAGACTCCAGAGGCCATATTTACCATGGCCGGAATCTGGATTATCCTTTTGGACAGTTCTTACGCAACTTGACCGTGGATGTGCAATTCTTAAAGAATGGGCAGGTATAGTCTGTACAGTATAAGATTCAGAAATTAGAGATACTTGCAAGCCCCAATAGCAATCATTAGAATGGCCTGCTGCTGACGTGTGCTAGCAGTTTAAGATACAGAAAACATCAAGTTCCTGGAAAAACAAAACCACAAGAGAGGCTTATATCAATTACGCTTATAGAAAGAGGGGTCATCTGTTATTATTGAGCATCTACTTGACGAGGTCAAGCGCTTTTCCTTAGGAAAGGCTCTATAGGAGTATGACCAATTGTCCACTTGTTCTACTGAATCGGCTTTTTTCTCTGCTTTTCCATGTTCAGGCTGCTTCTGGAATATAGGGAGGGGCTATAGACACCCAACTTTGGGGCGTGACAGTCCTGGGTTTCGATTCTGCTTCTGTCACTTGCTTTGAGAACATGGGAAGTTCCTTAAACCCATTTTGCAGACTGCAGCTCAGATTGGTTAATAATTACTTTATGAAGATAGTTATAAAGGTTAAATGAAGTAATCTAGGCAAAGCATGTGGCAGATGCTTGATAAATAGTGGCTAAATAATAAGTGGCCCTCCACTCTATATGCACGACTGACCATGCAACCCTCTTAGTGTGATGTTTAAAAATTATACTTAGGTCATTTTATTTCATCATAGTCCTTTTAAAAGTATAATCTAATATGTACTATTGTCACATTTCTGTGTGAATGTCTAGAGAGACAGCATTAATCAATGTTCACTGGGTACACAAGGCATGTTATTGCCATTAAGCAGTACAGAGGGTATAAAAGCCAGATTTTGGCTTTGGAGGACATTGTTTAAGGACACAGACTATGTTTCATTCTTTGCATTTAGGGATTGAGTCACAAATGCTAAAATTCATTTACTAAATACTCATTTGTCATCTGCTTTTACAGACTAAACCTTTTTTTTCATATAAAATTCAACCCATACAGAAATATTTAAAGGGAAAGTTTCTCATTTTACTATCTCATTCCTTTACTTCACTGCTCTTAACAATTTGATTTATAGCTTCTGAAGAATTACTTCAGGAATGGTCTTAAGTGGTAACAATAACAGTCTGTACATATATAATAAATTCCTAAAGGGAATCTGCTAAAATGTTAGCAGTTGTTGCTGAATGATGGGATAATAATTAATTTATTTACTATTTTATGCTTTTCTCCATTATCTACAATGAGCAAAAATTCTTATAAATAAAATTTCTTTATAAAAGAAAAAAATTATTATAAATAGACAAAAGAAATAAGTGCAATATAAATAGTTGCTTCTTGTCTGTTTACCCTGGAGCTCCCAGGAGAAATAGCCTGCTGGCAGAGCTTTGTTCTCAGGGCTCACATTATTATTACCAAATCTAACAGTTTACACTTGAGTATTGTCTTTCTGCAAAGTGCTTATGGTCAATAAATTGTTCTGCTAAATTAAGATCAAGTTATCCACAAAATAATTTATCCCTTATTTTTACCTGGGGTTCATAATTTCTAAAGTATTTTCACATTCAGTACCACATCTGATCCTCACAGCAGCCCTGTGAGACAGGCACAAAGCAACATGCCCACCCTCATTCTCCAGATGAGGGGCCAGGCCTGGCAGAGACTGACTTGCCCCAGGTCACGTGGGGTGGGAGTGGCAGGGGATGTCCAGAAGCAAACCCACGTCTTTGGCCTCCTAATAATTTTCTTCCCCCCAACTCAGCCACAGACTAATTTAGAGTCTCCTGCAGCAGCCAAGGATTTGTTCATGTTAACTGACCTGGCAAAGACAATTGGAAAGCACAGACATTTAGAAATAAAGATAGATTTTCAGAGCGGCAAGATAAAGTATCTTATAAATTGTATCTTACAATCATTTATAATTGTATCATAAAATATGTTGGAAACTACTATCTTGATTTTCATTACTTGCCCAACCTTTCAAGAGTGACACTAACGAGGGTCAGTGCATCATGTGAAGTGACCATATAGTTACTTTTTTTCCTGTGTGATTACACTTTATGCAGGCTATAGTAATGAGGTAATATCAGACCCATTTTACTGCCGTGAATGGAAATGGGGAGAAATCATAGAAGCCCCTCTGGGAATCTAGAGTAAAAGGTCATTTATAAAATTAAGACCACTGCATTTTCCCTTGTAATTTAAGTTATTTCTACAACCAGATGAGGTAGAAATAAGTAATTAAATGAAAAAGTTTACTACTGACTTAAAATTCAGTTTTTTAACCTAGGCCTGTTTATTTCTCAAAAATATAAAGATAGTAGTTAACCTTTACTGAGCAGTGTGAGCCAGGCACTATTCTAAGTGCCTCTTTGAAAAATGACATCTGGTATCTAGAGTTTGGTTTTTCTCCTCAGGGTACCAGAGTGGTGTCTTGTGTTCAGAGTTCATTACCTTGATTTAAAGTGGGAGTGATCCCGCTAACTCATGGGGTAATCATGAGGATTAAATGAGAGGTACTTGCCAAATAATTCTGAAAATACTTAATATTTAAACATTGCTACTGATAAACAGTCACACTGGATTTGTGGCATGCATTCATTACAAAAAGAATGAAGTTTCAGTTACAGGTTAGTGAAAATAAAAATGTAAAAATGTGCTTTTTTTTCCCATCAAAAATCATGGATCCACTGAATTCTATCCGTGGACCCTCCCAAGGTTAAACCTCCTAGAAGGTTATTTCAGATTTTTTATTCTTTTATGTTGGAACTTGTAAGAAAAATATCCATGAAATTGTGGGGCAAAAGAGATGATTTCAATGCATATTTGGTTGAAGCAGTAAAATGATACCTTTATCTCTTGATCTCAGGTTGCATTCACAGGAACCACTTTTGTTGGCTATGTAGGATTATGGACTGGTCAGAGTCCACACAGATTTACAGTTTCGGGCGATGAACGAGGTAATTAAAATGAAGTACCAAGCACTTTTAGCCATATCCCTGTTCAGTTTTATCCAAGTACCTCATTCACTCACCTGACAGAACCATACAGAAGAGCCCATGGCAGGGTCATTAGTGGGGGCAGGCAGGCAGCATTCACGAGAGCAGGGAGAGGCGTTCAGGCCGGGATAAGTGCTACAGAGCAAGTAAAACAGGAAGGTATAATAGAGCAGGAAGGAGGGGATGGGCCCTGAGGACAGGGAGAGCATCGGGGAAGGCCCGACTCGGTGATCCAGGAGCCTGGCCTACGGAACTGGAGAAGACCGTTCCTGGTAGATTCCAGAAACAAAAGTCAGTAGGGTGCTTACATTATGGAAAAGGAGGCAGTGGGGAAGAAGGCTGAGGCCATGGTGAGGGTCAGATGTGGAGCTGGCTCTTAAGTGTAAGGGAAGCCCTAGGAGGATTTTAGGCCAGGAGTAAACAGATCTGATTTCCATTGTTAACTATTATTCCTGCTGCTCTGTAGAGATGTACTGTGTTGGGTTAAGATAGAAGCCGAACACTGTTAGGAAGCTTTGCAATAATCTAGAGAACATATGATGGCATTATACAGGCAACATCGGTAAAACACCTCACAGTTTTCTGTGCACTTTCTCTTGCATGTTCTCATTAGACCCTCACAACAGTCCTGTCAGATAGGCAGGGCTGCTGTTATTAACCCCATTCATAGCGGAGGAAACTGAGGCTTTGAGATGAAATGACAGCTAATTGGTGAGAGAGGTGGTTCTCTGACTGGTCTCCTGGGTCCTGGCCCAATTGCTCTGTTTGTTATACAACCTCACTGCCATGCCCCAAATCTCAGAGGACATCATTCAGTTCCACAATATGTGGGAAAGCTAGAGATAAACAAACTCTTGTCTCTGTCCTCTGGAATTTGCAGCTGAGTAGAGAAGAAAGGCACATCAACTTTAAGGAGTCTAACGTTTACTGTTGATCACCTGAAATTGATCATCTGACAAACCCCTGACATAGGCTTCATGTTGGTGGTGTTGCCTGTGGTTAGGTTTATTCTTATCTTTTTACATAAGTCTTTCCAGGAATATGCTGGTTGAGTATATATCAGTGTCCTTAGTAGTCAGTTCTTTATCCTCATGTATTCCTTCAAGATTTTCTTAAATGTCAGGTCTAAGTTCAACTGGTTCCCAATCAGTGGTACTTAAACCACAGCACGACAATTACTAAGGGATTACACAGAATGTCTGTAAATATGGGTATATTTATTAATAAGATGGGCCTTGTTTCCATCATTTTGTGACTCAAATTATTTAACAAATTGATTAGTAGAACCTAAAAGATAAGCAGTTTAAAAGTAACTGAGTTATTCTGTAACATACACACTGACCCTTGAATAATATGGGTTATAATAAATACAGTTAACCCTCAAACAACATGGGTCTGGGCTACACAGATCCATTATTATTTTTAATAAATACAAATGTTTTGAAGATTTTCAACAATTAAAAAAACATATCCTTTCTGTAGCTTACTTTATGATAAGAATACAGTATGCAGTACATATAACATACAAAATATATATCAACTGACTGTTTATGTTACCAGTAGGGCTTCCAATTAGCAGTAGTGTATTAGTAGTTAAGTTTTGGGGGAGTCAAAAGTTATACGTGAATTTCTGACTGCACAGAGGTCAGCGCTCCAGCCCCCTTATTGTTCTAGGGCCCACTGCACTGTCAAATTGCCTTTTAAAAACTTTCTTAGCCTTATTTTAATGAAAACTAGTTATATGTTAGTCTGCTAAGATTGAGTTAAAATGCCTGAATTATAAAGTAACATCTCTTGATTAATAGAGATCAATATTCAGTTATGTTCCTGGACATCATGGAGAATGCCAGCAGGGCCTCGAAGCCCCCAGGAAAGGATCAGGGTCTGAGGACTAGCTAATGCCGTAGAGCATGTGGAGCTTAACAAACCACCTGGCAGTTATCACCTCCGACTCTGGAGCCAGCCTGCCTGGGATTGTATCGTGGTGCCGTCACTGGCTAGCTGGGTCACCAGGGCCAAGGTGCCTACCTGTCTGTGCTCCAGTTTCCTCATCTGGGAAGTAGGGATGGCGACAGCTGCCATGAGGTTCACATGAGCTCATGCATGGGAGGCACTCAGAGCAGTGCCAGGCATAGAGAAAGGGCCCTGGAAGCATTTGTTATTGTCCCATCTCCACGCCGACCTCCCAGCCTCAGATTGGAGGGCCCCACCACCTTTTCAGCATCTTATTTGGATGTCCACTGGGGACCTCGAGCTTCCTATGGCTAAACCAATCTCTTGCTTTTGCTTTTCCCCTGTTCTTGCCCTCACTCTGCCTCCACCCAAATCTGTTCCTCACCCGATTTTCTGTGTCTCAGTAACTGGCCCTTGTGCTCCACTGACTGCACCAGAATTCTTTGACCCCCCTCCCCCCCCGCCCCCGCTTGCATTTTGTGAGCACCACCATCCTAACTGGACATGCCTGTCACTTTCTGCCTGCACTGCTGCTCTAGCTGCCCCTCTGGTCTCCCTGCGCTCAGCCTCCTCTAATTGTCTTGGCCCAGCAGCCAGCATGGTCAGGTTATCCCCTGTTGAAAACCTAAGGTGACTTACCGTTTCATTTATAACAAACCCAAAGTCCTGTCTCTGCCCTCAAAACTTCGCCACGACCTCCTGCACTTCATTTTATGCCTGTCTCCTCCCTCCCTCCACCTGCACCTCATTAGCATGCTGTCTTTTCCCACCATCTGCCAAACTTGTCCCTACCTTAGGGCCCTGACACCGTGCCTTCTGCCCGGAAAGCTCAGTCCGCCTTAGCGCAAATGTCCACAACTCAGAGAGGCTGTCTTCATGTTCCTCTCAAAAGAAATCCTCCCTCTTCAGTCATGATTATATTATTCTGTTTTTATTTTTTTTTGTTTTGTATAAAGATCTTGCTTGTTTGATGCTACTTGTTTCTTCTGTTTGCTGTTAAATTCTAAGCTTCTGGACCAAGTCAGGGTATGGCACATTGTAAATGCTCAATTTTTATGTGAAAAATTTTTTTGGGAAATAAACCCCTTACAGATTTTTAGAGATGTTAAAAGTAATTTGTGGGAGTTATTGTAAGTTTATATTCTTTTAAAATTGTGAGCCCAAATCAAACTAAAATTTCTGTAAGATACATATTCTCTTCAGTCTTTGTAATACTTACTAAACCACTTCTCTTGATAGCTATGTAATTTTATTTTGCCTGGGTTAGTTAAAAGAATGATTTCCTTTAATGTAATTATCATTGTTTCCAAGCACAAAAGATTATATGTATATGTATGAACATGGTTTTATGGTTGCTGTGAAATTTGGGCTTCATCTTTGAAAACTGGATGCTAGTAAAATCCTCTTCCCCCAACCTTTCTCCCCCATCAGTTTGTACTAAGCAAAAAAAACAAAACTTAAGGAATTTTGAAAAGTACTTGGACAGCAGTTTGTGCATATACTTATTGTTCCTTCTTCAACTCGGCAGATAAAGGCTGGTGGTGGGAGAATGTGATCGCTGCCCTTTTCCAGAGACACTCCCTAGTCAGCTGGCTCATCCGCACTGTGAGTATGTTTACTGTTGAGCCCACTTCACCCTCACTTCGTCTTCTAAATTGTGTATCATGTTGTGATACTCTATGTCATTTAACAAGTGTTTTTAATGTAAGAAACTCTTGAAAGACTAAGCATCTAAAGGTTTGCAAAATGCATATCAACCTTTGTGATAATAAGTATCAAAGATAAACAGAGCTGGACACTAGTTAAAATGGTAGTTATAATCAAAAAAAGAGTACGTATTATAAATTTCTAGTTATAAAATAAATAAGTCACTGGGGATGTACTGTACAGTATGGTGACTATAGTAAGCAATATTGTAGTGCATATTTGAAAGTTGCTAAGAGAGTACGTCTTAATAGTTCCCATCACAAGAAAGAAGTTTTTTATAACAAGGTATGGCAATGGATATAAACTAGACTTATTGTGTAGATCATTTCACAATATATATAAATATCAAATCATTACATTGTATGCCTGAGACTAATATAATGTTACATGTCAATTATACTTCAAAATAAATAAATACAGTGGTAGGGACAGATTTTAATTAATAGTATACTGTTATAATAGGGAAAAGTATGCAACATGAACTGAAATCAGGTTTAATTTGTACAGAGATGACTGGGTGTTTTAAAGGAAGAATGAGAGACTAGGGTGAGGTGAGCAGGGGCTCAGCAGGGTCAGAGAAATGAAAATTACAAAAAGCAGAAAGGAAGTTGTCTATGTGAAACCTGTCTAGGACTGGTAAGTGGCACTTATCAAAATTAGCCTCCTACTATCCTGGGTCACTGGGACATAGGGGCACTATCTTCAGGTATTGGCTGGAACAAATAATAAATTCTTTGGGCAGCCTTGAATTTTCTCAGTCAGGCACTGGAAGGAGGGCTGGCATCATTTTAGGGATGTGATCTTGAGATGTTAGAAACTATGTTAGTATTTGTTCAAATCTTTATAGTCCAACTTTCAGAAGAGGGCTCTGAGGAACCTAGCTAGAGTTTGGTCAAAGAGAGAATCTTTGTCATAAGGTAGAGTTTTCCACAATAACTAATTGAGATAAGATGCCTTTTACAGATACATAGTTTCCCACAATAAATGATGGAGATAAGAGATAAGCATATGCTTTTCTACAGATATAGATGTGCCCTCCTTTTAAATTTTCCATTTGCAAATATCCAAATTTGCAAAACAAAGGCATTAGAAGGTAGCTCTGCACACAACAAAAGGGAAGTCTGCTTTTCATGACCTATAAGACAGACAGCAGAGTTCCAGGCCACACATAAATTGTATAATTAGACCACAGCGAGCTCATTTTCAAGGACACAGCTCTGATGCAAGGATCTGGCCCTGCTGGACTTTAACCTTTTTGGCCCCTCCTCGCCTTGCTGTAAATGATCTCTGAACTTGCAGTTCTCCTAAACTTTTTACTTGGGTGCTCCCCATAGATGATGACAAACTATGCACCCTTCACCCATTTTTAAGATGACTTGTAAAGTTGTTCATCATAATATTGCACATGTAATTGTAAATTAATGATACCAAAATAAATTATACAAAAAAAATTGTTCATCATAGGATTAAAAAGGAAAAAAATCCAGGATATTGTAAATGTTGCCATTTAAAAATAGACTATAATCTAAATCTATCCAGTGGAATCTAAATACCAAAATGATTTTTTTTAATTTAGATATAATTTACATATAATAAAATGCACAGATCTTAAGGGTTTAGTTCAATGTGTGTGACAATTGCACACACTTGTTTACCCATCTGTGTAACCAACAGCAAAACAAGATTCAGAACATTCCCAAGTCCCTGGAAATTTCCCTCAGGCTCCTTCCAGTCAATTCCGAATCTCCTCTGACATCCTACCTGCCCCCAGGAAACCATTCTTTGACCTCTATCACCACAGACAAGTTTTGCCTGTTCTAGAATTTATAAAAATGAAATCATAGTGTACAGTCTCCTTTTCTTTCACTCAGCATGTTTTTAAAGTTCATCCATGTTGTTTGTTATCAACAGCTCTTTCCTTTTAATACTAAAGAATATTCAGTTGTATGAATATGCCACAATTTACCCATTTTCCTGTTAATAGACATTAGGTTGTTTCCAGTTTGGGCTATTATGAATAAGCCTGTATGGAAATACCTGTCCAAGTCTTTTTGAAAACATTTGCATCCATTTCAGTCGGGTAAGTGCTGAAGAATGGAGTTGCTTGGTCATAAGGTAGATGTATATTTAACTGAGGTATATTGCCATACAATTCATCTATTTAAAGTGCACAACTCACTGGTTTTTAGTATAGTCACAGAGTTGTGTAATCATCACTACAATCAATTTTAGAACATTTTCGTTCCCCTAGGAGGAAGCCCTGTGCCCATTAGCAGTCACTGCCCATTGCCTCCATTTGCAGAGATAAGCAGATCAGGTACCTGTCTGGCCCTAACTTTGCGACCCGAATGAAATAACTCTCCACTGCCTTCGGTGTTTCTTACTGATGTTCTTCTTTGTTCTCACAGAATTCTGTTGGGGCAACAAGCTCTTTGATAGTAGCTGGGGGATGGCATACGTGACATAACCAAAAAGTCCCATCACTATCATTGCCTCACTTTATAATTTTGCTGAGTTCAGAACAAACCCACTCATGCCTGCATACCTCGCCCTTAAGAGCAATATGTATAAGGCAGGGAACCGTCCACAAAGCCCTGCCGGGGGTTGATGGGTTGTAGTGCTGAATGACGGAGGCTTTGCTGACACTAATATTTCTAATCGTCCTTTTGTTTGACCCCATCCCCATTCCCACCCTTGACACTGTGCCTCGGCAGCATTCAGGATGAGTCCACAGAAAATGTACTTTCCCAAAGTGGTGGAAGAGTACTTGTAGAGATGCATATGGGAAGGGCAGGCATGCTACCGCAGGACACTCTTGAGCAGAGCAGCTTGACGAAGAAGCCTGTATGGAAGCTGCAGATTTGGGGAGTGATCCCCTTCAGTATCCATGCCACAGACCTTTGAAGTCTTCATGAACCCCCAGGAGTACCTGAACACCAGTTGAATTCACTGCTCTAAGGTAGCATGCTCTAAGCCATCTCCAAGCCTTTGCCAAACTTTGCATGGCACTAGAACCTTCTTCTCCACTCCCACTGCCAAACCCAAACCCAGCACTTTCACCAGTCTGACTTGTCTACCCCTTTGGCCTCAGCCCTTGCAGTACCTCCCTGGGCTGTCTCACTGATGCCCTGGGTGAGAACTGCGCCCCTGCCTTGGCCTCCATCTTATCTCCTCCCGTGGTGATCCTCACTGCACTGTGTTACCTTGAACTTCCCTCTCATCCCTGACACCAGAACACGTCTGGGTCAGTTGTGTTTACTGCTCTGCCCCCACACCATCCAGTGCCTAGCATATAGTAGGTATTCAAGAAATATCTGTTGAAAAGATGAATGAAGAAACATGGGGAGTCCTTTGTACAAGCGTGACCTGGTAGCATGGAGCCCATGTCTGGTAAGCTGGGCTTGGAACCTGCCAACAATTCTTTCCCTTTGTGGGAAAAATCTGTTTTCCTGCTCTATTACCTCCCCACTGAGGTTTCTTCCATCTCATGACCCCCGATTACAAGAGGTTGAGGTCAGAGCAGTTCAAGATTGTAGCCATGGCCAAGCACGTCTGGAGAGTGTGCTTTGGCCCATCTACCCATCACCTGGTGTGGAAACTGCCATGTATGACGATGCTAACACAGCTTGGTCTTTTTGTTTAGACCCTGAGTGAGTCGGAGAACTTTGAAGCAGCTGTTTACCGATTGGCCAAGACTCCCCTTATTGCTGATGTTTATTACATTGTTGGAGGTACATCCCCCCGGGAGGGGGTGGTCATCACGAGGAACAGAGATGGCCCGGTGGACATTTGGCCTCTAGATCCTTTAAATGGAGCGTGAGTAGAATTAAAGACTCTGGTCATTTTGTATCAATAATCTTTTTTTTTTTAATTGATGAAACTAAAGGTTTTTTTTCATTGGTAAAACGAGAGGTTTTATGTACTACTTTAGCTATGTCCCAGGTGACCTTGGATAAGATGATGCTGTACTCTGTTGTAGATGGTTCCGAGTTGAGACAAATTATGACCACTGGAAGCCAGTGCCTGAGAGCGATGACCGAAGGTAGGTCATTGTACACGTCCTAGTTTGTAGTGTTTTCTTGTGGCCAGGAGGATGTGCGCCTCTATTGCAGGAACTGAAGAGGACTACAGGTGCTGGCCTCTCCCAGAAAATGTACCTGGGCCCTCCCCAGCGCCTTGGCTGGACAGGAGCACGTACTGTGTGGAGAGCTTCTTGGTAGTGGCTTGGGTATGGGTTGGGGGGGTGGTAAAGATGGCCATAGTCTCAGCTCAGAGCCCCAGATCCCACCACCAGCTCTGCTAATGGCTACTGGCCTGGCTGCTTGGGCCTCTGTTCACCTATCTGCAAAAAGAAAAGAACAAGAGTCATGGTTTTCTATGCAAAACTTTTTTTTTGGAGGGAAAACATTTCCCAAAATTAATAAATAAATAGACCAGTTGGGGCTTTCATTTTCCCTTCTACATTTGAAGATTCTAAGTCATTGTGTCCCTAAAGAACAAGTAGTTATATACTTCCCCTTGGCTTCACTGCCCATGTGATTGGTGGCAGTTAAACTCTACAACTCTGAAAGAATTCACCCCAGCTTTCTTGAGCAGATGTGACAACCAGCCCCGCTGCTGAATTAATTCCACCATGATGGTCTGGGACTAGGCAGGAAACAGGGTTGGCGGCCAGAATCTGTTTTTGGGAAAAGGAGGTAATGAGGCCAGACCTTGCATTGAGCCTCCAGAGATGAGAACTGTGGGCTCCAGGGTTTCCTGAAGTGCCAAGTGACCTCTGTTGTCCTTACAGAACACCTGCCATCAAAGCCCTTAATGCCACTGGCCAGGCAAACCTCACCCTGGAGGCGCTCTTCCAGGTAACTTGTAACAGTGTCTAGTTTTACCCAGGATGTTTGGTGTCTTTGTTAACAGTAATTTTTAAAAAAATTCTCTGAAATCAAGCATATGTGGTAGATGAAAATATTTGAATAAAAATTTACCTGGTTGACAACAGTTGTAAAAAAAAAAGCCAGATGACATTTTCTGAACTTATTTCTGTAGAGGTTACAGTACCCCTCTTTTCCTAAGTTTTTCTGCATTTTAAAAAAAGGCAGAGCTATAACATATAGTTATTGTTTAAAAGAGAAAAAGAAAGGATCCAAAAGTCTGTAACTCTGGCATCCAAGATACACTGGAGTGTTAAGTGTCTATTTCTTCCTATAGATATTCTGTGTGTATTTCTTCTACCTTTTACTAGTCTTGGTAATATGATTTTTTCCTCTGCAGGTTTTGTCAGTGTTCCCGGTTTATAACAAGTAAGTGCTGTGTTAGACAATCTGTTTGTCTCTCTCACACTCCAGCTCACAAGGGCCCTGGGCTCCTACAGACGCCCCTCTGGGCACTGCGGGTACAGCAGGGAGCCACAGTCAGCTCTTGGGGAACGAGCACTTCACAGGGAGCTGGCAGAGGCAGCACGGGGCAGATAAACATGTCATAAGTCACTTGAGAAGTCTGTGGAGAAAAACA
The DNA here is from genome assembly GCA_029783875.1 of Phataginus tricuspis. Taxonomy (NCBI): domain Eukaryota; kingdom Metazoa; phylum Chordata; class Mammalia; order Pholidota; family Manidae; genus Phataginus; species Phataginus tricuspis. Next base: position 30,776,594 of record JAQQAC010002594.1, read on the forward strand.
GAGTGATCCAGAAGGAGGAGGACAGGGACGTGCCTGTCGTTGATCAGTAGGGTAGCTGGGGACGGCCTTCACCAGCCACGAGCTTCTTAATGTCCTCTAGGCATCTTTGGCTTTCTTCTATCTTCCCCAGGAGTTCTGCCACCCCCACGCTCATTCCACAGGTAATGCAGTGTCTAAGGTAATGTGCGTCCATTAGTCTCACCATCACCCTGAGGGTGGCATCCTGCGAGCAATGACTACCCACATACTCTTCTGAGGTGCAGCCCCGGGCCGAGAGCTTCCTGCCACTGCCACAGGAAGCTCTTGGTGAAACTTGAGAGGTAGCCACAAACTCTGAAGGTCCACTGTCACCATCACAGCAAAGCTGAACAGGCCACCAGCCTGCTCTCCATGTCCTCCAGGGCCATGTGCCTGACGGCCTTATGCGCACCCATGAGGAGGGAAGGCGCTTCTTTTGCTGGGTGAGGCAGGGCTTAACTGACTAGAACGAAGGAGGAAGCACCTGCAGGTCAATGCAGACTTTTACTGCTCTTTTACCTCAGTAAATTCCCAAACTCAGCACTTCCCACTTTCTCATCATCCACACCACTGTGTTCTCCACAGCAAGAATATCAACATGGCACTCTTCAAGAAGTTGCCCAACACAGATATAACCTATAAAGTGATTTTTGGTTTCAAATATCCAGTTTTTATCTTTGAAATGATCCTCTTTTACACAGACACAGAAGTAGTTTTCCTGATAGCCTCTAGAATAACTTTTGTATGAGTGCTTTAAGATTCCTTAGGTATAATGACATTTTCAAAACAGACCTTATTCGTTTTAATTTGCACCATCATAGGAATATGTCTTCAACATAGCTCTTCGAAAGTTTCTTCTCTAAGTATGGCTTGATAAAAAGATTAACATTAAAGATTCATTGTATAAATAATATTCTAGCAGCCAAAAACAGAAACAAATTAGTCAGACAGTATTTTACCACTCATAACAAATGATACCCACTGGTGTGCTAGTAAACTGGCTCTTTGGGGTAGGGAGCAAAAAACAAACTAAAGATTTGTAGCATTTATTGACTCCCGTGATATAAATGCTCCAACCTGGCTTATTTCAAGCTTAAAGTTGGTCATAAAGTTCCTGCATATTTGACAGGTGGCTCTCACCAGCCTATAGGAACCAGCTCTAAGGCACCATTGACTCTACCCCTTCCCACAGGGCACAATTTTGCTCTCTTAATATTCACTTTAAAAATAGGTATTAAAACCTATTTTTGTGTTCTTACAGTTTTTAAAATAATTACATAGATGACGAATATTTCTTTTGAAACTCAGTACTGTAATAAAATAGTTATAATTATCTTAATAAAGCCATTTCCATGCACCTTATAATTTTAAGTAAGTGTACCATAGCCCACTGACTGTACTATAAATGAGTTAAGCATTCTCCCTTAGTTTATCCTCTAGGAAAACTCTTAAGCAAACATATTTCTATGCTTCCCACCCTGCTTTTGGATTATTTCCCTTGGCTGGATTCCCAGAAGGACAGTTACTGAGTTAAAGGCTATGAATGTTTAAATGGTATCTGAAATGTTTTGTACAAATAGAATTGTTAGAAATTATAAATAGTTTATTACCAAGTAACAATTTTCTCTATATTGTGTAACTGAAACCCCAAGAGCTGCATTTAAATGATAATCACCACCTAGCCAGAATTCCCACAGATCCTGAGTCTCAGGCCCTTTTCAGGTAGTGATCCCCAGCAGCTGAGGCTGTTCACCATGTGTGAGGGTAATAGAAATGGCTGAGCAGAAGCAGTTAGCTCTAGGCTGCCTCCTTATGCTGCACTAGACAAATACACCCACCTGCAACAGAACTCCATCTTCTGCTGTGGCTGTAAGATAAAACATTAAAACAGTGATGGAGAACAGAATCAGGACAAAATAAGCATCCATAGCCCCCAGAAGCTCCACTGTTCCTGTATGAGCTCTGCAAGTGCCCAAAGTGCTGCCCGTGCAATTCAGCTGTGGACCCCCGGGCCACTAATTCTACATATTCCTGAACAGCCCAGCTCCACATGCTTTGAGCACGCATCTCAGCTGGTGTCCAGGCCAAGAGGTGTATGAAGGGAGTGAAAGGAAGCGACCCTAGTGTGTGTGAGCATGTGTGTGCATGTGCTCAAGTTGTTGAGGTCTCCAGCTACGCAGTGAGTTGAAAAAATAATGTTGTGCTTCTCATCCTTAGATCTGGGCAAATGGATCCCCTGTCTTGATCCCTGAGCTGTAGAGGTCCATCCCACTTGGGCTTTCCTCTCACCCTCCCTTGATAGAAGAAATCCACTGAGCCAGGGGCATTTGCTCACCAAGTCTGGCCCAGGTACCAGGACCCTGACGTTTCAGCCTGAATAGCGCCAAGCCCATTTTCAGGGCCTGTGTGGTCCTCTTCCCTGGGTAGTGCTCTCTTGATAGTGATGCGCGGCTGTGTGGGCATCCTGTGTCTGGTGGCTGGCCAAGGCAAGGCTGTTTTCTGGAGGCTGTGCAGATGAAGACTAGATGTGAAGGCTGAGGTGTCCACATACCCCTCGTGGGGTAGGACAGAGCAAGGGCTGAGGGCTGAGGGCTGACTCTTCCTCACTGCCACAGCATGAAACTCTGAGGAGTCTGAGAATTTTAAATTTGAACTTGACCTTCCACAGTTTTATCAAAATAGAACACTTTTGTGATCACTTAAGTTCTCAAACTTAAATGTTCTGCCATAAGCAGGCCTTTATTTGTATTCTTGTCCTAGGTCCCAAGTGTTAGGGAAAGGCTTGGTATGTTTTTCCTCTTTGGAATATTAGGGAAAATCATGTGTATATAAAAATTCCTCTCATTGTTTTCAGCTACACAATTTATACTACGGTAATGAGTGCTGCCAACCCAGACAAGTACATGACGAGGATCCGAAACCTGGGTTGAAAGTAAGTAAGCAGAAGAGGGACTTCACCCATGCTGTGAACGCCTTGCTGGTGTGTTGTTTTGGGGGTCGGGTGATGGTTTCCTTGCAGAAGAGAGTACTGTCCTTAACATCACTGCACATATATTTTCACATGGGCATCTGGCATCTGATTGTCATTGTGTCAGATTAATGTCACCATCAGGTATTTATTTTGAATTGCTTGAATGATAGCTAATCTTCTCATGCCCAGTGCCCTTTGCCCCTTATTAAAACTTGCTCACAGGACAAGTGTTTCCTCTTCATTTACATGGAGAAGGAAATATCTGGTAAGATCTTTGGCCCTCAGAGTAATACTGAGGTGGTCCCAGAACCTTTGCAACATGAGAAGACAGATACTGAAGGCAAAGGACACTTTCCAGAATTAATTATTTCAGACGTCGATAAGCCTGAATGTGAAGGGAAGGACATGAGGAAAAAGCAGGCATCGTTTCTTCTGCCCCCGAGATCAGACCTTCTAGACAGCCACCTACTGACAGCACACCTTTCCTTATTGCAAGGATTTTCTAGAATTCGTAAACCTAGCCTGATGTTTTGCTCATTTACTTATCATGGGAATGTTAAAAGTCAGTGTTTGACAAAATCTCTGATTTGAAAAGGTATATGCACCCCTACGTTTATCTCCTCATTATTTACAATAGCTAAGATATGGAATCAACCAAAGTGTCCATCAGTAGATGAATGGATAAAGAAGATGTGGTGCATATATACAGTGGAATATTATTCAGCCATAAAAGAGAAATCCTGCCATTTGCAACAACGTGGATGGACCTTGAGGGTATTATGCTATGTGAAATAAGCCAGGCACAGAAAGACAAATGCCATATGATTTCACTCATTTGTGGAATCTAAAAACAAAACAAAACAATGAACAAAACAGCAGTAGACTCACAGACACTGAGAAGTGACTGGTGGTTATTTTGGGGTAGGGATTGGGGTGGGTGGGTGAAGGGGATAAAGAGGCACAAAATCTCAATCATAATATAAATTAGTCACAGGGATGAGAGTACAACATAGAGAATATAGTCAATAGTTCTGTAACATCTTTCTGTATTGACAGATGTCAACGTGTATAAAACTGTTGAATCCCTGTCATATAGTTGAAACCAATATAGTGTTGTATATCAACTATACTTCAAAAAAAATCAGTGTTTGAATTAAGTGCATGTATTTTTCTTTCTTCCTCTACAGATGATTTTAAAAAATTAAACCTTGAAGAGCTGTACCTTAAAAAATAAAACAAAGTGAAAGAATTGTATTATTTTGTGAACAATACAGGCTCCTTCATTAAAATTTTCAACCTTGTGAAGTGGGGGCAGGAGGGTCACTTTGGAGCTTGTTTTGGCAAAGTGGGTATTAGATGTCTTGCTTTCGCTTCCTTCCATGATTTGCCTTGAGCCTGTCTCAGCTTCATCTCTCCTGGCTGGAACAACTCAAAGATAATTTTCTGAGATCTTTATTCCCAGCTTCTCACAACAACATATAGCTGTGTTGTCATACCTCAACTCAGAAAGAAATGAGCTGGCAAGACCTCTTTATTCATTATGAAGTTTTTCTGGAAGAGTCTTTTAAAAAACATTCTTCTAAAAGAAATGGAGACACTGTAGTTTGAATAGAGCCTGTTGGAATGTTTGTTAGTCTGACTTTTGATTATGTATTTACATGTGATGTGATTCTCATTTTTTATGCTTATAATTAAAAAAAATGGATGGATCTCCTTTTTCTAAATAGCTACTTTTTGAAAGCAATATGAAACCAAATTATTTCTGATTGTCATTATTTAATAACATGTTGAAGGAGATGTTGGCAAGGAGAATAAAAACTTTTCCAATATATGTAGTTTCCAATATATGTGGTGTTTTCCATACATTTGTGCCCTGAAGTTGTGTGATTCTGAGCAGCTCTCCGAATGTCCTGAAAAACAGCTCTCATCAACGTGAGTTGTAAGTATGAGGACTCAAAGGAGTGCTCAGCTTTGCCGAATTCTGATTTTTTTTCACATCGTATACAAAAGAAAATTCTTTGAGCATGAGGTCAGAAAAGGTTAAAAGCATGGACAGTGGAGCTGATTGGATGTTCTTGTTTAACGTACCAGCACAACAAAGGAAAATGAAATGTCTAGAGGGAAATATTAGGCAGTAGAGGTCATCCTTGCCCCACCATACTTCATACTCTCTCGTGGCCCCATTCATATTTCTTCTTGGACATTGTTGGATCAACATTGTTAAAATTCTGTCATCCAGTGCCCTTTTAAAAATCAAATATCAAGAATAGTTTACTCTTGTCAAACATGTTATAATGTGATTGAGTCTGAAAATTTCTACTCATTAATCACATTCTACTCTTGTTTTCTTGAAAATACACCATTAAGCTGGGATGGAAATTTGCCTAATTTTAACAAGGCAAAGTGAAGCCACTGAGGGCCATGAAGCAGGCAGGTGATTTAAGTAATCTAAACCCTTGGTTGCTTCTTTTTTTTTTTTTTTTATCATTTTGGTATCATTAATCTACAATTACATGTGCAATATTATGGGTTATTAAACTAACCACTTCATCAGGTCCCCCCCACCAACCGCATTACAGTCACTGTCCATAAGCATACTGAGATGCTATAGAATCACTACTTGTCTTCTCTCGCCCCCCAACATTATGTCTGCTAATCATAATGCCCCTTTCCCCCTTGTCCCTCCCTACCCGCCCATCCTCCCTACCCACCCATCCTCCCCAGTCCCTTTCCCTTTGGTAACTATTAGTCCATTCTTGGGTTCTGTCAGTCTGCGGCTGTTTTTTTCTTTCAGTTTTTTTCTTTGCTCTTATACTCCACATATGAGTGAAATAATTTGATACTTGTCTTTTTCGGCTTGGCTTATTTCACTGAGCATAATACCCTCTAGCTCCATCCATGTTGTTGCAAATGGTAGGATTTGTTTTCTTCTTATGGCTAAATAATATTCCACTGTGTATATGTACCACCTCTTCTTTATCCATTCATCTACTGATGGACACTTAGGTGGCTTCCATTTCTTGGCTATTGTAAATAGTGCTGCGATAAACATAGGGGTGCATATGTCTTTTTGAAACTGGGCTGCTGCATTCTTAGGGTAAATTCCTAGGAGTGGGATTCCTGGGTCAAATGGTATTTCTAATTTGAGTTTTTTGAGGAACCTCCATACTGCTTTCCACAATGGTTGAACTAATTTGCATTCCCACTAGCAGTGTAGGAGGGTTCCCTTTTCTCCACATCCTCGCCAACATTTGTTGTTGTTTGTGTTTTGGATGTTGGCCATCCTTACTGGTGTGAGGTGATATCTCATTGTACTTTTAATTTGCATTTCTCTGATGATTAGCCATGTGGAGCATCTTCACATGTGCCTGTTGGCCATCTGAATTTCTTCTTTGGAGAAGTGTCTGTTCAGCTCCTCTGCCCATTTCTTAATTAGATTACTTGCTTTTTCTTTGTTGAGATGCGTGAGTTCTTTATATATTTTGGATGTCAACCCCTTATTGGATATGTCATTTATGAATATATTCTCCCATACTGTAGGATGTCTTTTTGTTTTACTGATGGTGTCCTTTGCTGTACAGAAGCTTTTCAGCTTGATATAGTCCCACTTGTTCATTTTTGCTTTTGTTTCCCTTGCCAAGGGAGATATGTTCATGAAGAAGTTGCTCATGCTTATGTCCAAGAGATTTTTGCCTATGTTTTTTTCTAAGAGTTTTATGGTTTCATCACTTACATTCACATCTTTGATCCATTTTGAGTTTACTTTTGTGTATGGGGTTAGACAGTAGTCCAGTTTCATTCTCTTACATGTAGCTGTCCAGTTATGCCAACACCAGCTGCTGAAGAGGCCGTCATCTCCCCATTGTATATCCAAGGCTCCTTTATCATATATTAATTGACTGTATATGTTTGGGTTAATGTTTGGATTTTCTATTCTGTTCCACTGGTCTGAGGTCTGTTTTTGTGCCAATACCAAATTGTCTTAATTACTGTGGCTTTGTAGTAGAGCTTGAAGTCAGGGAGCATAATTCCCCATTTTATTCCTCCTTCTCAGGATTGCTTTGGCTATTCGAGGTCTTTTGTGGCTCCATATGAATTTTAGAATTATTTGTTCCAGTTTATTGAAGAAAGCTGTTGGTATTTTGAAAGGGTTTACTTTGAATCTGTACATTGCTTTAGGTAGTATAGCCATTTTGACAATATTTATTCTTCCTAGCCAAGAGCATGGGATGAATTTCCATTTGTTAGTGTCCTCTTTAATTTCTCTTAGGAGTGTCTTATGGTTTTCAGGGTATAGCTCTTTCACTTCCTTCTTTAGGTTTATTCCTAGGTATTTTATTCTTTTTGATGTAATTATGAATGGAATTATTTTCCTGATTTCTCTTTCTGTTAGCTCATTGTTAGTGTATAGGAAACCAACAGATTTCGGTGTGTTAATTTTGTATCCTGCAACTTTGCTGAATTCAGATATTAGCTCTAATTATTTTGGAGTGCGGTCTTTTGGGTTTTTAATGTACAATATCATGTCATCTGCAAATAGTGACAATTTGACTTCTTCTTTACTAATCTGGATGCCTTGTATGTCTTTGTTTTGTCTGATTGCTGTGGCTAGGACCTCCAGTACTATGTTGAATAACAGTGGAGAGAGTGGGCATCCCTGTCTTGTTCCCGATCTTAGGTGAAAAGCTTTCTGCTTCTCACTGTTAAGTATGCTGTTGGCTGTGGTTTTGTCTTATATGGCCTTTATGACATTGAGGTACTTGCCCTCTATACCCATTTTGTTGAGAGTTTTTATCATGAATGTATGTTGAATTTTGTCAAATGCTTTTTCAGCATCTATGGAGATGATCATGTGGTTTTTGTTCTTCTTTTTGTTGACGTGGTGGATGATGTTGATGGATTTTCAAATGTACGATCCTTGCATCCCTGGGATGAATCCAACTTGATCATGGTGTATGATCCTCTTGATGTATTTTTGAATTCGGTTTGCTAATATTTTGTTGAGTATTTTTGCATCTACGTTCATCAGGGATATTGGTCTGTAATTTTCTTATTTGGTGAGGTCTTTGCCACGTTTTGCTATTAGAGTGATGCTGGCTTCATAGAATGAGTTTGGAAGTATTCCCTCCTCTTCTATTTTTTGGAAAACTTTAAGGAGAATGGGTATTATTTCTTCTCTATATGTCTGGTAGAATTCAGAGGTGAATCCATCTGGCCTGGGGTTTTGTTCTTGGGTAGTTCTTTGATTACTTATTCAATTTCATTTCTGGTGATTGGTCTGTTTAGTTTTTCTGTTTCTTTCTTGGTCAGTCTTGGAAGGTTGTATTTTTCTAATAAGTTGTCCATTTCTTCTAGGTTTTACAGCTTGTTGGCATATAGGTTCTCATAGTATTCTCTTATAATTCTTTGTATTTCTGTGGGGTCCATCGTGATTTTTCCTTTCTCATTTTTGATTCTGTTTATTTGTGTAGATTCTCTTTTGCTCTTAATGAGTCTGGCTAGGGGTTTATCTATTTTGTTTATTTTTTCAAAGAACCGGCTCTTGGTTTCATTGATTTTTTCTGTTTTATTCTTCTCAATTTTATTTATTTCTTCTCTGATCTTTATTATGTCCCTCCTTCTGGGGAATTTGGGCCTCATTTGTTCTTCTTTTTCCAATTTCAGTAATTGTGTCTTTAGACTATTCATTTGGGATTGTTCTTCCTTCTTAAACAGGACTGGATTGCAATATACTTTCTTCTTAGAACTGCCTTTGCTGCGTCCCACAGAAGTTGTGGCTTTGTGTTATTGTTGTCATTAGTCTCCATATATTCTTTGGTCTCTGTTTTAATTTGGTCGTTGACCCATTGAATAGGAAAATGTTGTTAAGTCTCCATGTATTTGTGAGCCTTTTTGTTTTCTTTCTACAATTTATTTCTAGTTTTATACCTTTGTGATCTGAGACGTTGGTTGGTAGAATTTCAATATTTTTGAATTTACTGAGGTTCTTTTTGTGGCTTTGTATGTGGTCTATTCCGGAAAATATTCCATGTGCACTTGAGAAGAATGTGTATCCTGTTGCTTTGGGGTGTAGAGTTCTGTAGATGTCTTTTAGGTCCATCTGTTCTAGTGTGTTTTTCAGTGCCTCTGTGTCTTTACTTATTTTCTGTCTGGTTGATCTGTCCTTTGGAGTGAGCGGTGTGTTGAAGTCTCCTAAAATGAATGCATTGCTTTCTATTTTCTCCTTTAATTCTGTTAGGATTTGTTTCACATATGTTGGTGCTCCTGTGTTGGGTGCATATATATTTATAATGGTTATATCGTCTGTTGGACTGACCCCTTTATCATTATGTAATGTCCTTCTTTATCTCTTGCTACTCTCTTCGTTTTGAAGTCTATTTTGTGTGATACAAGTACTGCAACACCTGCTTTTTTCTCTTGTTGCTTTTATGAGATATCTTTTTCCATCCCTTCACCTTTAGTCTGTGTATATCTTTGGGTTTGAGGTGAGTCTCTTGTAAGCAGCATATAGATGGGTCTTGCTTTTTTATCCATTCAGTAACTCTGTATCTTTTGATTGGTGCATTCAGTCCATTTACATTTAGGGTGATTATTGATAGATATGTACTTATTGCCATTGCTGGCTTTAGATTCATGGTTACCAAAGGTTCAAGGGTTGCTTCTTTACTATCTAACAGTCTAACTTAACTTTCTTGTTAAGTTATTGTAAACACAGTCTGATGATACTTTTTTTCTCTCCCTTATTACTCTTTCTCCTCCATTTTTTATGTACTAGGTATTTTATTCTTTGCCTTTAGTTAGTATTTGGATGGTCTGCTTTCTTTGCTATGGATTTATTTTCTCTGGTAACATCTTTTTAGCCTTTGGAGTGCTTCCATCTAGAGCAGTCCCTTTAAGATATCCTGTAGAGGTGGTATATGGAATCACCTACTGCAGGTGATTCCCTCAGCTTTTGCTTGTCTGGAAATTGTTTAATCCCTCCCTCAAATTTAAATGATAATCGTGCTGGATACAATATTCTTGGTTCGAGGCCTTTCTGTTTCATTACGTTAAATATATCATGCCATTCTCTTCTGGCCTGTAAGGTTTCTGTTGCGAAGTCTGATGTTAGTCTGATGGCTTTTCCTTTGTAGGTGATCTTTTTTCTCTCTCTACTTGCCTTTAATACTCTGTCCTTATCTTTGATCTTTTCCATGTTAATTATTATGTGTCTTGGTGTTGTCTTCCTTGGGTCCCTTGTAAGGTTGGGAGATCTGTGGGCTTCCATGGTCTGAGAGACTATTTCCTTCCCCAGATTGGGGAAGTTTTCAGCAATTATTTCTTCAAAGACACTTTCTATCCCTTTTTCTCTCTCTTCTTCTTCTGATACTCATATAATGCGAATATTGTTCCCTTTGGATTGGTCACACAGTTCTCTTAATATTCTTTCATTCTTAGAGATCCTTTTATCTCTCTCTGCCTCAGCTTCTCTATATTCTTATTCTTTGATTTCTATTCCATTAACAGCCTCTTGCATCTTGTCCAGTCTGCTGCTAAGCCTGTCAATCGCTTGTCTCATCTCTGCATTGCCTTTCCTCATTTCCCTCACTTCCTCCCTTAGCTCTTGCATATTTCTCTGTAGATCCATCAGTATGGTTATGACTTTTATTCTGTATTCTTTTTCAGGAAGATTGTTCATGTCCATCCCATCAGGATACCTCTCTTAGGTTGTCTGGCTAAGCTTTGTTTGTACCATATTCCTGTGTCTTTTCATGGACATAGAAGTGGTCGCTGGTAGGTGCCATGTGTGTCAGCTAGGCTGTTTAAGACTTTTAAAAAGAAAAAAAAAGGAAAAAAAAAACCATCCACGGGAGTAGATTCTATGAGAATGCTGTAGGTGGCGCTGTTCCGTTCTGCCAGACCCTTTGTGGTGCTGGCCGAGGGGGAACAAATGGGAGGCTGCTGATCTCTGTGGTAGCCTTGGCATGGTTCCTTTGTCCGGTCGCCAGCCAAGGGGTCCGAAATTCTCCAGGACTCCCAGCCTGCTGGACTGTGTGCGCTGGGACGGTTTTGTTCCGCTGTTGGGCCCTTGTCTCTTTAAGACGTTTAAAAAAGCGTGCATTTCTCTTTTGACCTGGGGAGCTGGCTGAGAGGACCCGGCTGCGCCGTCCCTCTCAGATCCTGCCCCTCTGTCTATCCAATCTCCAATACACCTCCTGATGTGTGTCAGCACTTCTGGCGCAGATCATCAGGGCAGGTTATTTGGTGGGCCTGTGCCTCCAGTCCCTCCCTGCTTGAGTCCTTTCCTCCCGCCCCTGTGCTAGGGTGGGTGGCGCTCGGGTCCCACCGGGTTGCGGCCCCATATCCTTCCCGCTTCATGAGGCGCTGAGTCCCCGCAGGTGCAGCTCTAGCCTGGCTGTTGTACTGTATCTTCTGGTCTTTCTTTTAGGAATAGTTGTATTTGTTGTATTTTCATAAATATATATGGTTTTGGGAGGAGATTTCCACCACCCTGCTCATGCCGCCATCTTCGCAGAATCTCCCCTTGGCTGCTTTTAAGTTCTTTGTGCCATGTGGTGTCACTACAAGGCCTCTACATGTAAATTTCTTTTTATTTAGCTTGCTTGGGATTGGTTGTGCTCTCCAAAATTCAAATCTATTTCTTTTATTAATTTTGGAAAATGCTCAGTTATCATCTCTCCAGGAAATGTTCCCCTACATTTTCCTGCATCTTTTCTCCTGAAATCCAAGTATGTGTACCTTCTCCCATCCTCATTGGCTCCTAGCCCTTCTGGTATTTTAGGAGGGGGAAACAAGTGAAAGGGTGGACTTCTTTCACAATGTCCTATTCCAGGTAATTTCTTAGATTATTTTTTTCCTGTAAAATAAGGAACATTTCTTCAATGGATTTATTCAGTTTTTAGTATCAAGCATAATATTTTTATTTTAGATGGTCTGTTTTATACTTTTTTGAATCTGCTTTTGTTATGGAAAATATTGAAAATACCTGGACTGGATCACTCATGGAAGAACCAAGTGGCACTAGGAGGTCTTGGAGTGTTTAGGCTTTATTTCACACAGGCGGGCTCAGAGGGGAGTAATCTCCTAGGGTCTGAGCCCTGAACAAAGGCAAAGGGAGCAATACATATCTTTCTGCTTCTGTATCTGTAACATTCCTACGTGCACAGCAAGTGAGCAGGCAAGGGGGAGTGAGTTTAGGGAGTAAGTGCCTGGCAGAGCGGGGAGTGAAGGGGAGGGGGAAGTTAAGGGAGTTTCTGGTGTCTTTGCTAAGAAGATCAGCAGAAGGGAGCCACCTGGATTAGACTGCTGTGCTTGTAAGTTGCTGTCCTTGTAAATTTTTCCCTATCACCCCCCCCTCTGATGCCCCTCTAAACACTTTGTTTTAGGCGGCATCATCTCTCTGGTTTGTGACAAGGTCATAGTGGCTCCTCATATACACGAGCTGTATGGAGG
>JAQQAC010002594.1:30789535-31004670 GCA_029783875.1 Phataginus tricuspis
CCCCCCCCTGGGAATGTCTACCTGTGAGACTTCTAAGAAGTCTCCAGGAGGTGATCAGGCTCCCCTTCCACCCCAACAGGTGGGACTGGCTGGGTCAGATGCCCCAGGGTCTTACCGGATTCGACGTCAGAACCAGGTCCTCAGCTGCCAAGCCTCCTTGAGTCTGGCGGGAACAGTGAAGCGGGGCCAGCCCTGGGCAACCCAGCAGGAGACTGCTGAAAGATCAGGCAGGGTGCGCCTCCTCCGTTGTGATCTCCTGTTCCATCACCGCCCCGCCTTTGCCCCAAACCAGTGGCAGCAATGGGCCAGCGCGGTTGGGTTTCCCAGTCACGGAACCAAATGTTATGGAAAATACTGAAAAAACCTGGACTGCATCACTGACAGAAGAACCAAGTGGCACTCGGAGGTCTTGGAGTGTTGAGGCTTTATTTCACACAGGTGGGCTCAGAGGGGAGTAATCTCCCAAGGTCTGAGCCCTGAACAAAGGCAAAGGGAACAATATATATCTTTCTGCTTCTGTATCTGTTACATTCCTACGTGCACAGCAAGCGAGCAGGCAAGGGGGAGTGAGTTTAGGGAGTAAGTGCCTGGCAGAGCAGGGAGTGAAGGGGAGGGGGAAGTTAAGGGAGTTTCTGTTGTCTTTGCTAAGAAGGAAGCCACCTGGATTAGACTGCTGTGCTTGTAAGTTGCTGGCCTTGTAAATGTTTCCCTATCATTTTGATCTTTTTTTGATATCATCTTGTTCCTTGCTTTGATCTTTGATCTTTTGGTAAGCTTCTTAACCCATATATGTATATATATATATATATGGCTTCACACACACACACACACACACATATATATATGTACACACACACACACACACATATATATATATATATTTGTATTCTGCCTCTAAATTCCATCATCAAGTCCTCAATGATGTCCAGTTTTGCTGATTTTTTTTTTCTGACTGTCCCCCATGGAGGTTTCTGTGGTGTTTTATCATTTCGGGTTGTGTGCCTCTGGAATCCTGAAGGCCTGGATTGACAGTGCACCCCCGAGGGAAGGTATGTGTTAGTTAATTTCTCAGCCAGCTTGTGGTTTCTTAGAGCACTGGACTAGCATAAATGTAAGCCTCAATTTATATTGTGCAAGGGCAGGTCTGTGGTCACAAATCCACAAAGAAGAGCCCTACCCTTTGCACAGGCAGACCTTTTCAGCTCTTTATCATCTGTGTACTCAAGTTCTTGTCCCTTTGTGGGAGCAAGAGAAACTCCATTTTAAAAAAAGGCCATCTTAAGAAAGAAGCCTCAACCCCAACCTAGTTCTAAGAAAACTTTGTTCCAGTTACTGGAAAAACCATCTATTGTTCCAGTGACCCTCACCCCAGATAGTTCCCTAGCAACGACCTCAAGGTCCAGACACTCAAGGTCCAGGCTCTCCTGTCCCTTAAAGATAACATACCTTACATGTTACATCAGCTGGCAGCTTGGCACCAGCTGGACTCAACCAATAAAGAATGTACAAGCCACCCTTACTTTAAATCATCCAATCAGCAGAGGCCAGGCACAAGTTCCTTTCTTCCTGAACCTTGTAATGCATAAAAACTTTGTCCTCCCTGGGCTCAGGACTCACATTCCTGACCTGCTGCATTGTTGAAGGTTGTGGGTCTGAGCTTGAGCTTGAAATAAATGACCCTTTTGTGTTTGCATCGGAATCGGCTCCTTGGTGGTCTCTCGGGGACTTGCGACTTGGGCACAACATTTGGAGGCTCATCCTGGATCCCCAAGACCCCCAGGACTCCCGACCTGAAGGGTCTGAACCGGCCGGTAAGAACTTTGTGTGTGTGTGAGTGATACAGGCTTTATGTTTATTGTTTGTGTTGTGTGTTGCACTGCACTCTCACTTTCCAAAGGTCAAATCTGAGGCTGAATTGGAGCCTGTCTGTAGGGCTGACAGGCCTAACCTGTAGGGCTGATGGGCCCACCTGTAGGGCCGCCATCGTCCCACTTCCGATTCTGCTTCAGAACAACCGAAGGCATTTTTTGTCTTGCTTTTTGTTTGTCTGCATTACTTGGTGGGCTGTCAGTAGCTTTTCATTTTGAGAAAATGAGTCAGACTCCTTCTACTCCATTATCTCTGATGATGGACCATTTTAAAGAAGTTAAGGGAAGGACACAACCATCCCCCACCAGGGAAGCAGAAGCTGCTCCGAGAGTGGAGGGCGGAGGCCCTCTGGTAGGAAGCCCGCCCTATACCAGACAAAGGGCTCAGAGAGAGCAGTCTGCCTCCACCGCTTGCCCCTGCGAGCCACCGGTCCCCCAGACGTGGGGGAGGAAATCAGCCCCATCACTACTGGCCTTTTGCCACTAGTGACCTCTACAATTGGATATCAGTATCTTTGTATCATTTTATCTGAGTATGTGTTCTTTTATGAAAAGTGTTGCTAACTGTAGTCATTGCGTCTCAATCTGTATGTTTATGTGTCTAGTAAAGAAAAATGTTTTTCTACCTCCAGATGGTATTAATAAGCATTAATGCTAATTTAAGTTGAACTGAAATGGACATGTTCTATGGTTATCAGCTGCCTGTTTACCTAAAGTCATTTCAATTGATGTTATCTGTTAAATCTTTCAAGAAAAAATGCTTAAGCTTAACTCTGTGTAATGCTCAGTAAAAGTTTCATGAGTAATCTAGCATAGTTCTGAGTAAACCAAGTGTAACAAATGAATATCTTAATAATAATAATAGTATATTAATGTATAACAGTTTATATATCTACAAACAGCCTGAGAATTTTTGTGGTAACCAAAATTCTTAGAGTTTTGCTAAGTTATATGAAGATGTTTTGTGCTCAGTAAAAATTGTGCTGTAAGGTACATTTCCAGAAATGATAAAAAGTGTTCATAAATGTATCAATCTGAGGAATGCTGGTGTTACAGTTTACAATAGCCTATTTTTCAGTGTTCATTGAAAGTTAAAGTTCTTATTGGTTTTAAGTTCTAATTAAAACATCTCTGCTTGCTAGAAAAGATGTGTGTTTTAATAAGAGAAAGTATAAGGGATAGAGATTCATTTTATTTAAGGTAAAAGAAGGTAACTGTTCTGAAATGCAGCTGTTTATTTAAAGAGGGAGAACAGTGAATGTAAAAAGAAAGTTGTAGAAAGTTTGTGGAAAAGTTAATATGGTCATGCTATGTAAAATTAAAGCAAATGAGTCTTGATATCAAGTACACAGCAAAACTAAAATTTTGTTCTCAGTTAAAAAGACAAAGTTTTCTTAAACAGATTAGTCTGCTCTTAATGTTAAGAGATTGCAAATAACTTCTGTTTTTATCAAAGCAGCTTCTCACGCTTAAAGTCTCAATGAGTTCTCTGAATATTTAAGAAAATGAAATCTTCATATTAAAAGACTGTAAGCTAAGTGTTGTTAACAACTGAGTAACCTGTATTTGCATTTAAGCCTTTTTATTGTTGTTCTAGTTAAATACCTATAATCCTATTTAAGCAAGTGCCAAAGAAACTTTCTTCTGACAACTTTCCAAAATCAAATTTAAAAAGGTACTTTTACCCCTAGTTAACTCTGATATTTTCCAGAGGGCCCCTGGAACATGTCAGAGGAATTTTTTCTCATTAGAGAAAGTATTTGGCTAATTTAGCTTATTTATCTGATATATAATTACCTGCTTAATTACCTGGAAAGCACGGTCAAAGGGAATGATGCAAACTTTGTTGCTGGATGTTTTGTGTTGCAAAAATATCCAAATTTCCTTATGTCAACTTTATTGTGGTAAGCTCTAGTCAGATCCTTAGCCACTCTCATTTACAAGTCTTTTGTCATTTATAGTCACTGTTTTGTTGCTCCTGAACTAGTGAAGAGCTGGATTTCAACAGAACAGAAGCCACAAAACTGCAAATGGTGATAGCAATAAAACCCAGAATATAAGTGCCCATCTTCCGAGGCCCTCTTGACTGACCATTGATAGAGACCTAGTTGCACCCCTTACTGCACCCCCTCTCAGCATGAAGCAGCCAGAGAAGTCATCACCCCCTTTCCCTAGCAGCTACTAGAGTCTCTATCTGTAAAGAGAAGAATGAGACAGGGACTATGAGTGTAGTTGGAGTAAGAGGAGAGCCTCCAGAAAGGGCGGGGCAGAATGTTTGCAGTCAGAGCAATGTAACTACATGCAAAAAAACTCCCTACTGAAACTCTGTGTTAAACATTAAGTTCTAGAGTCTTTCTTCAGTGAAATGAGTTGAAGCTCAAAGGGCCAAAGGCAGCTTAGCCTAGAATGTTTGAGTGTTCTGCAGATGGGGGAGGGTGTCTTGGCATGGCCCATAACTTCGCTGTAGGCAACCCTAGCAGGCAGACAGCGGTGGGGGCAGGGCAGGTGGTAAAAACTTCTCCAAACTCTGATGTCTGATTGTGACAACAACTTGAAGCTTTTGGATCCCGCCTCTATTACAGCAGCATTCATCCTGCTGGTTCCTAGACTTGTCATTAAAATGCAAAAGAAATATCTAAGCTGGTCTATGCGTACAGTGAGACAACAAATTTGACTGCTTCTGTATTATCTGAACTCAATCAAAAGCTAGGAAAAGTATGAATTGTAGTGCTTCAGAATTGTGCTACCATAAATTATCTGCTGTTAAAAGAACATATGAGATGTTAACAGTTTCCAGGAATGTGTAGTTTTAATTTGTCTGAGTTTTCTGCTTTTGCTATATATTTGTATTCCTATTCTCCTAGCATGTGTACGGAGTGCAGTTGCTAACCTTTTAAAGCCAATACATACGTGTGCTACTTTTCAAAAATTAACTTCAAGAAATAAGTGAATCATATGCTGATTCCCCACCTGCAATTGCTGCAAGAATATAATCATGTATATTATGATTTTATCCAGAATTATAGCTGTTGGCTGTCCTCTCTTTTATATTTTTTCTCTCTGTTTAGTCCCAAGATATGGCTGGTTAGCCAAAGACGGGTAAGATTCCTCACAAGAGGAACAACCTAAGGCATAGTCGCAAGGGAACTCAAGTGAGCAATGTGGGGGCCAACTGAGGTGAGGCATAGAACCTCACCCCCCAGATGAGAGAGACATTCCCTGTGACAGGCTGTGTCACAGGTCGAGCCCAGCTAAACATCTCTATCGTTTAAAAACTTTGGGCCCATGATTGGACCCAATGTACAAGAGAAGGGAGGAATGTGCGAGCAAGAGAAACTCCATTTTAAAAAAAGGCCATCTTAAGAAAGAAGCCTCAACCCCAACCTAGTTCTAAGAAAACTTTGTTCCAGTTACTGGAAAAACCATCTATTGTTCCAGTGACCCTCACCCCAGATAGTTCCCTAGCAACGACCTCAAGGTCCAGACACTCAAGGTCCAGGCTCTCCTGTCCCTTAAAGATAACATACCTTATATGTTACATCAGCCAGCAGCTTAGCACCAGCTGGACTCAACCAATAAAGAATGTACAAGCCACCCTTACTTTAAATCATCCAATCAGCAGAGGCCAGGCACAAGTTCCTTTCTTCCTGAACCTTGTAATGCATAAAAACTTTGTCCTCCCTGGGCTCAGGGCTCACATTCCTGACCTGCTGCATTGTTGAAGGTTGTGGGTCTGAGCTCGAGCTTGAAATAAACGACCCTTTTGTGTTTGCATCGGAATCAGCTCCTTGGTGGTCTCTCGGGGACTCACGACTTGGGCACACCTTTATCCTCCACCTTTCTAGGCAATTGTCAAAGAACACAAGGTTCTAAGTTACTGGAACCAGCACATGTCCTTAGAGCCACAATGGCTTCAGTGCCTGCTTATCTCCTAAATTTCCTCTTTATTCCCTCCTTTCCCTTTACTTCCTTTATTGTCTCCAACTTTACTTCCTTACTTGCAAGCTCAATTGAGTATTACGCACATAAGAGGTTTATCACTTCTAGGAGGTATGTAGTCGGAATGCTTTTTAAGGATATTTATCCCTTTGAAGTAACTAGAAATCAAAGAGCTGTATGTGAGATTTTTATTTTTTAAGTTCATCCTGTACAGTTATGGAGAGTGTATTGGCGGGGGCTGATAATGGAAAAGTGAAAACTAGTTAGGGATGAGATGAGAGTAAAACAGATGAGAAATTAAGATGCATTTCAAGACCTGGAAGTGACCTAAATGACCATCGACAGATGAATAGATAGAGAAAACGTGGTCCGTACATACAACGGAACGTTATTCAGCCTTTAAAAGGAAGGAAATCCTGCAACCTGTGACAACAGGGATGAACCTTGAAGGCATCATACTAAGTAAAATAAGCCAGTCCCAGAAGGACTTATCTGAGGTTGATGGGGTTCAGGACATGCTGCTGCAAAATATGGCACCTTGGTGAATTGAATAGTTTAAGGCAAAAGAGTTTGAGGCAACGGCAGAAGCAGGAAGGTCATTCTGACCTTTCTCATCAACCTTCTTCCCTGGAAGGAGTTCCAGACCCCTCATGCAGAGGTGCCCTCCCTACACTGGGAGGGCAGGAGCATCCTTATCTCCAAAAACAAAGGGACACCACAAGGAATCCTGCACATAGGGCTTGCTCAGTTTCCCCCTGTTTGCTACCTTTCCTTCACACTCTTTAGCCTATGGTATTCCTCCGCGACTGTCTGCCTTCCAGGAGACCTGGCAGGACCTACTCTGGTCTAACTCTTTCTTTGGGTCTTGATTTCCTTCCTTATGGTGGCGCTTTGTCACAGAAAACTTATTTTGAATTAACTGGGGGGCTTTTCTCCTGATGCTCTGTCAGTTTAATTTTCAAGGGCCCTAAGAGGGTCAAAGAAAACTTTTTCCTCCCCTACAAGGTATCTAACAAAGATCCATAGAAGTCAGAGTCTAAGGACAGGGGACATGGGAAGTTGCTATTCAACATGTATAAACTTTCAGTTACACAAAATGAGTTAAGTTCTAGAGACCTGCTGCTCCACATCGTGCCTGTATATTATACTCGAGTGCAGTCAACACAAGTGTATTTCATACTTAAAAATTTAAGAGGGCAGAGTTCATGTTGAGTGTTATCACAATAAAGTTTTTAAAAAGTAAATATTTGTGGAAAAATTATGTGGAAAATGAACAGAACTTGTTCTGTCGATACACATGGGGAGAAGCTAAGAACATGGTATATTTAAAAGGATGCAAAGAGGAAGAAAACATATCCATGCTATAAAAATTTGATCTCCAAGAAAAAAAAATTTCTGATATTCTAGGATTTACAACACTTTTATACATGTTTATTTCTTAATGAATTGTCTCCCAGTTGATTAGAATTTTTAAAAAGGACTGTTTACTTCTTTAAAACAAGGTATATACTTTTAGGTTATTTAACTTCTCTTGGACTCACTTTCCTCATCTTACCACATAGTATTGAGACAGGGATCATGAGCTTAGACAGAATAAGATGAGGGCCTCTGGAAAAAGCAAGGCAAGATATTTACTGTCAGAGCAATGTAACTACATGCAAGGAAACCCCCTGTTAGGGAGAAAAACACAAATTAGTGGGATAAAAAGGAGAAAGGGGCCCCCAACATGACTCAAGGAGTTGACCATGTAGAACCAGAAAGCTAGGAATGCCTCAAAGAGTTAATCAGATGAGGCCACAGGGTCCAAGAGTGACTCAGGAAATGTCCAGGGTCCCCCCAGATAAGAAACATCAGAGGCACAGTCACAGCACAGCCCCTGTCCCCATTTCACCAATCAGAACAAGCCTAGAGAGCTGACAGCTGTCAATCAAGGACCTCTCTGCCCTGCCAAAAACCATATAAAAGAAGCCTCAGAATGAGCATCCATGCCTGCCTCTCTTATCTACTCTATGCAGAGTGTATTAAAACTTAATTTGCTTTCTTGACTTTGGTCTCTCGTCTCACTATATCTGACTTCCTTGCAACACCGAGCCAAGTCCTTTCCTTCCCAACACCCCTACCAAAAGTCTGTGTTAAACATTAAGCTCTGGGGTCATTCTTCAGTGAGATCAGTTAATATTTCCCAGATAAAGAAGAGTAGTACATGTTTTTATTATGCTAATCATTTGTAATCATGTGTAAGATTCACTTTAGTATGCTATAAGGCCCAGGCCTATGTGCTGTAATTCCTCCTTTAGACCTGATGAAGTGATTTGCAAACTGAGCAACTAATTTAGCATGCAGACCCAGCCATAAACAACATAGTAAAAGGCAAGGATTGCACCTTAAAGATAAGATTGCATTTTAACACCCAGGAAGTTTAAGTAAGATTCTTAACTTACTCTTTAGCAAACAATACCTCAGTGCGCCTTGGGGGCTGGGCAGGCAGCCTTGTTTGATACTCTTCCAGACCAAGTCACTGGTATCTCAGGGAGAAATCATCAGAGCAGGAAGTTGCTTGTGTTAAGTTAATTATAAATATTCAGGGACCACTTAACAAGTTCACACCCCTAAGCCTTTATCCAGTTCCCCAAAATCCTCAACTGCCTATAAAACCCCTGGAAAACGCACCACTACAGGCTCTATTGTCCCCTTGGAGCTCTATTCTCTCACTATATCTCTAAATAAAAGCTTCTCCCTGGCTCTCCTACTGATAAGGAAAAATTTACAAGGACAGCAACTTACAAGCACAGCAGTCTAATCCAGGTGGCTCCCTTCTGCTGATATTCTTAGCAAAGACACCAGAAACTCCCTTAACTTCCCCCTCCCCTTCACTCCCCGCTCTGCCAGGCACTTACTCCCTAAACTCACTCCCCCTTGCCTGCTTGCTTGCTGTGCACGTAGGAATGTTACAGATACAGAAGCAAAAAGATATGTATTGCTCCCTTTGCCTTTGTTCAGGGCTCAGACCTTGGGAGATTACTCCCCTCTGAGCCCGCCTGTGTGAAATAAAGCCTCAACACTTCAAGACTTCAGAGTGCATGCTTGGTTCTTCTGTCAGTGATCCAGTCCAAGTTTTTTCAGTATTTTCCGAAACACTACCTTGGGTGTTTGCTAAGTTCATTCTTCAACTCTGCAAACAAGAACCCTGGCATCAATATAATCTATTATTATCAGTGTGGCCTAGCAAAAAACCTAAGTGTTAAATCCTTAACATGGTTTACCGAGTTTTAGAAAAGAAGAATGATTTTAAAATAAGGGATAAGTTGTTCTGAAAGATGTGTGAATGATAGGGTTAATTTTCCAATATCACGACCTTATCTATGCATAAGATAATGTGAATGGATTACCTCTACCCATTTAAATTCACATCTGAGAAAATATTTCAGATGAATGTTAGGTATCATTACTCAAGGCAAATGGAGGAACAGAGGCAGAACTATTGCCCATAAGGGACAAAGATAATTTAAGATGGGCATCTTCTCTTGGAAGGCTATTCTTTTCCTATCCAATTTGAGGTAATCAGGAAAAAAATTTTTTAAAGAATCCACAAATCATTGAAACTGTTCCTTGGTGAGACAGGGACCATGGGCTTAGAATAGGGTGAGGGCCTCCAGAAAAAGTAAGGCAGGATATTTACAGTTACACAATGTAACTACATGCAAGGAAACTCCCCTACCAAAACTCTGTGTTAAACATTAAGCTCTGGAATCATTCTTCAGTGAGATCAGTTAATATTCCCGAGATAAAGAAGAGTAGCCCATGTTTTTATTATGCTAATCATTTTTAATCATGTGTAAGATTCACTTTAGCATGCTAAAAGGTCCAGGCCTCTGTGCTGTCTTTCCTCCTTCAGATCTGATGAAGTGATTTGCAAACTGGGCAACTAATTTAGCATGCAGACCCAGCTGTAAACAATGTAGTAAAAGGCAAGAAGGATTGCACCTTAAAGATAAGATTGCATTTTAACACTCAGGAAGTTTAAGAAGTTAGATTCTTAACTTACTCTTTAGCAAACAGACAATAACTCAGCCCACCTTGGAGGCTGGGCAGGTGGCCTATGCTCCCTGACCAAGACTCTGGTATCCCAGGGAGAAATCAAAGCAGGAAATTCCTTATGTTAAATTAATTCCAAATACTCAGGGACCACTTAACAAATCCACACTCCTAAGCCTTTTTTCACATTCCTGAAAATCCTCAACTGCCTATAAAATCCCTAGATAACACACCACTACAGGCTCTCTTGTCCCCACCTGGAGTGAGTCAGGATCTCTGTCTGTCTTCTCACTGTATCTCTCAGTAAAAGTCTCCCTGGCTCTCCTACCTTGGGTGTTTGCTAAGTTCATTCTTTGACTCCACAAACAAGAACCCTGGCATCATTGGTTTCTTTTATATTTGATTTTTAAAGCTTTGCAAACAATAAGTAAATACTAAATTCTTTAAGTTAAAAACATCTCTGAAAGCATTAGGTATAGATAACATCCAAATGAGTGTAAAGAAAACATTAAAAATATATAAAGGAAAAAGGAAGAAATCTTTTACTAGACCCAATTTTAGAAACATTGGCAATTGAGAAAAAGAAAGCTTGGCAATGTACACATATATAAATACCCTTTTTTTTTATTATTAAGAGTAATTGTCCAGACTAGATACCCAACTGAAACAAATAAAATGCTGAATAAAATGAAAACAAAGGGGTGTGGGGTTTGTCATAGAAATGGAAGTTTCAGAAAAAAATATCAGAAAAAGAGTTTTTAAGCAAAAAAAAAGTATTTAATTAAGATGGCTTAGCCTACAGTGGTTGTGATGCTGGTGTTCTTGTTTGTGGAGTCAAAGAATGAACTTAGCAAACAGTCAAGCTAGGAGAACCAAGGAGAGGCTTTTATTTAGAGATACAGTGAGAGGACAGAGCTCCTGGCTCCCACCAGGAGGGGACAAGGGAGTCTGTCGTGGTGCATTGTCTAGGCAGTTGAGAGACAAAGAGCTAGGGATGCAGACCCACAAAAATGGTCTCTAAATGTTTATCTTTGAAGAAACACTAAGTTTCTTATCAGTGTTGCGGACTATTTTGCAGAGTTAACATAACTGTTTTGATTCTTTCCCAGAATAGCAGTTTCTTGGTTTGGGAGCATATCAATCAAGGCTGCCTGTTCTGCTCTCAAGATGGGCTGAATTATTGTCTGTTTATTAAATAATCAGTTAAGAATCTTACTTCTTAACTTCTTGGGTGTTAAAATACAATCTTATCTTTAAGGTGGAATCCTTCCTGCCCTTCACGATGTTGTTTACGGCCGGGCCTGCCTGCTATATGAATTGCCCAGGTTATATATTACTTGATTAGGGCTGGAGGAGGAAAAGCAGCATCTGGCAAAGTTAAAGAAGATAAGCTGGGCCTTTAAACAGGCTAAAGTAAATGTTACAATAGCCTCATTTAATTGACACAATGGAGACATGGGCTGTGCTGAGGTACTTTCTTATCTGGGGGATGTTCAAACATTCCAGGCCAGGTTATTCTGGCTTTTTAGTTTTGTTAGGCAGGAAAATAGATATGAGCGTGGTGGAAAGAGAAAAAGGCCAGAAAATCCACTAAAAAAGACCCAAAATTAATCAATTAAAGCTCAAAAAGCCAAGAGCAACTTGGCCTGGAATGTTTGAATGTTTCCCAAATAAAGGAAGGTACCTCAGCATAGCCCATGTCTTTATTGTGTTAATCATGCAGGCCCAGCTTACTTTCTTTACCTTCACCTATATACTGTTTTTTTTTTCTCTCGTTCTGGCCCTAATTAAGTAGTTTGTAATCTGGGCAACTAGTTTAGCATGCAGGCCCAACCATAAACAACATAGTGAAAGGCAGGAAGGATTCCATTTTAAAGATTGTATTTTAATACTCAGGAAGTCAAAAATGTAAGATTCTTAACTTACTCTTTAGCAAACAGACAAATAACTCAGCCCACCTTGGGGGCTGGGCAGGAAGCCAATCTGCTCCCAGACCAAGACTCCAGTATCCCAGGGAGAAATCAGAGCAGGACCTTCCTTGTGTTAAGTTAATTCTAAGTATTCAAAGACCACTTAACAAGTCTGCACCCCCAGCCCTTAGTCATATTCCTAAAGAATCCTTAAAAGGAGGAACCCCCAACCTTTTGGCGCACTCCTCTCTCTGAGCTCTCCTGCACTTTCCAAGTGCATAACCTTTTAACTTTATACTCTCTTTTCAACCTTTCAGGGGGCGCTCCTCTCTCTGAGGTGGCCCACACTTTCTAAGTATGTAACCTTTTAATCTTAAACTTTCTCTCTCCAACCTTTTGGGGCGCCTCTCCTAGCTGAGGTTGCCTGCTGCACTTCTCTCTTTAAGTAACTTTAAAGAAAGCTTTTACTCTGCTTCACTACTATGTCTCTGCCCTTCAATTCTTTGTCGTGGCGGGGACAAGGACCAAGGAAAATGCACAACGCTCCCCCAACAGTTTTAACTAATCTTCACTGAAGAATGCTTATATTTCTAGTTTGATATTTTACTTTAGAGAATTAATGTGACTCTGATTTTGCTTAACTGTTTAATATGGAATTTTGGTAGGGGTCTTTTTCTAGAGGCCCTCACCCTACTCTGACTACACCCACAGTCCCTGTCTCAGTTGCATGACATGGAGCTGATTTCTAAAATATCCTGTTTTTTTAAAGTATACAATTAACATATACCTATTATTAAAAATAAACCAAACGGCACTTAGTATAATCCTCTGCCTCTTCCCATTCATAGGTAACACTTTCCCCAGTAGCTGTCCCTGGAGACAACTGCTGTTTGTATTCAGGACTTTTTTAATGCATATGTTTTAAAATACATATTTTATTCGAGAATAGTGAGGCTGAAAGGTCAAGAGATGATTGCCCTTGAAAAGGTGGTTTATCACAGCTCCCAAGAAGAGTGGTATAGACCACAGGGCCACACAGGACCAAGGAGGAGACCCCCAGAATGGTCACAGGCAGAGAGGCTGGGGACTGCGAGCAAGAGCCTTTCTGTGGTTTTTGAGGGAAGGAATGTGTGCTGACAAGGATAAACAGGCAGACAGGCCTAGGATTGGCTAGTTTGAGTAATTTCTTCTTTTTTTTAATTGAGATACATAAAATAAAATGCACAAATCTTAGTGTACAGCTTGAATTTTGACATGTGTGTGTGTATATATATATATATATACTCACATAACCACCACCCTGATGAACATACCAAACATTCTTACAAAATTGTTTCCCACAAATTGTAAGCAATAAGCGGGTTTTAAACTTTATCTCTCCCTTTGACTGATTTCGGTTTTTAGAGGGATTTTGCCCTGGGATTTCCTCTCCCTGGACTTACATCTAGTCACCCTGACCACAGAGTCTCACCCTTCAGCTCCTCCCAGCATACCTCACCTGACTGAGATCAAGGGGTGCCTACTGCCATGAGGTGGGGAGACCTGGGCATCTGGCCAGGACTGTGGATGTCATCATTGCCTTTCTGGGAGAAGGTAGGCCAGACTAGACCTGCGTCTTATTTATCAGGCCTGTAGGTCTTTAAGGAATCAGATCATCTGAAGACAGGATGGGGATCATGGCTGGGTGTTAGAGAGGTTTCTGCCTCCTTGTGTCTCAGAAAAAGGTAAGAGCTTTCTTTCTAGCCTGAAGTGCAGAAATGGTGAGACCACGAGGGCAACAAAGGCATGTTTTCACACAGGAAATAAATACAAGTTTGGTTTGGGGACATGAGTCAGAGAGAAGCCCTTTGCTGTCTCATCATCTCACCCAGGGAGGGCCTTTGCTGTGTGTTTCGAGGTCTTCAAGTCCAGGGTGACAAATCTCCCTTCCATTCATTGGGTTCACTTAGAGGGCAGATGAACAATTACCTACATTTAAAAAAGAAGATAATATGACAAATGGATGGTGCTAAGTCAAATCCTAGGGCAGAAGTCTTCGTCCATGTGGTATATGTGTCCTAGTTACCTGAGAAAATGGCTCATCTTGGGAACCACCAGGAGGAAAGGCCTCATTACCAAAAGGTGCCAATAAAAGAATCTGAGGCTACATCAATCTCATTTTTCATGTTCGATCTTATGAATTTTCACTTTTCTAGTTTTTACCTTGAGAATTTAGTGCTCCTTTCCATCCATTTTTCTTAATGACCTCTAGAATGTTCTCTACTGGTTTGTGATGATGTAACTTTCATCTCTCAAAGCAGCCATATGTGATAACTACTGTTATGGACCCTCAAAGACCAGGTTCTGGAGTTTCGGTGCTACAGAAATGAACACTGAATTCAAAAGAAAGCAAGCAAGTGGAGTTTATTAGAGATAGCTTGTATGCAAGGGAACCAACAAGAGAGAGGAAAGTCATAGTCCTTGAGGTGGTTGTGCATAGAGTTTATAAAAGCAGTTTCAGAGGGTGAGGGGCTTGGGAGGAATGGGTTATTTCAATATGTTATTTACATCATCCAGTGTCTGGTGGCTCCACTTCATGGTCAGCAGAGGTTGACTCATTGCCTTTCCCAAAACATGGTCAGGGACCTCCTCCTTCGATGTTTCTATAAGATAGACCCATATGAAAGAATTTTGTAAATTTTCTTTCTCCTTCAAGGTAATGATTCTCCTTTTGAAAACAGACTGGTCATTAATCCTTGGGAGTATCTTGTTTTGCCTTAAGATGTGGTCTGTTGATTGTTGATCATATGGCCATTAATAGCTTTCCATAAATTCTATTTTTGCAAAGGACATTCTAGGAATTTTAACTGTTAACCTTTAAATCTCAAGATGGAGGTTCAACTTAAAACGGAGTCCTTTTGCTTTTCCATATGTGGGCTCACTTTCAGAGCCACCTTTATATTTTTGTATGTAAAAACTTTAAAAAAATATAATTGATTTTTTAATTACGAAAGTTATAATTACGTAAATTAAAAATAAAAGTCACACATTCCCATTCACCAGCAGTAATAACCACATCTTTTTCTTTTTACTGTTGGCATAATTAATCTACAATTACATGTGCAACATTATGGTTACTAGACTCCCCACATCATCAAGTGCCAACCACATACCCCATTACAGTCACCGTCCATCAGTGTAGTGAGATGCTATAGAATCACTACTTGTCTTCTCTAAGTTGTACAGCCCTGTCAAATGGTATCTCTATTTTGAATTTTTTTAAGGAACCTCCATACCACTTTCCACAATGGTTGAACTAATTTGCATTCCCACCAGCAGTGTAGGAGGGTTCCCCTTACACCATATCCTCGCCAACATTTCTTGTTGTTTGTGTTTTGGATGGTGGCCACCCTTACTGGTGTGAGGTGATAGCTCATTGTGGTTTTAATTTGCATTTCTCTGATGATTAGCAATGTGGAGCATCTTTTCATGTGCCTGTTGGCCATCTATTTCTTCTTTGGAGAAGTGTTTGTTCAGCTCCTCTGCCCATTTTTTAATAGGCTTATTTCCTTTTTGTTTGTTGAGGTGTGTGAGCTCTTTATATATTTTGGATGTCAACCCCTTATTGAATATGTCATTTATGAATATATTCTCCCATACTGTAGGATCGCTTTTTGTTCTACTGATGGTGTCCTTTGCTGTACAGAAGCTTTTCAGCTTGATATAGTCCCACTTGTTCATTTTTGCTTTTGTTTCCCTTGCCCAGGGAGATATGTTCATGAAGAAGTTGCTCATGTTTATGTCCAAGAGATTTTTGCCTATGTTTTTTTCTAAGAGTTTTATGGTTTCATGACTTACATTCAGATCTTTGATCTATTTTGAATTTACTTTTGTGTATGGGGTTAGACAATGGTTCAGTTTCATTCTCTTACATGTAACTGTCCAGTTTTATCAACACCCACTATTGAAGAGGCTGTCATTTCCCCATTGTATATCCATGGTTCCTTTATCATATATTAATTGACCATATATGTTTGGGTTAATACCTGGACTTTCTATTCTGTTCCTCTGGTCTGTGGGTCTGTTCTTGTGCCAGTACCAAATTGTCTTGATTACTGTGGCTTTGTAGTAGAACTTGAAGTCAGGGAGCATAATTCCCCCATTTTGTTCTTCCTTCTCAGGATTGCTTTGGCTATTCAGGGTCTTTTGTGGTTCCATATGAATTTTAGGACTATTTGTTCCAGTTCGTTGAAGAATGCTGTTGGTATTTTGATAGGGATTGCATTGAATCTGTAGATTGCTTTAGGTGGTATAGCCATTTTGACAATATTTATTCTTCCTTGCCAAGAGCATGGGATGAATTTCCATTTGTTAGTATCCTCTTTAATTTCTCTTAGGAGTGTCTTGTAGTTTTCAGCATATAGGTATTTCACTTCCTTGGTTATGTTTATTCCTAGGTATTTTATTCTTTTTGATGCAATTGTGAATGGAATTGTTTTCCTGATTTCTCTTTCTGTTAGCTCATCATTAGTGTATAGGAAAGCAACAGATTTCTGTGTATTAGTTTTGTATCCTGCAACTTTGCTGAATTCAGATATTAGTTCTGGTAGTTTTGAAGTGGAGTCCTTAGGGTTTTTTATGTACAATGTCATGTCATCGGCAAATAGTGACAGTTTGACTTCTTCTTTACCAATCTGGATGCCTTGTATTTCTTTGTTTTGTCTGATTGCCATGGCTAGGACCTCCAGTACTATGTTGAATAACAGTGGGGAGAGTGGGCATCCCTGTCTTGTTCCCGATCTTAGGTGAAAAGCTTTTCGCTTCTCGCTGTTATGTATGATGTTGGCTGTGGGTTTGTCATATATTGCCTTTATTATTTTGAGGTACTTGGCCCCAATACCCATTTTGTTAAGAGTTTTTATCATGAATGGATGTAGAGTTTCGTCAATGCTTTTTCAGAATCTATTGAGATGATCATGTGGATTTTGTTCTTCTTTTTGTTGATGTGGTGGATGATGTTGATAGATTTTTGAATGTTGTACCATCCTTGCATTCCTGAGAGGAATACCACTTGATCATGGTGTACGATCCTCTTGAAGTATTTCTGATTTTGGTTTGCTAGTATTTTGTTGAGTATTTTTGCATCTATGTTCATCAGGGATATTGGTCTGTAACTTTCTTTTTTGGTGGGGTCTATGCCTGGTTTTGGAAGTAGAGTGATGCTGGCTTCATAGACTGAGTTTGGAATTATTCCCTCCTCTTCTATGTTTTGGAAAACTTTACAGAGAATGGGTATTATGTCTTCTCTATATGTCTGATAAAATTCAGCAGTGAATCCATCTGGCCTGTGGGTTTTGTTCTTGGGTAGTTTTTTGATCACCGATTCAATTTCGTTGCTGGTAATTGGTCTGTTTAGATTTTCTGTTTCTTCCTTGTTCATTCTTGGAAGGTTGTATTTTTCTAAGAAGTTGTCCATTTCTTCTAGGTTTTACAGCTTGTTGGCATATAGGTTCTCATAGTATTCTCTTATAATTCTTTGTATTTCTCTGGGGTCTGTCATGATTTTCCTTTTCATTTCTGATTCTGTTTATGTGTGTAGATTCTCTTTTTCCCTTAATAAGTCTGGCTAGGGGTTTATCTATTTTGTTTATTTTTTCAGAGAACCAGCTCTTGGTTTCATTAATTTTTTCTATTGTTTTATTCTTATCAATTTTATTTATTTCTTCTCTGATCCTTATTATGTTCCTCCTTCTGGTGACTTTGGGCCTCCTTTGTTCTTCTTTTTCCAATTTCAATAATTGTGACTTTAGACTATTCATTTGGGATTGTTCTTCCTTCTTTAAATAGGCCTGGATTGCAATACTTTCCTCTTAGAACTGCCTTTGCTGCGTCCCACAGAAGTTGTGGCTTTGTGTTATTGTTGTCATTAGTCTCCGTATATTCTTTGATATCTGTTTTCGTTTGGTCGTTGACCCATTGACTATTTAGGATAATGTTGCTAAGTCTCCATGTATTTGTGAGCCTTTTTGTTTTCTTTCTACAATTTATTTCTAGTTTTATACCTTTGTGATCTGAGAAGTTGGTTGGTAGAATTTCAATATTTTTGAATTTACTGAGGTTCTTTTTGTGGCTTTGTATGTCGTCTATTCTGGAAAATGTTCCATGTGCATTTGAGAAGAATGTGTATCCTGCTGATTTCGGGTGTACAGTTCTGTAGATGTCTGTTAGGTCCATGTGTTCTAGTGTGTTGTTCAGTGCCTCTGTGTCTTTACTTATTTTCTGTCTGGTTGGTCTGTCCTTTGGAGTGAGTGGTGTGTTGAAGTCTCCTAAAATGAATGCATTGCATTCTATTTCCTCTTTTAGTTCTGTTAGTATTTGTTTCACATATGTTGGTGCTCCTGTGTTGGGTGCATATATATTTATAATGGTTATATCCTCTTGTAGGACTGATGTAATAACCACTTTTAGGTTTCGTGTGTGTTCTTTGACTATACTGTTACCATTTTTTAAATATAGATGAGATCATATTTAGCATAGTTGTAAAATTTGCTTTTTTTTCATGTAACAATATATCTTGGGGATATTTTCACAGTATTTTGTACAAAACTGCCTCATTTTTTGTCTTGGCTGAATACTATTCCATTCTTTTTAACATACCATGATGTATTCTGTTAACTCTGTACTGATAAATACTTAAGGTGCTCATTAGTTTGGAGGGAGAAACATTTTAAGAGGTTTTTGAGAGTGTCATTTAAAAAAAGGTCCTCATCAAAGTCTTCATGATTTTCACGACAGTGACAAACATTTGCAAGGTCCTCCTCATGTATCACCTCATTTCATCATCATCACAACCCTAAAATAGAGTTACCACTAATCCAACAGAGAAACCGATGAGGCCATGCATCCTCAAAGCAGGGATCATGTGCATCCTTGCTGTCATAGTGACAGCTGGGTGCCCTGTCTTATACATGATATATGAATGCACATCCCTTTTGTTCTCTGTGACCCAGAGTTAGTTCCAACTGAATGTGCTGCCTGATGAAACACTTCATTTCTTTCACCCCTAGAGGTTGTTTCAAATATTTTATTGGCCCATGATACTTACTTTTTCTTCACCATATAGCAGTGTCATATTTCTATCTCAGGTGTCTTTTCCAGGGGGCAGATGACTGACAAGCTTGTCTTATTCTGCCACCATTTCTGGATCTATAAGCTCATAAGAAACAAAGTATATGAAGGGCAAAAGAGGACTTATTTAATAATAACAATCTTTGATGTGGTATCCACCCCAGTTGTTTATGGTTGTCTTCATCTGCTAGTGTTGTTATAACAAAATACCATAGACCTTGTGGCATAAACAACAGATACTTTGTTCTGTATATGAGACTGAGTAATCCAGGATCAAGAGGCCAGCAGATTTGCTTCTTTGTGTGGGCCCTCATCTTGGCTTGCAGATGCCCACCATTTTTTCCGTGTCCTCACATGGTGCAGAGAAAGGGAAAGAATAATCCATCATGGAGCTCTACCCTCATGACCTCATCTAGACCTGATTACCTCCCAAAGCCCCCACCTAGAGGAGCTAGGACTTCAACACATGGATTCTGGGGGGACACATGCAGTTCATAACAATGCTGCATTGAGATAGTGTGTCTTTTACTACTTCCTAAATTTGAGCCATGGACATATTTTTGTTTACTGATATTTTAAAATAAACGTATCAGATTCAGTCCATCAACATATACTGAGTTTCTACTATCTACTGAGAGCATAAAAAATATATTATTTATTATTCTTGAAGATACGTAGATAAGAAAACTGAGTCAGTGAAAAGTGAAGTGGCCAAGATCTAGTGAGAAGATCTCATGCACATCTATACAACCTATCAATTGTCAAAGCAAGTTGTCAGTGAGTCATTGGTGGACTCAGGCATTGCTGGCATCCCTTTCAGCTCTGAAATTGTGCAGGCAGCTAGGGACGGTCGAGTTGGTTTGCTCACGATGGCTTCTCACTTCACCCACACTTAGATCTGATTACACTACATTTCTTACATCTGGGATCATTTTGCACACAAAAAAGAAATTGTAGTTTCTTTCTCTGACTACTTATTTTTAAAAAGCTAACCAACATAAACAAGGCTAGTCTTTCATTTGATTTGCAAGGAAAAAGATAGCAACTCCTTGACAATCCCCAAGACAATAATAATCTTCAAAAATAGAGGAGGTAGAGCAGGGTAAAAGTGGGAGAGGGGAAACATACAGAAACAACATTAAGTCAGTACATCTCACATTGCTTCCTGAAGAAGAGCTAGAAAATGATTCATCTTTGCTGTGTAAAATAAATATGGTGCATAGTTTATTCAGGGAATATTTATTGAATCCCTACTATGTGTCATGCACTGTGCTAAGTCCTGGAGATAAAGTGATGAATTTGCTCACACAGTCTTTGCTCTCAAGGAACTCACAGCTTAAAGGTAGAGAGACACAAAACAGAAAGCTCTAATATGGTGTTGCAGTGAGGGAGATGTAAATAGGACATAAAGGAGCTCCAAGGAGGGGCATGTCAAACTGGCCTCTTTAAGGAAAGTGATGCATAAAGCAAGCCTTAACGAATGGTAAAGTTAGCCAAGTCAAGAAGTGTGAGACAGGAAGAATATTACAGGTAAGATAAAAAATGCAAAGGTGATCATGGTCAGAGTAGTGTTTGAAGAAAGGAGAGAAGAGAAATGAGGCTGGAGGGGTAGGCTTCTGAAAAGATGAGTTTTTTTTGTTTTTGTTTTTTTGATACATGGAATTTGAGGCACCCCAGTGAAAATTTAGCAGAAGGCTGGGAATATGAGGGTGAGGTCTAGGGTGGTCTGTGATGGAAGTGTAGATTTGAGAGGTGGAAGTGATAGTGGAAAATGTGAGAGCTGATTAAAATTTCCTGGGAGTATGTACAGAGTGAGGAGAGCTGGCATTTGAAACTAGAATACAAACAAAAATTGTTTGAGGGGTAGACAGGGGGAAATGAGCTCAAAAAGGAGAGAGAATAGTCAGAGAGGTAGGAGAAGATCCAAAGGAGTCTGGCATCATGGAAGCCCAGAGAATAGGATTTTAATCAAGGTGTGACTTGTGGCGACAGATGGCCTCACCATTCTGGCCAAGTAAGGACTGACAAGAGGAAGGGATTGGAGACATCAGCATGAAAGGTTTGTGTCAATAGTGAGGATGTAAAAATTAGTTTTTAAGTGAATTAAGGAGAAAATATGTAGTCTACTCTTGAGAGAAATCTGCATGAGAAGAAAAGAGGAGTTGGCTTATAGCCAGAGAGATATAGGAGGTCAAAAGATGATGATGATGAAGAAGATGAATTACTTCGAGATTATAAGAGAAGACACTTCAGTATGTTTTCCAGACTGAAAATAAAAGCTAACAGAAGGGCTGAAAACAGGAGAGATACAAGATGGCGAATGGAGGCGTTTTCAGGGGAGGGGCACCTCATGTCCTGAGACTGGAGAAGTGGGAGGGTGCTCTCACATGATAGTCTCATTTTTTTTTATCATGGGGGAGACAAAGACCATGGATTATTTGGTCTACATGAACTAACAATCTGCCTGCATCTCCATGTTTCAGATTCGCTCTTCTTTTGTCAGCAATTTACTCTCCTTTGAACTTGCCATCCTGCAGAAGCATCACACTTACACTTTGGGAAGCGGCACCTCAACC
Organism: Phataginus tricuspis; assembly: GCA_029783875.1. Classification (NCBI taxonomy): domain Eukaryota; kingdom Metazoa; phylum Chordata; class Mammalia; order Pholidota; family Manidae; genus Phataginus; species Phataginus tricuspis. The sequence continues at coordinate 30,810,971 of JAQQAC010002594.1, forward strand.
CAACATCATTTTGCTTTCCGGAATGCAGAAAAAGGTATGTTTCCCACCTCCCAAACTAGCGTGTGGGTACCCCAAAGCCTATTCTTCATTGGGAAGGTTTTCTCTGGAAAGAGGCAGGAAACCATTATATTTTTCCTCAGGCAAATCTTGAAAATCAGCTTCTCTTTTTGCTGTGACCACCAGAGTGCTCAGCTTGAAAATCTTAGGACTAGGTGTTAAAATTTACTTATAACTCCTTTTTTCACATGTTTAGAGAGAATTGATTTTTTAAATTTTGATTTAAACTTGTTTTATAATTTTATAAAGCATTTATACAATTCCTGTCTCAGTTATCTAGGGCTAGGTAACAAACTATCCCTAAACTGAGTGACTTAAGACGACTCTTTCAGTCTGCTCGTGATTTTGTGGGTCAGGAATTTGCAAAAGATCCAACTGGGTGGCTTGCCTATGACCCTCAGGCAGCTTGGACTGGAGGCTGGGCTTCTAAGACATTTCTTCACTCAATTTCTGGTGCCTTGGCTCCCCTGTTCTCCCCTCTCCCCATGAGGTTGCCTTGTTCTTAATAGGGAGTTTTCACAGCCGGGTGTATTTGTAATGTGTACCCTAGGATTCAGCCCAGACAAGGCGGGAGCAAGAGGCACCAACATGTTGTTTTGTGCTGTTGGGAAGGGAGGCTAGGGTACAGGGGATCTTCAATGATCCTGCACCTCACAATGCCCATCTCAATTAAAGGTATCCCAAGCCCAGTAGAGGGCTAGGAGGGAGAAAAGGGGGAGGAAATGGCCATTGCCTGCTCTCCCTGCCCCAAATATCCAAGCAGGACTGAGGACATAAGTATGTCTAGCTGGCAGCCCTTGCCTTAAAATGATGGAAGGTGTTTGTAAACAACATTTTCACAGAACCTTAATGGACATGATATTCCCCAGTGTTTCATACACTCAGCAAATGTAAGAATCATGCATGGAGCTTGTTAAGTCAGCAGATCCCTGGGTTCCCCATAGGGACTGTGATACTGTAGGTCGAGGGCAAATTCCAGATAGCTGTGTGTTTCCCATGAGTACTTGGAGTCTGTAGGGCTTACTCTGGGCATTCCATTCACTGGTCTGAACATGGGTTCACAGAATGCAATCCGTGGAGAGGCAGTAGAATTACTATTTGGTAAGTGCTTTGGGAAGTACTTACAGGATGACATTGTTTTCTCTTGAAAGATCAAATTCAGCTTTGCTTAAATTCCTCCCAGGTTCTTCTTTTTTCCCACTCCAGCATCATTTTTCCTCTTAAGGAAATCAGCAAGAATTCTAGTAGCTCTCTAAGGTAAGCTGAATCCAGTTAATGGATCTGTCTGCTGTTCCTAAGGCTGACCTGAGTGACCCTGCAGTTTCCTTTTTAATCCAGCTTTACCCACAGGTCCTCCATTTGTCACCAGTGGCACCTTCAGGCCCAGGAGCTCAGTTAAGCCCATACTTAACTGAGTTTTTCTTCAAAGCTAAAGGCAAGAATGGCTTTCATGGAGTAGATAGGAAGGAGGAAATTAGTCAAAATTTGGGGGATGATGAAAAGCAGAAAAAAGGACAGAAAATGGGTTAAAAGGAAGGATCCAGGCATAGGGTCCCAGGGCAGTTTACTAGAGTCCCTTTTGGGGTCTTGGGTGATTGGGGTCCTTATGCAGTAAAGGGAAAGGCCATCTTCCCTAACTAATATCAGTGTTGTTTTGCCCCCTCCCCACTCTTCCTCCTAGTAGCAGCTCCATGCTCACTACGTCTTGAATCTTTTGCACGAAACCAGGAAACATCAGGTACAACTGCCCAACATCAATCGTGTTTCCACCTGTTGCAGTGAGGAGATCACCGTGTGTGGTAAGAGCTGGTCAGAAACCACTTATATGCTAGACACAAACAAAAAACTCTGCCCGTGATGGGGGAGGAGGAAAGGCGGGGCTGGAGGGAGATGTGATAGCAACACACTGAGAGCGTTCATATATTCTCTTCATGTTTACTTGAGGAAATGCAGTCTTTCTGTTTGGCCATATACCTAGCACAAATCTGGGAGTTCCATTCCTATGGCAGAAAAGGGGAGAATGGACTCAGGGCAATGGTAGTCTCTGCTACACAGATATTGAAGTGTGGAAGTATATCCTTTTTCCCCTGAGCAAATACGGTGAGTGGTTAACTGATGGCCTATAGAAATGGATAAAAATTCTGGTTCTGCTACTTAATAGTTATGTGACCTTAACAAGTTATTTAACTTATTGTAACCTCAGTTTCTAAATCTATACAATAGGGATATAAATAACCATATCACAGATGTTGTGAGGATTAAATGAAAATATATGTGCATGTGCCTTAAAAATTTGTACTCAATAAGTGGGAACAGTATTAACTACATTTGGCTAAAGTTACAGAAAATTGCAAGTAACAGTGGCTTAATGTTTGTTTCTTTCTTGTGTAAATAAAAACTGGAGGCAAGCAGTCCAGGCCTGGTATAGTGACACCACAAAGTCATTAGGGACCCAGATTCCTACTTTCTTATTGCTCTATCATGTTGCACCATGGCCCAACATGACTATTTGTGCTCCAGCCATCATGACCATATTCTAGACAGCATAAATTAAAGAGTAGAAGAAAGACAGGTTTCTTCTCTTTAAGGACATTCAATTTCTGTTCATATTTCTGTTCAGAACTTGTCATAAGTCAACACTTAGCCAAAAGGCAGGTTGGAAAGTGTAATCTTCATTCTAGGTGGTGCCTGTAAGAATCTGGGTTTCTATCACTAAAGGAAGAAGAGAAACAGATGTTGGGGTACCAACACTCTGCCCTACTCTGCACCTGTGGCTCCCCAGATTTCCTTGCACTCCCTTCTTCCCATACACAGACCCATGGTCATCCCCTCCCCAAGGGAGTCTACATTCAGGCCTCATCCAGTTGAATCCAGCTCAAAGTCCAAGTTTTCTGGATTCAAGTCCTATCTACAGATCAGGCTATGGCTCCTGGTTGTCTGGTGACTGAAAGGCAAGTTATGTGTCCCTGCACACCAAACATGTGTCGGGAGGAGAAGGAGAACTCCTTGGCAGAGACAGAGGTGGGAAGGCCATTATATTTTCAGTAGCTCTCTCCCCAGATCCTCATTATAAAACCCGCCCCCTACCTCTGCATAATCTCAATCCTTTCACGTTCTTGACAGAGAGGGAGGGGCCCAAGGCATCTAAAACCAGCTCTTTGTACTTCCTTTTTCAATCCACATGTTGCCTGGCATCTCATTTATTTATTTATTTTCAATTCCAACATTCCATTCAGCTGCATCAATGTCTGGAATAAGAGAGAGTAAATCATGATGCAGCAGATTATTTCCTGGAAAAATCACATTTAATACTGTAAACCCAGAAGCAGGGACTTTGGGAAAGAATGCTAAAGAACATTTTTTTTTTCTGTCACTGAGCAAAAAAGCTGATTCTCAATAGTTGGTTTGCAAAGCTCTAGGGCGGGGTGATACAGTGACTTGCAGAGTCCAGAGACCACTTGGGAGGGAAGCACAGAGAAGTATGGGCTATAGACTCAGATACCTGGATTCAGTCCTGGTACAGATTTGGTACCTATGCCTCAGTTTTCTTATCTGTACTACAAATGAAGACACTATTTCGTGGGAGTGTGAGGGCTAATCAATTAATTCATGTGAAACTGTAAATGAGAATGCTACCTCATAGGGGTGGCCCAAGGGCTAACCAATGAATTCTTACAAAGTGCCCAGAATAGCACCTATTTGGAAAGGACTCAATACCTATTAACACTATTGTTTTCCTTAAGAATCAAAGTTAGGGATGCCTTTGGAGCAGGTAACATCCTTAAACTAAAGTTACCTGAGGGTTGAAAGATGTGGGACTGTTGGTCTGGCCCTTACTGTGAGTTGTCAGTGAGGAGGGAAGGAGATGGTTGTGAGTCGGGCACATCTTATGGCCTTTCACTCTCTATGCCCAGGGCTGGAACTGCCTAGGAAGTAACTAGCATTTGTGCAAACTTAGAGTTTGCACTCTGTTCTATTCTGTTCATCTTGATTCCTCTTCAAACGTCCTTCAGGTTCTGCTGACCCTCTCTCCGAGTGTCCTTCTTTGCTTTTGCTCTGAGCCAGTCCACACCAGGACATGGCTTTCTTGTGCCACACGTGTTTGCAGAAGGTTCCTGTTCTTCGATTATGCACTGGCAGAGTCCCCGTGGAGACCCAGACCAGTATCATTGACGCTCTTGTGGAAGTTATGTCCCTCAGTTTTCACTGTGGTGCTCAGGTACATCATGAATGGCTGCTCGATGCCTCGGCTCTGCTCTGTGGCCTGACCCCTCTTGTCCTGTGATCAGAATTCCTCCAGCTTGTATACAGTGTCCATAGCATTGGCCTGGTCACAGCACCATGAGGACCCTGAGCCAGTGAGGGGGACCACACTCAGTCCCTTTGGCAAGAAGGGTATCTTCCTGACAGGTCCACGCTGAAGAGAGGTGCTCCCTTCCCTGCCCTGTCTTCCTCACCAGGCAAGACAGAACATCCTGTACAATGCCACTGAGTGCTGCCTCTTCCCCGGCAAGCATCAAGATTTTCCTGTTCCAACATTTCCACCCATGAGCTGCATTTCTTTCTACTTTGCTTTGGCCTCTGTGCAACAACAGGAACATCAGTAAGGGCTGGTCCCCCAGAGAGAAAGGTGTGGTTTCCCATCCTTGTGTAAAAATCAGTAACTCCTGGAGGGAGCAGTGACCTAGGTTAGTATTTCTCAAATCATCTGTGGTGGAGGATCAGGTTTTATAAATTTCCAATTTTGCACAGGTCAACACTTTTGCCAAATACAAGATAGATGAACTACTAGAAAAATGAAATATAAACTGAAAGGGTATCTCGCTGTGACCCTCCCTACCCTGAATTAACTCAGGGAGGCATGAACCCACACAAGAGATTTTAATGGCTGAAAGAGAAAATGAAAATGGCTGTCCCTGAGTAGAGAGCAGCAGCTCATGGGTGAGGAAGCGTGTTTTTGAGGAGTTGGGGTTGGGGTCCTGCTACGGGGACGTTGGTGATTGGGTCTTAAAGGGGTGGTGTTATCATCTGGTTGTTGGTGATTGGGTCTTAAGGTGGTGTGATCATCTAGTCATTGGTTATTGGAGGCTGCGGGAAACAAATTGGTGGCTCCTGATCCCAAGACGGTGGGCACCTCAGCATGCTGGAATTGCCTTCATTCACATCTTTTTCTTTTCTTAATATGGGTCTCTGGGGAACTGGGTGTAGAGTCTTTTCTAGCTACTCCCTGCTGGGAAGGGGCGCAGATTCTGGGGTCAGAAAGGCTGTTGCTGTAGAGTTGGGGAAGTGCAGGCATCTGAGATGATTTGTGACATCATCATATCTGGGTTCATTATTCTTCGTGAGAAGGCCTTGATAGTCCTGGAGGAGTAACTGGTTGACAGTATGGTTAGAAATTTTCAAAATTTGGTTTTGAATGAATTTTTGGAATAGGTTAATGAAGCAGGGAAGTAAAAGGAGAAGAATAGTAAAGGTAATAGGGGCTAGGAGGGGCAGGAGCCAATTGAAGGGGTAAGGGAATGGATTGGAATAACAGCTGCATTGATAATCCTTAAATCCTGAACTAGCCTATAAGTGCCATTAGGTTTTTTGACAGCCAGTATCAGGGTGTTGTAAGGGGAATTGGCTGGTCTCAAAAGGCCTTTTCGTAGGAGGTCCTGGATGATGAGTTGCAAACCCAATAGGCTTTTGAGAGGTAATGGGTATTGATATTGTGAGGGGAAGGAGGTAGGGTCTTTGAGTTTGATGGTCATGGGTGGGCAGGTGGCAATGGAGGAGGTAGAGGTATCCCAGACTATGGGGTTAACTTAACAAGGAGGTAAGGGAAAAGGGGAGGACTTGGGTCTGGAATGGTTTGGAGAGCAAGTAGAAAGGGATCGAAGTTGAGTCGGGGTTGAGGCATGGGCCAAAGGTAAAGGTGATAGTGGCCCCTAGCTTGGATAAAAGGTCCCTTCCCGGAACCCTCCTACATTGCTGGTGGGAATGTGAATTAGTTCAACCATTGTGGAAAGCAGTATGGAGGTTCCTCAAAAAACTCAAAATAGAAATACCATTTGACCCAGGAATTCCACTCCTAGAAATTTGCCCTCAGAATGCAGTTTCCCAGTCTCAAAAAGACATATGCACCCCTATGTTTATCACAGCCCTATTTACAATAGCCAAGAAATGGAAGCAACCTAAGTGTCCATCAGTAGATGAATGGATAAAGAAGATGTGGTACATATACACAATGGAGTATTATTCAGCCATAATAAGAAAACAAATCCTACCATTTGCAACAACATGGATGGAGCTAGAGGGTATTATGCTCAGTGAAATAAGCCAGGTGGAGAAAGATAAGCTCCAAATGATTTCACTCATCTGTGGAGCATAAGAACAAAGCAAAAACTGAAGGAACAAAACAAAAGCAGACTCACAGAATCCAAGAATGGACTAACAGTTGCCAAAGGGAAAGGGCCTGTGGAGGGTGGGTGGGAAGGGAGGGAGAAAGGGAACAAGGGGCATTACGATTAGCACACATAATGTAGCAGGGGGCACAGGGAAGGCAGTATAACACAGAGAAGACAAGTAGTGATTCTGTAGCATCTTACTACACTGATGGACAGTGACTCTAATGGGATATGTGGTGGGGACTTGATAATGGGGGGAATCTAGTAGCCACAGTGTTGATCATGTAATTGTATATTAATGATACCAAAAAAAAAAGTTCAGTTCAGTGGTTCTTAGTATAGTCACAAGGTGTGTAACCATCACCACCATCTAATTTTAGAACATTTTCATCACCCTAAAAAGAAACCCATGTCCATTAGCAGTCACTTTACATCCGGTCCCTCTCTACCAGACCCTGACAACCATTAACCTGCTCTCTGTGTCTTGGTTTCTATTTTGGACATTTCATATAAATGGAATCATGGCCTTTGGTGTCTGGCTTCTTTCACTGAGCATGTTTTCAAAGTTCATCCATGTTTGTAGCATGTATCCATTCTTTATCCTTTTAATAGCAGAATAATATTCCATTGTATGGATATATCGCATTTTATTTATCCATTTATCAGCTGCTAAACATCTGGATTTCCACTTTTTGTCTATTATAAATAATGCTGCTATGAACATTCATGTGAACATGTTTTTAGTTCTCTTGGATATATACCCAGAACCGCAATTGCTGGATCACATGGTAAAACTGTTATACTTTTTGAGGAACTGCCAACTGTTTTCCACAGTGGCTCTACCTTTTGCTTTCCTACCAACAATATTTTAGGGTTCCATTTTCTCCAAACCCTCACCAACACTTCTTATTTCCCCCTTTTTTTAAAATAGCTGTCCTACTGGGTGGGAAGTACTTAATCATTGTGTTGAATTGTATTTCCTTAATAATCAATGATGTTGAGCATCTTTTCATATGCTTATTGGACACTGTATATCTTCTTGGAGAAATGTCTATTCAAATCCTTTTCCTATCTTTTAATTGGGTTATTTGTCCTTTTATTGTTGAATCTTAAGAGTTCTTTATATATTCTACATACTATACCATTATCAGAGATAAGATTTGCAAATATTTTCTCTGATTTTGTGGGTTGTCTTTTCACTTTCTTGGTAGAGTCCTTTGATGTACAAAAGTTTTTAATTAAAAAAAGTCCAATTTATCTTTTTTCTGCTGTTGTTTGTGTTTTTGGTGTCATATCTAAGAAACTTACATAATCCAAGGTCCCAATGTTTTACACTTATGTTTTCTTCTGTTTTATAGTTTCAGCTATATAAAACAGGTCTTTGATCCATTTTAAATTTATTTTTGTTTATTCTGCAAAGTGGGGATTTAGCTTCATTCTTTTACATGTGGATATCCAGTTGTTCCCTACCACCTGTTGAAAAAACTACTCTTTCCCCATTGAGTGATCTTAGAACCTTTTAAAAACTCAATTGACTATAGATGTATGGGTCCAATTTAAAAAATCGGAATAAATTAGTATATGTTTAAGATGATTTAACACAGGGTTTCTCAGCAGTGGCACCACTGACATTTTGACCAGAATAATTCTCTGTTTGGGGGTCCATCCTGTGCACTCTAGGACATTTAGCAGCATCCCTAGTCTTTACCTACTAAATGTCAGTAACACCTCACCCCTACCCTGATCAAGACAGTCAAAAATGTCACCATACATTGCCAATTGACCCCGAGAGGAAGGAGAACAAAATTGCTCCCAGTAAAGAACTACTGGTGATCCAGTGGTTTTATGCCTTCCACTTGGAAGTTTAAACTAGATACGAGGCCTTGGGTATCTTTGTCTTCTTAACAGTAGAGAGCGGGTGTCCTTGCAAGAATGTTAGAGGAAACGAACTTTGAAAATGGCAATGACTCACTGAAGTAACTTCCTCCCTCTGGGAAGGGTTCATCTCTCTGGACGAGTTCGGGCAGACCTGGAAGCTGTTCAGCTCTCACATGAACACTGACGTCACAGATGACTGCGTCTGTAACCTTGTCCAGAGCATTGACTTCAACAAGGATGGCCACATCGACATCAATGAGTTCCCAGATGCCTTCCACCTCGTGGAGCAGTCCTGCTCAGGGGGCGATGCCTCCCATTGCCCACGAGCCACAAACACTAATGAGAGTGGCCGCAGCAGGCCAAGAGCACACTACGAACAGCCTTGTCTCTGCCACGCAAAGGTGCCTCGTAAGTAATACTGAGTTTGTTGCTGGATCAGCTCCCTTATTCTCCATCGATCTGTGAACTTCATGCTGGAATTCACCTACCCATATGCATGGGAATCACCTATTTGGGGGTGGAGGAGGGGTCAGTGTGTGTGTGTGTGTGTGTGTGTGTGTGTTTAAATATATAGGTGTCCCAGTCCCATCTCAGAATTTTTATAAGGTAGGACACAAGTGTAAGTATTTTTTAATTCTGAAGTCTATTCCAGTTAAGAACCACTGATAATTTAGTCCCCTCATTGTTTTCATTTTACATTTTTTTTGGTATCATTGATGTACAATTACATAAACAACATTATGGTTACTAGACTCCCCCTATTATCAAGTCCCCACCACATACCCCATTGCAGTCACTGCCCGTCAGCGTAGTAAGATGCTATAAAATCATTACTTGCCTTCTCTGTGTTATACTGCCTTCCCCGTATCACCCCCCCACACACATTATTTACGTCTGTTATTATTTTCAAAGTGTCTTACTGGTAAAGGAAAGTTACAAAAAATCGTGCAATCCCATGACCCAAATAAATGGATTCTTTTCATTGTTTACTTTTTCTTATTGCAACCTATATTGCTACATAGTCTTCATGATTATTAGTTTAATGTCTGCATAATTTTCTTTCAAATAGATACACTATAGTTGTCTGCTTTCCAATTGCTAAACATATGTATTGTTTCTCATTTTTCATTATTATAAATGACACTGTGGTTAATAACTTTATACATATAGTTCCTTTTACAAAAATCTTTTGAATTATACATTTTCACGGGATAAAATCCCAGGAATGGGATTACTTTGTTAAGGGTATTGTATCATTCTATAAAAAAATTTACCATCAGGAATTTCAAATAGTAAATTTCCTGTTTTCTCAGGACATCATCACCTGTTTGCTTTGACTCTAAGCAATCCCTGGTTCCCCTGCCTTCTTTTCTTGTTCAGCAAACAGACCCTCAGGTGACGCCTGCCCCCAGTGATTTTCTGCCTCCTGGTGTTCACACCATGGTGTGATGTCCTCCCCCTGAATGCAGGAAGGACCTGGGACTTGCTTGTAACTGATAGAATATAACAAGGGTGATGGGTGTTACTCCTGTGATTATATGACCTCACAGAGAATTCCATGTTAGTAGAATAGAACAAGAGATCCTCTTTGTTGGCCTGGTGAAGCAACCAGCCATGTTGAGGGGACCCACATGGCAAGGACTTCTGGGTGTCCTGTGGGACCTATAGAGAGTTCAAACCAAAAGCTACAAAAAGCCAGGGCCTGCAGTCATACAGCTGTGAGGAAACAGACTTTGCAGACAACCCAATTTAGCTTGCAGGCAGGTTCTTCCAGATGTGTTTGTACGTACCAGTGAGAACACAGCTGGTCAACACCTGGATGAGAGGCGTGCGAGACCCTAAGCTGCAGATCCAGTAAAGCTGTGCCCAGACCCCTAACCCACAAAACCTGTGAGATAGTAAATGTGTGCTGTTTTAAGCCACCAAGTTGTGGCCAGTTGTTCCATAGCATAGCAAATGAATACAACTTGGTTCTTAGAAGAGTTTTTATTTTCTTATTCCACTATTCCAGAAAAGTATGGATTTCCATCAGTGATGACAGTCCAGAGAAGAGTTAAGATATTTTATTGAATACATATGACCCATGTGTTTATCTGACCTGACTTAGTAACTGAGAGACCAAATATGCTAGTGAATTCATGTTTCCTTTGTCTGACATACCTTGTGCAAATAGCTCAAATTCAACATATAAAGTGCTTGTTGTTTTCATGACACCCCCCATTTCATTATCATTAAAGGTAAACAAATATTTTGAGGCTTCAAAGGAATAACTCAGAAAAAAACAAAAAAATAACACACGGACAATGAGCTAAAGCCCTGGGGATTTACTCATCTAGAGGGGTGTATTATGGGGAGCAGCCCTTGAAGACCATCTCTCTCCAACCAAAGGCAAGGGTGGGGCTCAGAACGGCCAAAGCCTCAGCTCCACCAGGTACAGTGAGAGGTCGGTTTCTACAGCTCCTTAGCTTGTCAGTTCTGGATTGTTTGATGGTAGCGGATCTTGGCGGGTTGATGCTGAACCCTGAGTTGTTTTCTTGTGTATAGATAGTACAGCCACAAATTCCCATAACGCTGTTCTACTCATTTTAAACAGTTTTCTGGGAAGCAGCTGCTCTGGTTCCTGCTCCAGGGGTCCTCACCATTTGCTGCCTCATGCCCATCAGGCTCAGGGTCCTGCAGGGGGCAAGTCCTATGCACACACTGGCTCTGAGAAAATTTCCTTTGTCAGTTAGCATAGTAAGTTAACAAGGGATGGCTTCAAGAGAGTTTAAATTTAAAAGAAATTTTAAAATTTTACCAGGAATAAATAGCAAAACTCTTAACCAATGAGTTAGCCTTACCTGCTAATTAAAATCCTCTGGGGAGCTTTTCAAACATGGGATGCCTGTGGCCCCACTCCAGACAAAGTTAAAACAACATCTCTCAATGCGCAGCTTTACTATCTGCATGTTTTATTTTATTTTATTATTTTTTTTTATAATTTATTTTGGTATCATTAATCTACAATTACATGTGCAATATTATGGTGATTAAACTACCCCCTTCATCAAGGTCCCCCTCACCAACCCCATTACAGTCACTGTCCATCAGCGTAGTGAGATGCTATAGAATCACTACCTGTCCTCTCTGAGTTGTACAGCCCTCCCCGTGCCCCCCCTACCTTATGTCTGCTAATCATAATGCCCCTTTTCCCTCTTGTCCCTCCCTTCCCACCCATCCTGCCCAGTCCCTTTCCCTTTGGTAACTATTAGTCCATTCTTGGGTTCTGTGAGTCTACTGCTGTTTTGTTCCTTCAGTTTTTTTCTTTGTTCTTATACTCCACAGATGAGTGAAATCATTTGATACTTGTCTTTTTCGGCTTGGCTTATTTCACTGAGCCTAATACCCTCTAGTTCCATCCATGTTGTTGCAAATGGTAGGATTTGTTTTCTTCTTATGGCTGAATAATATTCCATTGTGTATATGTGCCACATCTTCTTAATCCATTCATCTACTGATGGACACTTAGGTTGCTTCCATTTCTTGGCTATTGTAAATAGTGCTGCAATAAACATAGGGGTGCATCTGTCTTTTTCAAACTGGGCTGCTGCATTCTTAGGGTAAATTCCTAGGAGTGGGATTCCTGGGTCAAATGGTATTTCTATTTTGAGTTTTTTGAGGAACCTCCATACTGCTTTCCACAATGGTTAAACTAATTTGCATTCCCACCAGCAGTGTAGGAGGGTTCCCTTTTCTCCACATCCTCGCCAACATTTGTTGTTGTTTGTGTTTTGGATGATGGCCATCCTCACTGGTGTGAGGTGATATCTCATTGTGGTTTTAATCTGCATTTCTCTGATGATTAGCGATGTGGAGCATCTTTTCATGTGCCTGTTGGCCATCTGAATTTCTTCTTTAGAGAAGTGTCTATTCATGTCCTCTGCCCATTTCTTAATTGGATTATTTGCTTTTTGTTTGTTAAGGTGCATGAGTTCTTTATATATTTTGGATGTCAACCCCTTCTCAGATACATCATTTATGAATATATTCTCCCATACTGTAGGATGTCTTTTTGTTCTACTGATGGTGTCCTTTGCTGTACAGAAGCTTTTCAGCTTGATATAGTCCCACTTGTTCATTTTTGCTTTTGTTTCCCTTGCTCGGGAGATATGTTCATGAAGAAGTCACTCATGTTTATGTCCAAGAGATTTTTGCCTATGTTTTTTTCTAAGAGTTTTATGGTTTCATGACTTACATTCAGGTCTTTGATCCACCTTGAGTTTACCTTTGTGTATGGGGCTAGACAGTAGTCCAGTTTCATTCTCTTACATGTAGCTGTCCAGTTTTTCCAACACCAGCTGCTGAAGAGGCTGTCATCTCCCCATTGTATATCCAACGCTCCTTTATCAAATATTAATTGACTGAAAATGTTTGGGTTGTTTGGATTTTCTATTCTGTCCCACTGGTCTGTGGGTCTGTTTTTGTGTCAGTACCAAATTGTCTTGATTACTGTGGCTTTGTAGTAGAGCTTGACGTCAGGGAGCGTAATTCCCCCTGTTTGATTTCTCCTTCTCAGGATTGCTTTGGCTATTCGGGGTCTTTTCTGGTTCCATATGAATTTTAGAATTATTTGTTCCAGTTCATTGAAGAAAGCTGTTGGTAGTTTGATAGGGATTGCGTTGAATCTGTAGATTGCTTTAGGGAGTATAGCCGGTTTGACAATATTTATTCTTCCTAGCCAAGAGCATGGGATGCATATCCATTTGTTAGTGTCCTCTTTAATTTCTCCTAGGAGTGTCTTGTAGTTTTCAGAGTACAGGTCTTTCACTTCCTTCGTTAAGTTTATTCCTAGGTATTTTATTCTTTTTGATGCAATTGTGAATGGAATTGTTTTTCTGATTTCTCTTTCTGTTAGATTATCGTTAGTGTATAGGAAAGCAACAGATTTCTGTGTGTTAATTTTGTATCCTGCAACTTTGCTGAATTCAGATATTAGTTCTAGTAGTTTTGGAGTGGCATCTTTAGGGTTTTTTATGTACAGTATCATGTCATCTGAAAATACTGACAATTTGACTTCTTTACCAATCTGGATGCCTTGTATATCTTTATTTTGTCTGATTGCCGCGTCTAGGACCTCCAGTATTATGTTGAATAACAGTGGAGAGAGTGGGCATCCCTGTCTTGTTCCCGATCTTAGGTGAAAAGCTTTCAGCTTCTCGCTGATGAGTATGATGTTAGCTGTGGGTTTGTCATATATGGCCTTTATGATGTTGAGGTACTTGCCGTCTATACCCATTTTGTTGAGAGTTTTAATCATGAATGGATGCTGAATTTTGTCAAATGCTTTTTCAGCATCTATGGAGATGATCATGTGGTTTTTGTTCTTCTTTTTGTTGATGTGATGGATGATGTTGATGGATTTTTGAATGTTGTACCATCCTTGCATCCCTGGGATGAATCCCACTTGATCATGGTGTATGATCCTCTTGATGTATTTTTGAATTCGGTTTGCTAATATTTTGTTGAGTATTTTTGCATCAACGTTCATCAGGGATATTGGTCTGTAATTTTCTTTGTTGGTGAGGTCTTTGCCCGGTTTTGGTATTAGAGTGATGCTGGCTTCATAGAAAGAGTTTGGAAGTATTCCCGCCTCTTCTATTTTTTGGAAAACTTTAAGGAGAATGGGTATTTCTTCTCTATACATCTGGTAGAATTCAGAGGTGAATCCATCAGGTCCAGGGGTTTTGTTCTTGGGTAGTTTTTTGGTTACTGATTCAATTTCGTTGCTGGTGATTGGTCTGTTTAGTTTTTCTGTTTCTTGCTTGGTCAGTCTTGGAAGGTTGTATTTTTCTAAGAAGTTGTCCATTTCTTCTGTGTTGTAAAGCTTGTTAGCATATAGATGCTCATAATATTCTCTTATAATTCTTTGTATTTCTGTGGGGTCCGTCGTTATTTTTCCTTTCTCATTTCTGATTCTGTTTATGTATGTAGATTCTCCTTTTCTCTTAATAAGTCTGGCTAGGGGTTTATCTATTTTGTTTATTTTTTCAAAGAACCAGCTCTTGGTTTCATTGATTTTTTCTATTGTTTTATTCTTCTCAATTTTATTTATTTCTTCTCTGATCTTTATTATGTACCTCCTTCTGGTGACTTTGGGCCTCATTTGTTCTTCTTTTTCCAATTTCAATAATTGTGTCTTTAGACTGTTCATTTGGGAGTGTTCTTCCTTCTTTAAATAGGCCTGGATTGCAATATACTTTCCTCTTAGAACTGCCTTTGCTGCGTCCCACAGAAGTTGTGGCTTTGTGTTGTTGTTGTCATTAGTCTCCATATATTCTTTAATTTCTGTTTTGATTTGGTTGTTAACCCATTGATTAATTAGGAGAATGTTGTTAAGACTCCATGTATTTGTGAGCCTTTTTGATTTCTTTCTAAATTTATTTCTAGTTTTATATTTTTGTGATCTGAGAAGTTGGTTGGTGGAATTTCAATATTTTTGAAATTACTGAGGTTCTTTCTGTGACCTAGTATGTGGTCTATTCTGGAAAATGTTCCATGTGCACTTGAGAAGAATGTGTATCCTGCTGCTTTTGGGTGCAGAGTTCTGTAGATATCTGGTAGGTCCATGTGTTCTAGTGTGTTGTTCAGTGCCTCTATGTCTTTACTTATTCTCCATCTGGTTGATCTGTCCTTTGGAATGAGTGGTGTGTTGAAGTCTCCTAAAATGAATGCATTGCTTTCTATTTCCTCCTTTAATTCTGTTAGTATTTGTTTCACATATGCTGACGCTCCTGTGTTGGGTACATATATATTTATAAAGGTTATATCGTCTTGTTGGACTGACCCCTTTATCATTATGTAATGTCCTTCTTTATCTCTTGCTACTTTCTTCGTTTTGAAGTCTATTTTGTCTGATACAAGTACCGCAACACCTGCTTTTTTCTCTTTGTTGTTTGCATGAAATATCTTTTTCCATCCCTTCACTTTTAGTCTGTGTATATCTTTGGGTTTGAGGTGAGTCTCTTGTAAGGAGCATATAGATGTGTCTTGCTTTTTTATCCACTCTGTTACTCTGTGTCTTTTGATTGGTGCATTCAGTCCATTTACATTTAGGGTGATTATTGATAGATATGTACTTATTGCCATTGCCGGCTTTAGATTGGTGGTTATCAATGGTTGAAGTGTTGCTTTTTTACTGTCTAAGAATCTAACTTAACTTTCTTGTTAAGTTATTGTGAACCCCGTCTGATGTTTCTTTATCTCTCCCTTCCTATTCTTCCACCTCCATTCTTTATATATCAGGTCTTTTTTCTGTGCCTTTAGTTAGTATTTGGATGGTCTGCTTTCTTTGCTATGATTTTATTTTCTCTGGTGACATCTTTTTAGCCTTAGTGGTGCTTCCCTCTAGAGCAGTCCATTTAAGATATCCTGTAGTGGTGGTTTATGAGAGGCAAACTCTCTCAAGTTCTGTTTTTCTGGAAATTGTTTAATCCCTCCATCATATTTAAATGATAATCATGTTGGATACAACATTCTTGATTCAAGGCCCTTCTGTTTCATTACATTAAATATATCATGCCATTCTCTTCTGCCCTGTAAGGTTTCTGTTGAGAAGTCTGATGATAGTCTGAAGGGTTTCCCTTTGTAGGTGATCTTTTTTCTCTCTCTAGCTGCCTTTAATACTCTGTCTTTATCTTTGATCTTTGCCATCTTAATTATTATGTGTCTTGGTGTTGTCTTCCTTGGGTCCCTTGTGTTGGGAGATATGTTGGCTTCTGTGGACTGCGAGACTCTTTCCTTCCCCAACGTGGGAAAGTTTTCAGCAATTATTTCTTCAAAAACACTTTCTATCCCTTTTTCTCTCTCTTCTTCCTCTGCTACTCTTATAATGCGAATATTGTTTCATTTGGATT
Source organism: Phataginus tricuspis (assembly GCA_029783875.1). Classification (NCBI taxonomy): domain Eukaryota; kingdom Metazoa; phylum Chordata; class Mammalia; order Pholidota; family Manidae; genus Phataginus; species Phataginus tricuspis. The sequence continues at coordinate 30,827,187 of JAQQAC010002594.1, forward strand.
GGTCACACAGTTCTCTTAATATTCTTTCATTCCTAGAGATCCTTTTATCTCTCTCTACCTCAGCTTCTCTGTATTCCTGTTCTCTATTTTCTATTCCATTAACAGTCTTTTGCACCTCATCCAGTCTGCTGTTAAGCCCTTTGATGGCTTGTCTCATTTCTTCATAGTCTTTCCTCACTTCCTCCCTCAGCTCTTGCACATTTCTCTGTAGATCCTTCAGCATGGCTGTGACTTTTATTCTGAATTCTTTTTCAGGAAGACTGTGCATGTCCATCCCTTCAGGTTCCCTCTCTGGGGTTGTCTGGGTCTGAAGCTTTGTCTGTACCATATTCCTCTGTCTTTTCATGGCTATAGAATTGCTTGCTGGTAGTTGCCACATATATCAGCTGGGCTCTTTATGACTTTGAAAAGGAGAAACGTAAAAATAAAATAAAAAATAAAAAAAGAGAAGGAAAGAAAGAAAAGAGAGGAAAAAACAACTAAAAAAAAACGCCCACGAGGAGTGGGTTCTGTGGGAATGCTGTAGGTGGCGCTGTTGCCCTATTATTCCAGAACTGTTGCCGCACCCCTCCGCAAGGCCCTTTATAGCTCTGGCCAGGGTGGGAACGAATGGGAGGCTGATGAGCTCTGTGGGAGTCCTCAGTGCGGCCACCCATTCCCAGTCACCAGCTAAGGGGTCTGAAGCTCCCCAGGACTCCCAGCCTGCTGGGCTGAGTGTGCCGGGGCGATGCAGTCCTCTGCTGGGCTCCTGTGTCTTTAAGACCGCTGAAAAAAGCGCGTGCGCTCTTTTCTTCTTTTTTTTTTTCCTTCCCGGAGCCAGCTGCCTGGCGCGTTCCCCACTCAGACCCTGCCCCTTCTGTCTCTCCAATCTCCGCTACACCACATGCTGTGTGTCGGCGCTCCCGGCGCAGATCACTGGGGCTGGTTATTTCACGGGCCTGTACTTCTAGTCCCTCCCAGCTCTGAATCCTCTCCTCCCGCCGGTGCGCTGGGGTGGGGGAGTGCTCGGGTCCTGCAGGTCGCGGCTCTGTATCTTACCCGCCTCGCGGGGTGCCGAGTCCTCTCAGCTGTAGCTGCACACTGTGCGCTTTCCTGTGTATTCTGGTCTCTCTTTTAGGAATAGTTGTATTTGCTGTGTTTTCGTGGATAAATATAATGTTGGGAGGAGATTTCTGCCACTCCACTCACATTGCCTTCTTCCCGGAAGTCCTATCTGCATGTTTTAAATGCTCCCAGGTGATTCTGATGTGCAGCAAGGATTGAGTACTGCCCATATAATTGGTTTCCCTGCAACCGGTGAAGGGTGATTATTTTGTAAGACTTTCATTGCTATTTAACTGTAAATATGTGAGGGCAATTCAGAAACCTAATATTTTTAGGTTAAGATGAGAGAACTGCCAAATACACCCAAACAGTATTGAGTCAAGAAAGCCTGATGTAGACAGGTTAAACACATGTAGTACTCCCCTTCGATGTTTGATGGTCATCTTAAAACTTTACACTTCCAAAATAAGCTCCTTATTAATATTCCCCCCAAATCTGTTCCTCTTGTGATCATTACTATCTGATTAACTGTCAGTTTCATTCTACTAGTCTCCATACACAAAAGAACAACTTGACTTCTTTTTCTCATTTCCCACATCTGATCCATAAGCAAATAGTGTTGACTCTGCTTTTGAAACACATGCAGAATTTAACTCCTTTTTACTTCTATTTGCAACCTCCTTGGTCTAAGCCATACTATTTCTCACCACTTCCTCCTTCACCTACATTGCAGCAATTCTCAAAAAGTTTTTGATCATAGGTTCCTTTTTTTTTTAGTTGTTAAAGATCTGTATTTTTTAAATGGATGATTAAATATCAATTGCTATGGTATTCAGATTCCATTGGGTATTTTTCCATTTTATTTTGAAAATTTTTTATGTTGCGGTATGTACAATAAGTTGCACAAATCTTAGTGTACATCTTGATGAATTTTGACATGTATATATGTTCATGTAACTATTGCCCAGATTAAGATATCAAGCATTCTTACTAAGTCTTTTTCCCCCCTCACCCATTTTTTTTTGGTATCATTAATGTACAATCACTTGAACAAAATTATGGTTACTAGACCCCCTATTATCAAGTCCCCCCCCCACATACTCCATTACAGTCACTGTCCAACAGCATAGTAAGATGCTACAAAATCATTACTTGTCTTCTCTGTAAATACTGCCTTTCCTGTGCCCCCACCCCCACTACATTATGTGTGTTAATCGTAATGCCCCTTTTCCCCCTTTATCCCTCCTTCCCACCCATCCTCCACAGTCCCGTTCCCTTTGGTAACAGTCAGTCCATTCTTGGGTTCGGTGAGTCTGTTGCTGTTTTGTTCCTTCAGTTTTTTCTTTGTTCTTATACTCCCCAGATAAGTGAAATTATTTGATACTTGTCTTTCTCTGCCTGGCTTATTTCACAGAGCATAATACCCTGTAGCTCCATCCATGTTGTTGCAAATGGTAGGATTTGTTTTCTTCTTATGGCTAAATAATACTCCATTGTGTATATGTACCACATCTTCTTTATCCATTCATCTACTGATGGACACTTAGGTTGCTTCCATTTCTTGGCTATTGTAAATAGTGATGCAATAAACATAGGGGTGCATACGTCTTTTTGAAACTGGGCTGCTGAATTCTTACGGTAAATTCCTAGGAGTGGAATTCCTGGGCCAAATGGTATTTCTATTTTGAGTTTTTTGAGGAACCTCCATACTGCTTTCCACAATGGTTGTACTAATTTACATTCCCACCAGCAGTGTAGGAGGGTTCCCTTTTCTCCACATCCTCGCCAACACTTGTTGTTGTTTGTCTTTTGGATGTTGGCCATTCTAACGGTGTGAGGTGATATCTCATTGTTTTAATTTTCATTTCCCTGATGATTAGTGATGTGGAGCATCTTTTCATGTGCCTGTTGGCCATCTGAATTTCTTCTTTGCAGAAGTGTCTGTTCAGCTCCTCTGCCCATTTTTTAATTGGCTTACTTGCTTTTAGTTTGTTGAGGTGCATGAGCTCTTTATATATTTTGGATGTCAACCCCTTATTAGATATGTCATTTATGAATATATTCTCCCATACTGTAGGATCTCTTTTTGTTCTATTAATGGTGTACTTTGCTGTACAGAAGCTTTTCAGCTTGATATAGGCCCACTTGTTCATTTTTGCTTTTGTTTCCCTTGCCCAGGGAGATATGTTCATGAAGAAGTTGCTCATGTTTATGTCCAAGAGATTTTTGCCTGTTTTTTTCTAAGAGTGTTATGGTTTCATGAATTACATTCAGGCCTTTGATCTATTTTGAGTTTATTTTTGTGTATGGGGTTAGACAGTAATCCAGTTTCATTCTCTTACATGTAGCTGTCCAGTTTTGTCAACACCAGCTGTTGAAGAGGGTGTCATTTCCCCACTGTATATCCGTAGCTCCTTTATCATATATTAATTGACCATATATGCTTGGGTTTATATCTGGGCTCTCTTTTCTGTTTTACTGGTCTATGGGTCTGTTCTTGTGCCAGTACCACATTTCTTGATTACTGTGGCTTTGTAGTACAGCTTGAAGTCAGGGAGCATAATTCCCCTGCTTTAATCTTCCTTCTCAGGATAGCATTGGCTATTCGGGGTCTTTTGTGGTTCCTTATGAATTCTGGAACTGTTTGCTCTAGTTCATTGAAGAATTCTGTTAGTATTTTGATAGGGATTGCTTTGAATCTGTAGATTGCTTGAGGCAGGATGGCCATTTTGACAATATTAATTCTTCCTAGCCAAGAGCATGGGATGAATTTCCATTTGTTAGCGTCCTCTTTAATTTCTCTTAGGAGTGTCTTGTAGTTTTCAGGGTATAGGTCTTTCACTTCCTTGGTTAGGTTTATTCCTACGTATTTTATTATTTTTGATGCGATTGTGAATGGAATTGTTTTCCTGATTTATCTTTCTGCTAGTTCACTATTTCCCACTTAGCACAGCCTTCTCTGAGTCCCACAGATTATTGTGGTGTTGAATTATTGTTGTCAGTTCTTTCCATATATTGCTTGATCTCTGTTTTTATTTGGGCATTGACCCATTGATTATTTAGGAGCATGTTATTAAGCCTCCATGTGTTTGTGGGCTTTTTAATTTTCTTTGTGTAATTTATTTCTAGTTTCATACCTTTGTTATCTGAGAAGCTGGTTGGTACAATTTCAATCTTTTTGAATTTACTGAGGTTCTTCTTATGGCTTAGTATATGATCTATTATTGAAAATGTTCCATGTGTTCTTGAGAAGAATGTGTATCCTGTTGCTTTTGGATGGAATGTTCTGTAGATGTCCATTAGGTCCATCTGTTCTAATACGTTGTTTAGGGCCTCTGTCTCTTTATTTATTTTCTGTCTGGTTGATCTGTCCTTTGGAATGCGTGGAGTGTTGAAGTCTCCCAAAATGAATGCATTGCGTTCTGTTTCCCCCTTTAATTCTGTTAGTGTTTGTTTCATATATGTAGGTGATCCTGTGTTGGGTGCATAGATATTTATAATAGTTATATCCTTTTGGTGGACTGACCCTTTTATCATTATGTAATGTCCTTCTTTGTCTCTTGTGACATTCTTTGTTTGAACTCTCTTTCGTCTGATACAAGTACTGCAACTCCTGCTTTTTTCTCACTATTAGTTGCATGAAATATCTTTTTCCATCCCTTTACTTTCAGTCTATGTATTTCTTTAGGTTTGAAGTGAGTCTCTTGTAGGCAGCATATAGATGGGTCTTGTTTTTTTATCCATCCAGTAACTCTATTTCTTTTTATTGGTGCATTTAGACCATTTAGTGTGATTATCGATAGGTATGTACTTATTGCCATTGCAGGCTTTAGATTTGTGGTTACCAAAGGTTCAAGGGCAATTCTGTTACTACCTAACAGTTTAATTTAACTCACTTCATATGGTATTACAAACACAACCTAAAGCTTCTTTTCTTTCCCTCCTTTTTCTTCCTCCTCCATCCTTTGTATGTTATGAGTCATATTCTGTACTCTTTGTCTATCCCTTGGGTGACATCTATTTAGCTTTAGAAATAGTTCCATCTATAGGAGTCCCTCCAAAATGCACTGTAGAGGTGGTTTGTGGGAGGTAAACTATCTCAGCTTTTGATTATCTGAAAATTGTTTAATCCCTCCTTCAAATTTAAATGATAACCTTGCCGGGTAGAGTACTCTTGGTTTGAGGCCCTTCTGCTTCATTGCATTAAATATATCATGCCACTCCCTTCTGGCCTGTAAGATTTTTGTTGAGAAGTCTGATGATAGCCTGATGGGCTTTCCTTTGTATGTGATCTTTTTTATTTCTCTAGCTGCTTTTTAAAGTCTGTCTTTATCCTTGATTTTTGCCATTTTAATTATTATATGTCTTGATGTTGTCTTCCTTGGGTCGCTTGTGTTGGGATATCTGTGCACCTCCATGGCTTAAGAGACTATCTTCTTCCCCAGATTGGGGAAGTTTTCAGCAATTACTTCCTCAATGTCAGTTTCTATCCCTTTTTCTCTCTCTTCTTCTTCTGGTACCCCTACAATGCAAATATTTTTCCATTCGTATTGGTCACATAGTTCTCAATTTTCTTTCATTCTTAGAGATTCTTTTTTCTCTCTGTGCCTCAGCTTCTTTGTATTCCTCTTCTCTAATTTATATTCCATTTATCATCTGTTCTACTACATCTTATCTTCTTTTAAACCCTCCATTGTATGTTTCATTTCAGATATGGAATTTCTTAATGATTGAATCTCCCACTTAAATTCGTTCCTGAGTTCTTGAATATTTTTCTGTACCTCCATGAGCATGTTTATCATTTTTATTTTGAACTCTCTTTCAGGAAGATTGGTGCATTCAGGTTCATTTGTCCCTTTTTCTCGGGTTTGTGAGATTTTGGTCTGAACCATGTTCTTTTGACATTTCATATTTCTATGTGGTACCCACTAGTGCACAGAAACTCCAGTCTCTGGAGCTGCTCATCCCCTAGAGATTGGGGGTCATAGGGGAGTGGAGCTGTTGCCTGGGGGGAGGAAAGATCTGTTTCCTGATTCCCGTCTTTGGTGCTTGTCTCCATGTCAGAGCCAGTGGGCCAAGCACATACATGTAAGCCTCTGTGCTTTGCATCTCTAGCTGTTGTAGGCTGGGTCTCCCTCTGGCTGGCCTGACACCAGCACAATGATGCCAGTTTGTGGACCAGTACCAGCAGGCTAGGAGGAAGGTGCAGCAGGCTGCATATCATAGTGTGGGGTCTGTGAGTTGAGTAGGCAGTCAGGGGGATGGAGCACCTGAATCTCCTCAAAGTTCCCAACCAGCTGGGTAGAGTGCACCCAGACAACCTTGTCCAGCTCTCCCTTTTCCAGTGCAGCAAGCTCCGTGCAAACCCTGCCCCTTTGACAGCCCTCTTGCTGCTAGGAAACTTCTCAGACCATCCGCCCCTCCTCTGATATAGAGCGGCTGGATGTGGATTCCCCCCTCCACAAATGGCTGGAATGTCAGTCTCCCAAGCACTCACCCATCTGAGCTTCCCAATGTCCAGGGCACAACACATATAGGCTTCTGCTCACAAAGCAGATCTCCAGGGCTAGGTGCTCAGCAGTCCCAAGCTTTCACCCCCTCCCCACTCTGTTTCTCTTCCTCCTGCTGGTGAGCTAGGGTGGGGAAAGACCTGAGGCCCCCCAGTATAAGGCTTTCCTACTTTACCCTGTTTCGTGAGGTCTGCTCTGTTCACATGGTCTGTATGCAGTCTGGTTCAGCCTTCTTTCTTGTTGCTGTTTTAGGGTTAGTTGTATTAATTAACTGTATTTTTGTACTACTAGTGGTTTTGGGAGGAATTCTCCATGTCACCTCTCATGCCGCCATCTTGAATCTTGATCGTAGGTTTCTTTTACATACCTAAAAATTATTGAAGATCCCAAGGAGCTTCTGCTTATGTGAGCTATGTCTCCTGATGTTTACTGTGTTAGAAACTGAAACTGAGAAATATTTAAGATTCTTATTAATCATTTAAAATTACCATGTAACTACTGTATGTTAACATATTTTTAGACTTTTTATTTTGAAATAGACTCACAACAAGTTGAAAAATAATGCAGTGAGATTCCATGTTCTCATCACCCAGTTTCTCTCAGTGGTGACATCTTACTTAACTAAATAAAAATCAAGAAATTGATAACAACCCATTTTAAAGAAAATTAACTATATATCCCCAAAGAAAAAAATTAGTGAGAAGAGTGACATTGTGTTACATGTTTGCAAATGTCTTTAATGTCTGGTTTAGTGAAAGACAGCTGGATTTTCATGTCTGCTTCTGCAGTAAATCTTCTATGATGTGTTTTGTTGGCTGAAGTATATGAAAAAACCAGCCTCATATAGCTATATAGTTGAAAAAGGATGGAGTGTTTTAATAGCCTTTTCAGATCATTGTGGATATACTTCTTGGATATCACATCAAAATTTGATAATTGGTAGTTCTTAAAGGGTTTTAGAAATGGGAGTATCTTGCCAGAGGGTTTCAGCTCCAGGCAAGTTCACTGTGAATTCAATGATACTGAGAAATGAGAATGGAATGTTCTTGGGGTAAAAGGGTTTATACCTGGCTTTATTTTCCCAGTGGTAAGTTGAGCACTAGAATCATGTCTGCATCCATCAGTCTGTAGGCCCATAATCCACCTCTGTCTGCCTCCACCCAGAGCACTGGGCAGAGCAACTTATATAGTGACTCAGTCAATAATAGCTTATTGCCTATGGGTGTGGAAGCAGTAGCCTAGCATTCAGTTATATCATCAAGTAGTTTAGGGTCAGGTGAGGATCCTGGCCATAGGAACTTCCATTTTCCCCACTGAGGGATTTGAAACCATATCAATAAACCCTTCATGCTGTCAATACCATACAGTCAAAAACTAGCAGGAACACACCTATAACTGAAAGAAGTTAGGTTTGCTAAATCTTCCAGCCCAGCTACCAGCTACCAGCTCCATCTGATGACACACAGAACAGAAGTCATCAGCTGAGCCTAGCAAACCCAGAGATTCATGAATTAGAATAAATGGTTATTGTTGTTTTAAGCCACTAACTTTTGCAAGATTGGTTACCAAGCAATAAATAACCCAAAACATCAACAATCCATGAAACTAAAGTTTAGCTGTGTTAATCAAAATCAAAGGATTTCAGGAAGGGTTCATACTTCCTGAAAATATGTTTTCTAGAAATATACTACTAATCATGAAAGTCTTTTTCTGTTTTGGGAATTTTGGCATGTCTTCAAGTTGTAAATAAGTATTCTGGGGTTTTGTTATTATTGTTTAAACAATTACTAATGCTGTTGGACATAGAATTTACATGCAGGTATAATTAGGTTCCATGAATCTCTAACAATCATTGTTTTATTTTTTAATGCATATTTCTGTAGAACCCAAAACCTCCTTTTATTTGTATTTTAAAGATTAAAGCAAAGGCATAAAGTTCTTAATCTCTGTGTTAGTGTCTTGAAACATTTTCCAGTTACAGACTCAGAGATCCTTAAGAATTATAATGGACTTTAGATACTAAATACAACCTCAAAGCCATTGACTGGCAGATGCCAGCTGGAATGCTCCAGGGAAGCAGTCATTGCTCCTAGGAGTGGCCTAATTCCATTTTTGGAGAGATATATGTTAGAAAGTGTCTGGCCAATGGGTGTCAGCCCCGGGCAAGTTTGCTATGGATTCAATGTGACCAAAGAAATTGACAGCAAAACGTTCTTGGGGTGAAAGGGTTATACCCAACTTTATTTCCAGGGTGGCAGGTCAGTCACTAAAATCCTGCTCACTCAGATCGAGTCTGCATGGAGCAAGCCAGTCTTTGCCTCTGGGCTCCTCTGTCTGCACAGCAATCCTCTGGGCCTCTCTGCCTGCACAGCCATCCCATGCAGCCGTCCTCTGGGCCTCTCTGCACAGTTGTCCTGCATAGCCATCCTCTGGGCCTCTCTCCAGTCGTCCTGCACAGCCCTCCTCTGGGCCTCTGTCCTTGGTGCTGCCACCACTCCAGCCTCTGCTCTGCTCTCCTGCAGCCTTGCAGCTGTGCCACCATGTCATGCCCAGAGCACTGGGTGGAGCTTTTTATATAGAGTCAACAGCCATGTATTGCCCACAGTTGTGCAGTGAGCTAGTCAACCAGGGCCAGGTGAGAATCCTGGCCACAGGAATTCTCATTTTATCCACACTCCACCCCTCCAGGATTCTCTCCTCTCAATCTATGTGCCCTTAGTCCTCTGTAATGGTCGCTGTGCAAGGAAGCTTGAACATTTGTTATGCAGCCTCTCCAGCAAAAAGTCTTGCAGACACACAGGCTGGACTCGTGGCTCTGTCTTTGACCTCTGCCTCTTTTGTATTAATGGCTTGAACTGCTGCACTGGTTTCAGTTGTTGCCATAGCTCCAGTAAGATCCTATTTGGCTTCCTGTCTAATTTCCTTCCATCTACTCCTGCCCGTATTAAATCAACCCACATCTGGGTCCTCGTAATCTTCATGAGGCCCCTTAAATTATACTTGTGAGTCACCTCGCATTTTGTAATCGCTGCCTCAAGGCGGGCTGCACTGTCAGGGAAGACAGCTTTCCCATCTCTGACCCAGACAGCACAATTCCATCCACCCCTAAGTCCTACAGCCACCAGCTCAGCCTGAGTATAGGGGCGGACCATAGAGTGCTTCATGACCTGGGGAGGGGGCTGAACCTCTCCTTGGGGAACTTTCGGCTTCTGGGTCTTTATTTTCTTTACAACCACTGGGCGGGCTTTCAATACAGGAGGGGCCAGTGCCTCCAGCACCACCCCTTCATCCTTCCCCAGCTCCTCCATTTCTGGGGCTGATGGCACCTTTCTCTCCAGTCCCCCAAGTGCCTCCTCTTTACAGTGCCTCGCAACAGTGCTAGCTCAGTCTTCAGAAGCTCTCTTACCTTCACCTCAGTGCTTCGCAACTGACGTTCTCGTGCCACCTCCACCTGTGTTTCCCTCAGGAGTTCGACTTTTCCTTGATGACCTCTTCCTCCTCAGAACACCTGGCAGTGCTGCCGTCTCATCTCCAATGTCTCCTTGCTGCCGGCGCTCTCGTGCTGCCTCCTCTCACATCAATGCCATCTCCTTCCTCAGGGAATCCACAGAAGTTTGCAGCTCGCGTTCTCGTGCCACCATTTCTTGGGTCTCTTCTGTAGACTTTTTTAATACTGTGAGAAGCAGCCAACCCACAGTCTCTGCTGCCTCACGGGCACTCTGTTTCTCAAAGGATTTACTTACTATAGCAAGGGCCAGCCCTACAGCCTCAGGTGTCACCTCCACTTGCCTCCAGTCCTGGGGGTGGGGCCCAGTCCTCTAGGAGGCAAGCCACCTCAGACCACATACCCATTGGGGGACAATCCACTGTCTCCCCATTCACAGAGGCAGCCCGCTGAAGCACCCCTCCCATAAGGGCAGCCTGTCTTTTTCCTTGGTCAACAATGAACCCTGCCGACTTTCACAAATTGTCTTGCCAATGGGTTTCAGCCCCGGGCAAGATCGCTATGGATTCAATGTGACCAAAGAAATTGACAGCAAAACGTTCTTGGGGTGAAAAGGTTATAACCAACTTTATTTCCAGGGTGGCAGGTCAGTCACTAATATCCTGTTCACTCAGATCGAGTCTGCATGCAGCATGCGGGTCTCTGCCTCTGGGCCACTCTGTCTGCACAGCCGTCCTCTGAGCCTTTCTGCACAGTCATCCCGCACAGCTGTCCTCTGGGCCTCTGTCCTTGGCACTGCAACCACTCCAGCCTCTGCTCTGCTCTCCTGCAGCCTTGCAGCTGTGCCACCGTGTCACACCCAGAGCACTGGGCAGAGCTCTTTATATAGAGTCAGCAGCCATGTATTGCCCACAGGTGTGCAGTGAGCTAGTCAACCATGGCCAGGTGAGAATCCTAGACACAGGAACTCTCATTTTATCCACAGAAATTTTTTCCTCGTATGAGCTATCAGCCTGGCATAACGATCTGGAGTCAGAAGATTTGGATTCCAATTCCCAGCCGTGAGATCTGGGAGGTCATCTGATCCCCAGAGACCCTGGTCTTTAGGAGGCCAGGAAAAGCCCAAAACACCTACACAGGTGTGTGGAGATTTGGGGGGCTAATTAACACAAAAACAGAAATACATGATTGGCTTGACAGAACCTTCACCTTAGTCTTACACTAAATGATACAGAGCTGAATCTCCTTAATGCTGACTGATTATAAACCATTTTGTTTTTCTCCCAGGTGAAGATAATTTTAGTCAGGCATTTTTTTGGAAACAGATTAGATTTGTTATTATATTTCATTTTATTTGAATTTCAGCTATTTTGAATGTAGTTGCTTGGGGTTTTTTTTTCTATCTTTTTTACTAAATTAATTTTTCTGGTATCTTGTCTTTATGGCAAATGATATTTGTTTTTCAATCACATTATGGAGGTAATGTTTTCTTTTAAAATAGAAGTGACCAGAGTTTGAGAAAAACCAGGCTTGCAGTAAAAAGTCCGAACTCTATGATCTAGCCTGTGCCCATCTCTGCAATCTCAAATATAAGCTGCTTCCGAAACCTTCTCTAGCCACTTGGATCTTCCTATAGTCCCCCAATTACATGTACCTTTCATATTCTGATTCTCTGATTCTCCCTTCCCACCCCTCCAATGAGGCCTGGACTCCTTCAAGACCCAGCTGAAATGACTTCTCTGCGATGTCTCCTGGTGATCCACATCCCCTTCTCAGTTCCTTCTCTTGGCCACCAGCTTGCCTTGGATTCCTTCCAGTAGAGCTGGAATCACACAGCCGTGATTGCCTTACGCGCCAGCCTCCACTGGCTCCCTAATAACGTGGGGCCCGTTTCATGTCCTTCTCACTGGTGTCTCCAACAACTCACCAGGCACACAGTAGGCACTCCAAAACTATCATTTGAGTTAATAATATTAATAAGGGTCAAACATACCCTTACTTCTAAGTTGGAATCCACCACCAGGTCACAAATACATCAGGACACATCTCTAGGAAAATTAATGGTCAGAAAAAACTGTCAGACAACCCAACCTAGTCATGGCAACAAAAAGTACCTTTTTTTAAAACAGAAAGATAACAAACCAAGCTACACAAAGATTTTTATTCAAGTGACAATATATGAGTATTGTGAGCATGTGGAGAAGCAGGCACCCTCAGACATTGTTGGTAGAGGTGTAAACTGGCATAATGCCATTCTCTTTGCCTCAGTGATATCGCTTCTAGATGACTATATTCAGAAACACTCTCAAGAGTTCAAAACCACATGAACAGAGACGTTCTGGGCAGCATCGTTTTTAATAGCAAAAAAACTGGAATCTACCCCCAAGTTCATTAATGAGGAATCAGGTAAATAAATTATCCCCCTAATTCCATTAAATACTAGGCATCCATTGAAGAGAATTGTCTACCATTAGCTGTGGATACTCCGGGGGTGTGGGTTCACGCAGGGCTTTCACTTCCTGTTCACACAGAGCGCCTGGAAGGTTTTGAGGGAAATGCTGGAAATGAGTGACTGATTCCACTGTGCAGCCAGGGTTTAACATTCGTCTAGTCGATCTTTGATTAATGAGTCGTTCTGAGCCATCATTAAGAAGACTGGGTCGTGGTTTATGCAGTTCTCAAACCTAATAGCCAAGGCTATTATTATTTAGTATCCTTTCATTTCTTTTATGATCATGAGATGTTGTAATTGAAAAAAATACAATAAAAATACATATTTAAAGACCAAACCACAGTTTTATGTCCCTTTGAAAAAGGGCCACTACACCACAATAATTTTATTTATTATTTATTTATTTTGGAATCATTAATCTACAATTACATGTGCAGCATCATGGTTACTAGGCTCCCCACATCATCAAGTCCCCACCACATACCCCATTACAGTCACTGTCGATCAGCATAGTGAGATGCTATAGAATCACTACTTGTCTTCTCTGAGTTGTACAGCCCTCCCGTTCCCCCCCCCCCACAATGTCTGCTAATCGTAACACAATAATTTATTTTTAAGGCCACTACATGTCACTCTGTGCAAACGCTGTGTCTTAACAGTAGCTTCTAGAAACTGCTGATCCCTCATCACCAATGAGCTGGAAACTGATGTTTCTAAGGGAAAAGCTGACTTCCAGGCAAGAAGTCCCCATAGAACTCATGCCCGTGCTGGGGCCACACGGTTGCGAATGAGGAGAGGTGAGGAGACATTGGAGGAAGGTGGGGTTAATCCTATAACCAGGTTAGGAAAGGGATCCTCCCAGCCGGCACACACCAGGCCCACAGTCACGCAGGTCCCTCCTAATTCTGGGCCATGAATTTATATGTATTAGCTACCTAATCTTGACAGCTAGTTTTGGTTCCAAAATTTCTACCTTCAGGCCAAACTTTTCCAGAACCGAAGAAAGAGCTTTGAAAAAAAAAAATTCCAAATCTGATCAAACTTCTGGATCTGCCTTCTAAATTATAGGAGCTACAGGGTCCAGAGGACCGTGCTAATGACAGCAGCAGTGTTACCTGGCAAAATCCAGGCTGGGAACTCTACAGGACAAATGACTTGGTTTCTTCAACAAACAAATTACAAGGAGCCGAAAGGGATGAAGGGAAACCAATTAAAAGAGGCTTAAGAGCCATATAATGCAATTGGAAGGCATGGAACTTGGATCCCTAATCAAAGAAACTGTTCTTAAAAAATATAATCAGAGATATGTAAATACTGATTGGATGTGTGATGATATTAAGGAATTTTTTAAGTATGATAATGACTTTAAAATTACTTTGTTTTTAAGTCCTTAGAGAAACATACTAAAGTATTTACTAGGATATGTTTCCAAATAGGGGGAAGTGGGGTGGGGGTATGGATGAAATCACACTGGCCCTGAGTTGATCATGGTTGAAGCTGGGTAATGATTACACGAGAGCTAATTATACTAGTCTCTTTATTTTGTTTGAATTTTTCTCTAATAGACATTGTTTAAAATTAGACGTAAGTGTTAAGGTGGGAGGAATAAATGACATATGTGCCAAAGCAAACAGTCAAAGTTTCTCAGGTTACCATTGGAGCTAGATGAGAGCCTTACAGGCATTAAACTTCCAAGGACACAAGAGTTAAATAAACAGTCTGTTGATTAGTTTTGTGGAATTTGGCAGAGGGGAAATCACCAAATTTCATGAGGCCTCAGTTCCCTTATCTGTAAAATGGGCATCATACAATATTATTTTCCAGGGGAGTCATGCGACTGAAATGAGAAAAGTGCAAAAAAGATATTTTGAAGCCCATGAAGTAGTATCCAAGTGTTCCTAGCTGTTTATGTGATAACACTAGTTCATCTATTCACACGTATGTTCCAGGGATATTTACGGAGCACCAGAGGCTGTGTTAGACACTGCAGATACAACATGACAGGACTTTTGCCCTGTTTTGTCTAATTCACTGCTTCTCAGCCCTGGATACACATTAAAAATACCAGTGCCTGGGCATCACCCAAGCCCAGTTAAGTCAGATCTCCAGGTGTGGGTCCTGGCATAGGAAGATTTTAGAATAGCTTCACAGGTGACTGATTCCACAGTGCAGCCAAGGTTGAGAAACATTCGTCTAGTCGATCTTTGATTAATGAGTCGTTCTGAGTGATCATTAAGAAGACTGGGTCGTGGTTTATGCAATTCTCAAGCAACTTTAATGACCAGAAGTACCCTCTAGGTGTTTGCTCCCTGGAAAGACGGCCCTTGTCCAGCTGTGCGCCCACGGAAGCTGTCTGGCCAGATCTGACCTCCCAGTTGCTGACACACAAGTCAGGCAGTTTCAGAAATTTCCCGTGGGATTTTCCATTGTATTTTTCCTCCTTACAAGGGATTTATCTTTTCTCATTAGAAAAGGTTTTGGGTTTTGTAAACTTCCCAGTTTCAGATATAAGCAAGGGAGACAGAATTCCTGAGTCACATTCCAAGTCAGACCTTCCAGTCTGCACCCCTGAATCATGCTGAACCGTGAAACCATGGGTGTGACATAGGTGAGCAGTGAGCCTGGCCACACCATTCCACTATCCAGCACAGAATTCTCTGGCAGCAACTTCCTGTCTGATCTTGTTTGTTACAGAAGGTTCTGAAAAGAGAGGAACAGGATTAGTTGAAATGCCTAAAAAAGGAAAGAAAATCTTGGTTAAGAGAATAAAGTTCTGGAAGACAAAATTCAGTAACACTGTGAAAGCAGAGTCCCAGATTCTTCAAGTTTCTTGACTAAATGCATGAGTTGTATAAAAACACAGAAATAAGGACTTACTTGCAGTGGGATCTTACTTTCCTTCTTCCCTCTACACATCCAGACATCTTTCTTCCTCAACACATGTTCTCAAATGCAAAGCACCATGATGAGATCTTTCTGGGTACAGAGGAAGTCCAGAGGGAGGAAAGCATTCACTCTGAATCACAGATGCTAAGTGATATCCCAGCTCCGCCCCTTACTGCTGTGCAACCTTCATTAAAATGCTTAAGTGTTTCCCTGTCTGTAACGTGGAGTTTGTGGCAGTAAGTACCCATCGGTACTTACTCGTAAGGTTGCTGGGAGGATTAAATGAGATAAAAGATGTTTAGCACAGTGGCCACTGAATAGTAAACTATGATTAAGTTTACCACAGAATCTGGGGTCAGAAGTCCCCTAGACCACTGCTGTTTAAACTTTTGTGTGCATATGAATCACCTGGAAACTCTATTTAAAAGGCCAGGGTACAGCGTTTCAGTCTGGGAAGATGAGGAGTTCTGGAATGGAGTGGTGAGGTTGCACAACAATGTGAATGGACTGTACATTTTAAAATGGTTAAAATGGGAAATACTATGTTGTGTACAATTTTTTAAAAAGCACTTTACAGTAGCACTTATAGCAAGCTTCTAGGTAAGTCTGATAATAGTGGTTCAAAGACCACACTTTGAGTAGCAAGGCCCTCTAGGTAATGAATCGCCGCCATCAAATTCATATTACACTTCACAGTTTACACAAGGCATTTCCCTATCCCTTGTCTGTGTGGCCCCACAGTACCAGCACATGGTATGGTACCTAGAGCAAATGCAGTTCTTCCTCAGCTGCAGACAACACCTCGATCTTGCAATAGCCCTTTATGTCAGATCAGGGCTGTCTCTATGTGGGCAGATGGGATCTTTTCTGAGCACCTCTGCACCTTTTCCTGTTTGGAATGTTTTTTTCAGACCACGTCCACAGCAAATACTTCCCATACCAGCTGAGGCTTTGCCTTCCCCACTTAGGCTTACAATTCAGGCTGAGGATCAGCCCTCCAGTCCAGAGAGGGAGCATTTGCTTTGCCCATTGGCTGCTTTGTCTTCCCAGTGTGGAGGGGGGCATTTCAAATATTTCCTCTATATTCAGCACCTTATTGACGGGGTACATGGAAAACTACTTTGTCATGTCTGTTGAGTGTGGGACATGACAGCATATGCTGTAATTCTAGTCTTTGTTTAGTTATCACAGGGACATATCTGCAGGTGAGGACAGAGCTGGGGTCTCCCACCTACACCATTCAAGCTGCCTGATCACCTTCACCCCTAAAACAACAGTTCACCAAGTGTGTCCTACTTCAGCTAGTGAGAAAGTCTTCCCAGCAGAGCTACAAATAGGGCCCTAATTAGTGCATTTGCTGACAGCTGTTTCCTGTACCAAAAGTTCATGCAAGTTTAGACACTGGGCTGCCATTATTGTTCATCTTTCCTCTGAGTAATGTGCAGTATTGTATCCATTTTCCCAGCCCTTGGGAACAAGTACAAGATCACAGGGCAAATCTGACTCCATTCAAAAGAGTAAACTGTCCTGTCAGCGCTCCCAGTCCCAGGAGGAGCCCGCTGCCGAGGCCAGAGGGCCTGCCAGCCCCTCCAGTAGTAGGACACCCTAGCAAATCACCAGCAGAGGGAACTCTTCGGGGCTGCAAATTCCAAAAGGAGGGAAGACAGGCACTCCCAGGCTTAAGTGCCTTAGAACAGAGGTTCTCCACATTAGAACCATCTGGGAAGGCAAGTGTTTTTAAGAAGTACTGATCCCTGGGCCCCATCCCAAATCAATTGAATCAGAATGTCTAGAGTAGGACCCTGGGCATCAACAATTATTTAAAAAAATAAGTCTCATGTTTGGCCATGTTGAAAGCCTCCACCTGAGATGGTTCCTGTTTTGTTTTGTTTTGTTTTTACTTTAATCAGAGCAAAAATTATAGTTGAAGATTTTCAAAAGAATCTAGAGCTGGGATCATCAGAAAATGTAAGACTCCAGAATTCTTGGAAGACGGCGGTGTGAGTAGGGCAGTGGAAATCTCCTCCCAAAACCATATATATTTGTAAAAATACAACAAATACAACTATTCCTAAAAGAGAGACCAGAAGATTCAGTACAACAGCCAGGCTACAGCTACATCTGTGAAAACTCAGCACCTCACAAAGCGGGTAAGATACAAAGCTGCGACCCAGTGGGACCCGAGCACTCCCCCACCCCAGCACACCGGCAGGAGGAAAAGAATCAGAGTGGGGAGGGAGTGGAAGCACAGGACTGCTAAATAACCAGCCTTGGTGATCTGCACTGGGAGCACAGACACACATCGCATGGTGTACTAGAGATTAGAGAAATGGAAGGGCAGGATCTGAGATGGAGACTGTGAACAGGTCCCCACAGCCACCTCCCATGGGACAAAAGAAAAGCGGGAGCTTCCTTAAAAGTCTTAAAGAGACAAGGGCCCAACAGCGGAACAAAATCGTCCCAGCGCACTCAACCCAGCAGGCTGGGAATCTTGAGGAACTTCGGGGCCCCTAATCGGCTGCCAGGTAAAGCAGCCCCAAAACCCCTCACAGAGATAAGCAGCCTGCCATTTTTTCCCCCCAGCCAGTGCTGCAGTGGATCAGCCACAGCTGCGGAACAGTGGGAGAGCGGCCCAGCCCACAACAACTACCCAGAATCCCCTCCCAGCGGGCGTGCAGCTAACTGGGAAAGGCCGCACAGAATTTCATCCCAGCAGGTGCGCAGCTAAGCAGGAAGGGCCTCAGGAGCCAGAGCAAGGGCCGAAAGGCACCAAGGGATGCAGAACGCACTCGGTGTGGCTGCAAACCCCCGCAGTGCTCTGCGCTAGCCTGAGGGTGGCCCCGTCCACGGCAGTTTAGAGGATTATCTCAGAGACTGCCTCCAAGTGTGCGGGTAAGTAGCACAGGCTGAGGAAAGGGAAAGGAGGACAGCAACGAGGAAGGGACTTTGTTCTAACAGCACGTGGCACCTGCCTGCGACCACTTCTATTGCCATGAAAATACAGAAGAATATGGTCCAGTCAAGACTCACCAAGGCAACCCCAGAGAGAGAGCTGGGGGGATAGATTTAAACAATCTTCCTGAAAAAGAATTCAGAATAAAAGTCATAACCATGCTAATGGACCTACAGAGAAATATGCAAGAGCTAAGGGAGGAAGTCAGGAGGGACACTATGGATATGAAACAATCAATTGACGGGTAAGAGCAGACTGGATGAGGTGCAAGAGACTGTTAATGGAATAGAAATAAGAGAACACGAGTACAGAGAAGCTGAGGCAGAGAGAGATAAAAGAATCTCTAGGAATGAAAGAATATTAAGAGAACTGTGTGACCAATCCAAATGGAACAATATTCATATTATAGGAGTACCAGAAGAAGAAGAAGAGAGAAAAAGGGATAGAAAGTGTCTTTGAAGACATACTTGAGGAGAACTTCCCCAAGCTGGGAAAGGAAATAGTCTCCTAGACATGTAAGCCCACAGATCTCCCAACACAAGGGACCCAAGGAGGACAACACCAAGACATGTAATAATTAAAATGGCAAGGATCAAAGACAAGGACAGAGTACTAAAGGCAGCCAGAGAGAGAAAAAAGATCACCTACAAAGGAAAACCCATCAGGCTAACATCAGAATTCTCAACTGAAACCTTACAGGCCAGAAGAGAAGGGCATGCTATACTTAATGCAATGAAACAGAAGTGCCTTGAACAAAGAATACTGTATCCAGCACAAGGGAAAGTTGAGGGAATTTGCATCCCACAAAACACCTCTACAGGATATATTAAAGGGAATGCTCTGGATGAAAGCACTCCTAAGGCTAAAAAGATGTCACCAGAGAAAATAAATTCATAGCAAAGAAAGCAGACCATCCAATTACTAACTAAAGGTAAAAAATAAAATCAATTTCCCACAAAAGCAGTCAAAGGAACACAAAAGGGTGCAGAATAAAACACCTAATATATAAAGGATGAAGGAGGAAGAATAAGAAGGGAGAGAAATAAACAATCATCAGACAGTGTATATAATAGCTTAACAAGAGAGTTAAGATTGTAAAGAAGCTACCCTTGAACCTTTGGTAACCACGAATCTAAAAGCCGGCAATGGCAATA
The DNA here is from genome assembly GCA_029783875.1 of Phataginus tricuspis. NCBI lineage: Eukaryota > Metazoa > Chordata > Mammalia > Pholidota > Manidae > Phataginus > Phataginus tricuspis. The sequence goes on from JAQQAC010002594.1 coordinate 30,846,631, forward strand.
AGTACATATCTATCGATAATCACCCTGAATGTAAATGGACTGAATGCCTCAATAAAAAGACACAGAGTAATAGAATGGATAAAAAAGCAAGACCCATCTATATGCTGCTTACAAGAGACTCACCTCAAACCCAAAGATATACACAGACTAAAAGTGAAGGGATGGAAAAAGATATTTCATGCAAACAACAAAGAGAAAAAAGCAGGTGTTGCGGTACTTGTATCAGACAAAATAGACTTCAAAACGAAGAAAGTAGCAAGAGATAAAGAAGGACATTACATAATGATAAAGGGGTCAGTCCAACAAGACGATATAACCTTTATAAATATATATGCACCCAACACAGGAGCGTCAGCATTTGTGAAACAAATACTAACAGAATTAAAGGAGGAAATAGAAAGCAATGCATTCATTTTAGGAGACTTCAACACACCACTTACTCCAAAGGACAAATCAACCAGACAGAAAATAAGTAAGGACACAGAGGCACTGAACAACACACTAGAACAGATGGACCTAACAGACATCTACAAAACTCTACACCCAAAAGCAGCAGGATACATACTCTTTTCAAGTGTACATGGAACATTTTCCAGAATAGACCAGATATTAGGCCACAAAAAGAACCTCAGTAAATTCAAAAATATTGAAATTCTACCAACCAACTTCTCACGTCACAAAGGTATAAAACTAGAAATAAATTGTACAAAGAAAACAAAAAGGCTCACAAACACATGGAAGCTTAACAACATGCTCCTAAAAAATCAATGGATCAATGACCAAATTAAAACAGAGATCAAGCAATACATGGAGACAAATGACAACAACAGCACAAAGCCCCAAATTTGTGGGATGCAGCAAAGGCAGTTCTGAGAGGAAAGCATATTGCAATCCAGGCCTATTTAAAGAAGGAGGAACAATCCCAAATGAATAGTCTAAAGTCACAATTATTGAAATTGGGAAAAGAAGAACAAATGAGGCCCAAAGTTACCAGAAGGAATTACATAATAAAGATCAGAGAAGAAATAAATAAAATTGAGAAGAATAAAACAATAGAAAAAAATCAATGAAACCAAGAACTGGTTCTTTGAAAAAATAAACAAAATAGATAACCCCCTAGCCAGACTTATTAAGAGAAAAAAGAGAATCTACACACATAACCAGAATCAGAAATAAGAAGGAAAAATCGCGATGGACCCCACAGAAATACAAAGATTTATTAGAGAATACTATGAAAATCTATAAGCTAACAAGCTGGAAAACCTAGAAGAAATGGACTTCTTAGAAAAATACAACCTTCAAAGACTTACCACACAAGAAACAGAAAACCTAAACAGACCAATTACCAGCAACAAAATTGAATCTGTAACCAGAAAACTACTCAGGAACAAAACCCCCAGGCCAGATGGATTCACCCCTGAACTTTATCAGACATAAAGAAAAGAAATAATATCCATTCTCCTTAAAGTTTTCCAAAAAATAGAAGAGGAGGGAATACTTCCAAACTCATTCTGTGAAGACAGCATCACTCTAATACTAAAACCAGGAAAGATCCCACCAAAAAATAAAAGTATAGATCAACATCCCTGGTGAACATAGATGCAAAAATACTCAACAAAATATTAGCAAACCGAATTCAAAAATACATCAAGAAGATCATACACCATGAACAAGTGGGATTCATCTCAGGGATGCAAGGATGGTACAACATTAAAAAATCCATCAACATCATCCACCACATCAACAAAAAGAAGAACAAAAACCACATGATCATCTCCATAGATGCTGAAAAAGCATTTGACAAAATTCAACATCCATTCATGATAAAAACTCTCAACAAAATGGGTATAGAGGGTAAGTACCTCAACATCATAAAGGCCATATATGACAAACCTACAGCCAACATCATACTTAACAGTGAGAAGTTGTAAGCTTTTTATCTAAGATCAGGAACAAGACAGGGATGCTCACTCTCCCCACTGTTATTCAACATAGTACTGGAGGTCCTAGCCATGGCATTCAGAAAAAACAAAGAAATACAAGGCATCCAGATTGGTAAAGAAGAAGTCAAATTGGCACTATTTGCAGATGACATGATATTGTACATAAAAAACCCTAAAGAATCCACTCCAAAACTACCAGAACTAATATCTGAATTCAACAAAGTTGCAGGGTACAAAATCAATACCCAAAAATCTGTTGCTTTCCTATACACTAATGATGAGCTAACAGAAAGAGAAATCAGAAAAGCAATTCCATTCACAATTGCATCAAAAAGAATAAAATATCTAGGAATAAACCTAATCAAGGAAATGAAAGACCTATACCCTGAAAATTACAAGACACTCCTAAGAGAACTTAAAGAGGACACTAACAAATGGAAATTCATCCCATGCTCTTGGCTAGGAAGAATAAATATTGTCAAAATGGCTATACCACCTAAAGCAATCTAAAGATTCAATGCAATCCTTATCAAAATTCAACAACATTCTTCAACAAACTGCACAAGTAGTTCTAAAATTTATATGGAACCACAAAAGACCCTGAATAGCCAAAGCAATCCTGAGAAGGAAGAACAAAGCAGGGGGATATCGCTTCCCATCCTCAAGCTCTACTTCAAAGCCACAGTAATCAAGACAGTTTGGTACTGGCACAAGAACAGACCCACAGATCAGTGGAACAGAATGAAGAGTCCAGATATAAACCCAAGCATGTATGGTCAATTAATATATGATAAAGGAGCCGTGGATATACAATGGGGAAGTGACAGCCTCTTCAACAGCTGGTGTTGGCAAAACTGGACAGCTACATGTAAGAGAATGAAACTGGATTACTGTCTAACTCCATACACAAAAGTGAACTCAAAATGGATCAAGGACCTGAATGTAAGTGATGAAACCATAAAACTTTTAGAAAAAAATGGGCAAAAATCTCTTGGACATAAACATGAACAACTTCTTCATGAACATATCTCCCCGGGCAAGGGAAACAAAAGCAAAAATGAACAAGTGGGACTATATCAAGCTGAAAAGCTTCTGTACAGCAAAGGACACCATCAGTAGAACAAAAAGACGTCCTACAGTATGGGAGATATATTCATAAATGACATATCCGATAAGGGGTTGACATCGAAAATATATAAAGAACTCATGCACCTCAAGAAACAAAAAGTGCATAATCCAATTAAGAAATGGGCAGAGGACATGAATATACACTTCTCCAGAGAAGAAATTCAGATAGCCAACAGGCACATGAAAAGATGCTCCACAACACTAATCATCAGAGAAATGCAAATTAAAACCACAATGAGATATCACCTCACACCAGTTAGGATGGCCACCATCCAAACGACAAACATATTGGTGAGGAAGTGGAGAAAGGGGAACCCTCATACCCTTCTGGTGGGAATGTTAACTTAGTTCAACCATTGTGGAAAGCAGTATGGAGGTTCCTCAAAAAACTCAAAATAGAAATACCATTTGACCCAGGAATTCCACTCCTAGGAATTTTCCCTAAGAATGCAGCAGCCCAGTTTGAAAAAGACATATGCACCCCTATGTTTATCGCAGCACTATTTACAATAACCAAGAAATGGAAGCAACCTAAGTGTCCATCAGTAGATGAATGGATAAAGAAGATGTGGTACATATACACAATGGAATATTATTCAGCCATAAGAAAAAAACAAATCCATACATTTGCAGCAACATGGGTGGAGCTAGAGGGTATTATGCTCAGTGTAATAAGCCAGGTGGAGAAAGACAAGTATCAAATGATTTCACTCATATGTGGAGTATAAGAACAAAGAATAAAAAAACTGAAGGAAAAAACAGCAGCTAACTCACAGAACCGAAGAACGGACTAACAGTTACCAAAGGGGAAGGGACTGGGGAGGATGGGTTGGAAGGGGGGAACAAGGGGGAAAAAGGGGCATTAAGATTAACAGACATAATGTAGTGAGGGAGCACCGGGAAGGTTTTACAACTCAGAGAAGAGGAGTAGTGATTCTATAGCATCTCACTACAGTGATGGACAGTGACTGTAATAGGGTATATGGGGGGGACTTGATGATATGGGGAGTCTAGTAACCATAATTTTGCACATGTAACTGTAGATTAATGATACCAAAATAATAATGAAAAAAATGTAAGACTCCAAGGTTTTTAATGACAAAACATGAATGATTGTGTCTGAGCTAAGCAGCAGTTTTGAGGAGTATAATCATGCTGTAACTGTGTTTACACTGAGAGTGAGGGTAATCTGCTGTTAGGGGAGAGCACAGAACCACGGGCCACCTGGGTAACCCCTGGACCATGCTCCTGTCCCTGAGGGAGGGTTTGGTGTGCCTCACTCACAGGAAGTGCCCACCAAATGCTGCCTGGAACACATTGAACTTTTAACTATAAAAGAAAATTTCAAAAATTAATCTCTTTACTAGAGAGAGAAGTTTGGAATTAACTGATCCATGAAGTGGATAGCAAAGATAACAGAACTTGGTAAAGCTATAACACGCTTACCAAATTCACTTAAGATGAGTATGGATTAAACGTGATTTCTGGATTTCCTGGTCACTTTGTTATACTTACTCTCCCCTCTTATCAGGAAGAATATTTGGACATGCTTTAGAAAAATGAGATCTCCAAAGACAAGAAGTTTTACCTACATGATTTTCATTCTTTTTTTTTTTCATCCAAGTATAGTTGATATACAGTCTTTTATTAGTTGCAAGTATACAATACATTGGTTCAACAGTTACCCATATTATTAAATCCTCCCCTGCAACCCACTGGTATAGCTACTATCTGTCAACATAGGAAGATGTTACAGAATCACTGACTATATTCTCCATGCTGTTCTAACCATCCCCGAGACCAACTTACATTATGACTGAAAATTTTTATGCCACTTTATCCCCCTCAATCTCCCGACCCACCCACCCCAATCCCTCCCCCATGGTAACCACAAGTCACTTCTCAGTGTCTGTGAGTCTACTGCTATTTTGTTTGCTTTGCTTTGTTTTTATATTCCATAAATAAGTGAAATCATATGGTATTTGTCTTTCTCTGCCTGGCTTATTTCACTTAGCATAATACCATCTAGATCATCTATGTTATTGCAAATGGCAGGATTTCTCTTGGTTATGGCTAAATAATATTCCATTCTGTGTATGAACAACCTTTTCTTTAGCCATTCATCTATTGGTGGACACTTTTGTTGCTTCCATGTCTTGGCTATTATAAATAATGTGGCAAAAAAATAGGGTAGTGTATATCTTTTTTTTTTTGGTATCATTGATCTACAGTTACGTGTGCAACATTATGGTGACTAAACTCCCCACTTCATCAGGTCCCCCCACTTACCCCATTACAGTCACTGTGATCAGCATAGTGAGATGCTATAGATTCACTACTTGTCTTCTCTGATTTGTACAGCCCTCCCCCTGACCCCCCCCAACATTACGTCTGCTAATCATAATGACCCTTTTACCCCTTGTCCCTCCCTCCCACCCATCCTCCCCAGTCCCTTTCCCTTTGGTAACTGTTAGTCCGTTCTTCGGTTCTGTGAGTCTGCTGCTTTTTTCTTTGAGTTTTTTTCTTTGCTCTTATGCTCCACATATGAGTGAAATTATTTGATACTTGTCTTTTTCTGTTTGGCTTATTTCATTAGGCATAATACCCTCTAGCTCCATCCATGTTGTTGCAAATGGTAGGATTTGTTTTCTTCTTATGACTGAATAATACTCCATTGTGTATATGTACCACCTCTTCTTTATCCATTCATCTACTGATAGACACTTAGGTTGCTTCCATTTCTTGGCTATTGTAAATAGTGCTGTGGTAAACATAGGGGTGCATATGTCTTTTTGAAACTGGGTTGCTGCATTCTTAGGGTAAATTCCTAGGAGTGGGATTCCTGGGTCAAATGGTATTTCTATTTTGAGTTTTTGAGGAACCTCCATACTGCTTTCCACAATGGTTGAACTAATTTACATTCCCACCAGCAGTGTAGGAGGGTTCCCTTTTCTCCACATCCTTGACAACATTTTTTGTTGTTTATGTTTTGGATGTTGGCCATTCTAACTGGTGTGAGGTGATATCTCATTGTGGTTTTAATTTGCATTTCTCTGATGATTAGCGATGTGGAGCATCTTTTCATGTGCTTGTTGGCCATCTGAATTTCTTCTTTGGAGAAGTGTATATTCATGTCCTCTGCCCATTTCTTAATTCGATTATGCACTTTTTGTTTGTTGAGGTGCATGAGTTCTTTATATATTTTCGATGTCAACCCCTTATCGGATATGTCATTTATGAATATATTCTTCCATACTGTAGGATGTCTTTTTGTTCTACTGATGGTGTCCTTTGCTGTACAGAAGCTTTTCAGCTTGATATAGTCCCACTTGTTCATTTTTGCTTTTGTTTCCCTTGCTCGGGGAGATATGTTCACGAAGAAGTTGTTCATGTTTATGTCCAAGAGATTTTTGCCTATGTTTTTTCTAAGAGTTTTATGGTTTCATGACTTACATTCAGGTCTTTGATCCATTTTGAGGTTACTTTTGTGTATGGGTTAGACAGTAATCCAGTTTCATTCTCTTACATGTAGCTGTCCAGTTTTTCCAACACCAGCTGCTGAAGAGGCTGTCATCTCCCCATTGTATATCCAAGGCTCCTTTATCATATATTAATTAACCGTATATGTTTGGGTTAATGTTTTTATTTTCTATTCTATTCCACTGGTCTGTGGGTCTGTTCTTGTGCCAATACCAAATTGTCTTGATTAGTGTAGCTTTGTAGTAGAGCTTGAAGTCAGGGAGCGAAATTCCCCCTATTTTATTCCTCCTTCTCAGGATTGCTTTGGCTACTCCGGGTCTTCTGCGGTTCCATATGAATTTTAGAATTATTTGTTTCAGTTCATTGAAGAAGGCTGTTGGTATTTTGACAGGGATTGCATTGAACCTGTAGATTACTTTAGGCAGTATAGCCATTTTTACAATATTTATTCTTCCTAGCCAAGAGCATGGGATGCATTTCCATTTGTTAGTGTCCTCTTTAATTTCTCTCAAGAGTGTCTTGTACTTTTCAGGGTATAGGTCTTTCACTTCCTTGGTTAGGTTTATTCCTAGGTACTTTATTCTTTTTGCTGCAATTGTGAATGGAATTGTTTTCCTGATTTCTCTTTCTGCTAGTTCACCTTTAGTGTATAGGAAAGCAACAGATTTTTGTGTATTGATTTTGTATCCTGCAACTTTGCTGAATTCGGATATTAGTTTCAGTAATTTTGGAGTGGAGTCTTTAGGGGTTTTTATGTACAATATCATGTCATCTGCAAATAGTGATAATTTGACTTCTTCTTTACCAATCTGGATGCCTTGTATTTCTTTGTTTTGTCTCATTACCATGGCTACGACCTCCAGTACTATATTGAATAACAGTGGGGAGAGTGGGCATTCCTGTCTTGTTCCTAATATTAGATAAAAATCTTTCAGTTTCTCGTTGTTAAATATGATGTTGGCTGTGGGTTTGTCATATATGGCCTTTATTATATTGAGGTACTTGCCCTCTATACCCATTCTGTTGAGAGTTTTTATCATGAATGGATGTTGAATTTTGTCAAATGCTTTTTCAGCATCTATGGAGATGATCACATGGTTTTTGTTCTTCTTTTTGTTGATGTGGTGGATGATGTTGATGGATTTTTTTAATGTTGTACCATCCTTGCATCCCTGAGATGAATCCCACTTGTTCATGGTGTATGATCTTCTTGATGTATTTTTGAATTCGGTTTGCTAGTGTTTTGTTGAGTATTTTTGTATCTATGTTCATCAGGGATATTTGTCTTTAATTTTCTTTTTTGGTGAGGTTTTTGCCTGGTTTTGGTATTAGAGTTATGCTGGCTTCATAGAATGAGTTTGGAAGTATTCCCTCCTCTTCTATTTTTTGGAGAACTTTAAGGAGAATTGGTATTGTTTCTTCTCTATATGTCTGGCAAAATTCAGAGGTGAATCCATCTGGCCTGGGGGTTTTGTTCTTAGGTAGTTTTTTGATTACTGATTCAATTTCCTTGCTGGTAATTGATCTGTTTAAGTTTTCTGTTTCTTGTGTGGTCAGTCTTTGAAGGTTGTTTTTTTCTAAGAAGTTGTCCATTTCTTCTAGGTTTTCCAGCTTGTTAGCATATAGATTTTCATAGTATTCTCTTATAATTCTTTGCATTTCTGTGAGGTCCGTCGTTATTTTTCCTTTCTCATTTCTGATTCTGTTTATGTGTGTAGATTCTCTTTTTTTCTTAATAAGTCTGGCTAGGAGTTTATCTATTTTGTTAATTTTCTCCAAGAACCAGCTCTTGGTTTCATTGTTTTTTCTATTGTTTTATTCTTCTCAGTTTTATTTATTTCTTCTCTAATCTTTATTATGTCTCCTTCTGGTGACTTGGGCCTCTTTTGTTCCTCGTTTTCCAGTTTCAATAATTATGTCTTTAGACTATTCTTTTGGGATTGTTCTTCCTTCTTTAAATAGGCCCGGATTGCAATATACTTTCCTCTTAGAACTGCCTTTGCTGCGTCCCACAGAAGTTGCAGTTTTATGTTGCTGTCATTTGTCTCCATATATTGTTTGATCTGTTTCAATTGGGTCGTTGACCCATTGATTATTTAGGAGCATGTTGTTAAGCCTCCATGTACTTGTGAGGCTTTCTGTTTCCTTCCTAAAATTTAATTCTAGTTTTATACCTTTATGATGTGAGAAGTTGGTTGGTAGAATTTCAATATTTTTAAATTTATTGAGGTTCTTTTTGTGGCCTAGTATGTGGTCTATTCTGGAAAGTGTTCCATGTGCACTTGAGAAGAATGTGTATCCCGTTGCTTTTGGGGTAGAGTTCTGTAGATATCTGTTAGGTCCATCTGTTCTAGTGTGTTGTTCAGTGCCTCTGTGTCTTTACTTATTTTCTGTCTGGTTGATCTGTCCTTTGGAGTGAGTGGTGTGTTGAAGTCTCCTAAAATGAATGCATTGCTGTCTATTTCCTCCTTTACTTCTGTTTGTATTTGTTTCACATATGCCGGCGCTCCTGTGTTGGGTGTGTATATATTTATAATGGTTATATCCTATTGTTAGATTGACCCCTTTATCATTATATAATGTCCTTTATCTCTTGCTACTTTCTTCGTTTTGAAGTCTATTTTGTCTGATACAAGTACTGCAACACCTTCTTTTTTCTCCTTGTTGTTTGCATGAAATATCTTTTTCCATCCCTTCACTTTTAGTCTGTGTATATCTTTGGGTTTGAGGTGAGTTTCTTGTAGGCAGCATATAGATGGGTCTTGCTTTTTTGTCCATTCTGTTACTCTGTGTCTTTTGATTGGTGCATTCAGTCCATTTACATTTAGGGTGATTATCGATAGATATGTACTTATTGCCATTGCTGGCTTTAGATTCGTGATTACCGAAAGTTCAAGGGCTTCTTCTTTACTATCTAACATTCTAACTTAACTTTCTTGTTAAGTTATTATAAACACAGTCTGATGTTTCTTTATTTCCCTCCCTTATTATTCCTCCTCCTCAATTCTGCATATTTTTATTCTTTGCCTTTAGTTAGTGTTTGGATGGTCTGCTGTCTTTGCTATGATTTTATTTTCTCTGGTGACATCTTTTTAGCCTTAGGAGTGCTTCCCTCTAGGCAGTTCCTTTAAGATGTCCTGTAGAGGTGGTTTATGGGAGCCAAATTCTCTCAGCTTTCACTTGTCTTGAAATTCTTTAATCCCTCTGTCATATTTAAATAATAATCATGCTGGATACAATATTCTTGGTTCGAGGCCCTTCTGTTTCATTACATTAAATATATCATGCCATTCTCTTCTGGCCTGTAAGGTTTCTGTTGAGAAGTCTGATGATAGTCTGATGGGTTTTCCTTTGTAGGTGATCTTTTTTCTCTCTCTAACTGCCTTTAATACTCTGTCCTTATCTTTGATCTTTGCCATTTTAATTATTATGTGTCTTGTTGTTGTCTTCCTTGAGTCCCTTGTGTTAGGAGATCTGTAGGCTTCCGTGGACTGTGAGACTATTTCCTTCCCCAGCGTGGGGAAATTTTCAGCAATTATTTCTTCAAAGACACTTTTGATCCCTTTTTCTCTCTCTTCTTCTCCTGGTACTCCTATAATGTGAATATTGTTCTGTTTGGATTGGTCACACAGTTCTCTTAATATTCTTTCATTCCTAGAGATCCTTTTATATCTCTCTGCCTCAGCTTCTCTGTATTCCTTTTCTGTGATTTCTATTCCATTAACAGCCTCTTGCATCTCATCAAGTCTGCTGCTAAGCCCGTCGATGGCTTGTCTCATCTCTGCATTGTCTTTCCTGACTTCCCTCACTTCCTCCCTCAGCTCTTGCTTATTTCTCTGTAGATCCATCAGCATGGTTATGACTTTTATTCTGAATTCTTTTTTGGGAAGATTGTGCATTTCCATCCCTTCAGTTCCCTCTCAGGTGTTGTCTGGGTCTGGGTGAACTTTGTACCATATTCTTCTGTCTTTTCATGGTGATGGAAATGGTCACTGGTAGATGCCAGGTATGTCAGCTGAGCTCTTTTAGACTTTAAAAAAAAAAACAAGAAAAAACAAATGAAAACCAAAACCAAAACAAACAAACAAAAAAAAGAAGGAAGAGAAAGAAAAGAGAAAAAAAAAGAAAGAAAGAAAAGAAAAGAAAAGAAAGGGAAAAGAAAAAAAAATGCCCACCTGGAGTGGATTCTGTAAGAATGCTGTAGGTGGCGCTGTTGCTCCACTATTCCGCAGCTGGGACCGCGCCTCTTTGTAGCTCTGGCCGGGGCAGGAATAAATGGGAGGCTGTTGTTCTCTGTGTAAAGTTTCAGTGTGGCTACCTTTTCCCTGTCACCAGCCAAGAGGTCTGAAATTCCTCAGGACTCCCAGTTCGCTGGGCTGAGTGTGTTGGGGCAATCGTGTTCCCTCGCTGGGCCCCCTGCCTCTCCAAGACCACTAAAAACAGTGCGCGGTTTTCTCTTGTCCTGGGGCACCGGCTGCACGGACCCAGGCGCGTTCCCAGCTCCAAACCAGCACCTTCTGCCTCTCCAATATCCGATGCACCGCGCGATGTGTGTCAGTGCTCCCAGCACAGATCTCCGGGGATGGTTATTTCATGGGCCTGTTCTTCCACTTCCTCCCAGCTCTGAATCCTCTCCTCCCACTGGTGCGCTGTTGTGGGGGAGTGCTCGGGTCCCACCAGGACGCGGCTCCATATCTTATCTGCCTTGCGGGGTGCCAAGTCCTCTCAGGTGCAGATGCAGGCTCTGCTCTGTGCTGTAAATTCTGGTCTCTCTTTTAGGAGTAGTTGTATTTGCTGTATTTTCATAGATTTATATAGTTTTGGGAGGAGATTTCTGCTGCCATGTTCATGCCGCCATCTTCCTGGAACTTCGGTTTGCTAACATTTTGTTGAGTATCTTTGCATCTATGTTCATGAGGGATATTGGTCTGTAATTTTCTTTTTTTGTGGTGTCTCTGCCTGGTTTTGGTATTAGAGTGATGTTGTTCTCGTAGAATGAGTTTGGGAGTATTCCCTCCTCGTCTACTTTTTGGTAAACTTTAAGGAGGATGGGTATTAGGTCTTCACTAAATGTTTGATAAAATTCAGCAGTGAACACATCTGGTACAGGCGTTTTGTTCTTAGGTAGTTTTTTGATTGCCAATTCAATTTCTTTGCTGGTAATTTCTCCACTCAGATTTTCTGTTTCTTCCTTGTTCAGTCGTGGAAGGTTGTATTTTTCTAGAAATTGTCCATTTCTTCTAGGTTATCCAGTTTGTTACCATATAATTTTTCATAGTATTCTCTCATAATTCTTTGTATTTCTGTGGCATCCATGGTGATTTTTCCTTTCTCATTTCTGATTCTGTTTATGTGTGTAGACCCTCTCTTTTTCCTGATAAGTCCAGCTAGTGTTTTATCTTTTTTTTTCCTCGAAGAACCAGCTTCTTCTTTCATTGATTCTTTCTATTGTTTTCTTCCTCTCAATTTTATTTATTTCTGCTTTAATCTTCATTATGTCCCTCCTTCTACTGACTTTGGGCCTCATTTGTTCTTCCTTATCCAGTTTCATTAATTGTGAATTTAGACTGTCCATTTGAGATTGTTCTTCTTTCCTGAGGTAGGCCTGTATTGCAATATATTTCCCTCTTAGCACAGCCTTTGCTGCATCCTACAGATTTTGCGGTGCTGAATTATTGTTGTCATTTGTCTCCATATATTTCTTGATCTGTGTTTTAATTTGGTCATTGAGCCATTTATTATTTAGGAACATGTTTTTAAGTCTCCAGGTGTTTATTGGCTTTTTCATTTTCTTTGAGTAATTTATTTCTAGTTTCATACCTTTGTGATCTGAGAAGCTGGTTGGTACAATTTCAATCTTTTTAAATTTACTGAGGCTCTTTTTGTGGCCTAGTATATGATCTGTTCTTGAAAATGTTCCATGTGCACTTGGTAAGAATGTGTATCCTGTTGTTTTTGGATGGAGTGTTTTGTAGATGTCTGTTAGGTCCATCTGTTCTAACACGTTGTTCAGTGCCTCTGTCTCTTTATTTATTTTCTGCCTGGTTGATCTGTCCTCTGGAGTGAGTGGTGTGTTGAAGTCTCCTAAACTGAATGCATTGTGTTCTGTTTCCCCATTTAATTCTGTTAGTATTTGTTTCACATATGTAGGTGATCCTGTGTTGGGTGCATAGATATTTATAATAATTATATCCTCTTTTTGGGCTGACCCTTTTATCATTATGTAGTGTCCTTCTTTGTCTCTTGTGACTTTGTTTGTTTTGAAGTCTCTTTTCTCTGATACAAGTACTGCAACTCCTGCTTTTTTCTCACTATTAGTTCCATGAAATATTTTTTTCCATCCCTTTACTTTCAGTCTGTGTATGTGTTTGGGTTTGAAGTGAGTCTCTTGTAGGCAGCATATAGATGGGTCTTGTTTTTTTTATCCATTCAGTAACTCTATGTCTCTTGACTGGTGCATTCAGACCATTTACATTTAGGGTGATTATCGATAGGTATGCATTTATTGGCATTGCCGGCTTTAGATTCGTGGTTACCAAAGGTTCAAGGGTAATTCCCTTACTATCTAACAGTCTAATTTAGCTCACTTCGTGTGCTATTACAAACACAACCTAAAGCTTCTTTTTTTTGTCCTCCTTTTTCTTCCTCCTCCATTCTTTGTATGTTATGAATCATATTTTGTACTCTTTTTCTGTCCCTTGGGTGACATCTATTTAGCCTTAGGAATACTTCCATCTATGGGAGTCCCTCCAAAATGCACTGTAGAGGTGGTTTATGGGAGCTAAATTCTCTCAGCTTTTGCTTATCTGAAAATTGTTTAATTCCTCCTTCAAATTTAAATGATAACCTTGCCGGGTAGAGTATTCTTGGTTCAAGGCCCTTCTGCTTCATTGCATTAAATACATCATGCCACTTCCTTCTGGCCTGGAAGGTTTTTGTTGAGAAGTCTGATGATAGCCTGATGGGCTTTCCTTTGCATGTGATGTTTTTTCTCTCTCTAGATGCTTTTAAAAGTCTTTTTTTATCCTTGATTTTTGCCATTTTGATTATTATATGTCTTGATGTTGTCTTCCTTGGGTCCCTTGTGTTGGGAGATCTGTGCCTCTCCATGGCTTGAGAGATTATCTCCTTCCCCAGATTGGGGAAGTTTTCAGCAATTACCTCTTCAGTAACACTTTCTACCCATTTTTCTCTTCTTCTTCTGGTACCCTGATAATGCGAATATTGTTCTGCTTGGGTTGGTCACACAGTTCTGTCAATATTCTTTCAGTCATTGAGAGTCTTTTTTCTCTCTGTGCCTCATCTTCTTTGTATTCCTCTTCTCTAATTTATATTTCATTTACCATCTTTTCTACTACATTTAATCTTCTTTTAAATCCCTCCATTGTATGTTTAATTTCAGACATGGAATTTCTTAATGATTGAATCTCGGAATTAAATTTGTTCCTGAGCTCTTGAATATTTTTCTGTACCTCCATACGCATGTTTTTCATTTTTATTTTGAACTCTCTTTCAGGATGATTGGTGAGTTCAGATTCATTTGTCCCTTTTTCTGGGGTTTGTTAGATATTGGTCTGAACCATGTTCTTTTGACATTTCATATTTCTGTGTGCTGCCCACTAGTGTGCAGAAACTCCAGTCTCTGGAGCTGCTCAGCCCCTAGAGTGAGGTTGGAAGTCCTAGGGGAGTGGAGCTGGTGCCTGGGGGAGGAAAGATCTGTTTCTTGATTCCTGTCTGTGGTGCCTGTTTCCAGCGTCCGAGCCAGTGGCCCAAGCACACATGTGTACAAACCTCTGTGGTTTGCATCTCTAGCTGTTGTAGTCTGGGCCTCCTTCTGGCTGGTCTGACACTAGCATTGTGACTGCCAGTTTGTGAGCAGGTGCCTTCAGGTCAGTAGGAAAGCTCTACAGGCTCTGTGTCACAGTGGGGGGCCTCAGAGCTGAGTAAGCAGCCAGGGTGATGGAGCACCTGAAGCTCCTCAATGTTCCCAACCAGCTGGGCAAAGTGCACCCAGACAAACTTTTCCCCCTATCCCTTCTTCCATGCAGCAAGCTCCATGCTAACACCACCCCTTCAGCAGCTCTCTGGCTGCTAGGAAGCCTCTCAGACTGCCCTCTCTTCCTCTGACCCAGAGCAGCCAGGTGTGGATCCTCTCCTCTACCAATGGCTGGAATGTCAATCTCCCAGGCCCTCTGCCTGTCTGAGCTCCCCAACATCCAGGGCACCACACAATATAGGTTTCTGCTCACAAAGCAGATCTCCAGGGCTGGATGTTCAACAGTACCAGGCTTCCACCCCCTCCCCTGTTCAATTTACCTTTTGCCAGTGAGCTGGGGTGGGGGAAGGGCCTGGCTCCCACCAGATTAAGGCTTTCATACGTTACCCTGTTTCGTGAGGTCTGCTGTGTTTGTGAGTTCTGTATGCAGTCTGGTTCAGCCTCCTTTCTTCTTGCTATTTTAGGGTTAGTTGTATTAATTGACTATATTTTTGTACTATTTGTGGTTTTGGGAGGAGTTCTCTGTGTCACCTCTTACACCGCCATCTTGAATCTCCTTCTTATATTCTACTTTTAATAAAAATTGAAACCATTATTTGTGAGTTAAGAGGTTTCCATATACTAACAGCATTGGTACTTAATGGAAGAACTGAATCTTATTAAGTTCAAAAAGAATTACAAATTCTTGAAAATATTTTATACAGTTATTAACTAATAGTCCTCTTGAACTTCCATTACATGTGTTCTACTAAAAGTATCTGACAAGAAAATTATTTAAGAAAGAAAACATTCATTTTAAATCCACTGAACTTTGATTTTCTAATATCTCTGAAACTATTTTTTTAATTTGTAGTTTTCAGAATCTACTATAATGTATAGTTGTTTGTATTTATCTTGCTTGGAACTCATAGTGATTCTTGAATCTCATCATTTTTGGAAAATTATTAGCCATTATTTCATTGAAGATTGCTTCTCTGTTATTTTCTTTGTACTCTTCTTGGATTCCAAATACACCTTCAAACTTTACATTAATTCTTATATGTCTCTCATGTTCTTTTCTGTATTTTTCCTTTTGTTTTGTTCTGCTTTAGTATGAATGTTTTCTTCTGACCTGTCTTCTATTCACTAATTCTTCTGTTAGTTTTTTAAATCTGATGCTAAACCGACCTATTGAATTCTTAATTTCAGTTATTATATTTGTCAGTTCTAAAATGTCCATTTGATGCTGAAAGCCACCATCTTATTTTTTAATTCCCTGAGCATTTGCATTGTATTTATTTTAAAATCAGTACCTGGTAACTCCAGTTTTTGGATCGGCTGAAGATTTGCTGCTTTTATCTTTTCTCTTTTCATTGTCAGTTGAGTCTTGTTCCTTCTACCTCTTCCTTTGAATCCTTTTTTTCAGCCTGGTATTTTAGTTGTAAACATGGTTTTTGAAAACTGTAGAGACAATTTGAGGTTCTGGATGACGTTGTCTTCTTCCAGGGAGGATTTACTTTTTTTCTTTTATTAAGGTATTATTGATATACACTCTTAAGAAGGTTTCACATGAAAATACAATGTGGTTACTACATTTACCCATATTATCAAGTTGCCACCCATACCCCAATGCAGTCACTGTCTTTCAGTGTAGTAAGATGCCACAGATTCACTATTTGCCTTCTCTGTGCTACACTGTTTTCCCCGTGATCCCCCACACCATGTGTACTAAGCAAAATACCCCTCAATCCCCTTCTCCCTCCCTCCTCACCCGCCCTCCCACACCCCTCTCCTTTGTAACCACTAGTTCCTTCTTGGAGTCTCTGCATCTGCTGTTATTGTGTTCCTTCAGTTTTGTTTCATTGTTATACTCCACAAATAAGGGAAATAGTTTGGCACTTGTCTTTCTCTGCCTGGCTTATTTCACTGAGCATAATACCCTCTACTTCCACCCATGTTGTTGCAAATGGTAGGATTTGTTTCTTTCTTATGGCTGAATAGTATTCCATTGTGTATATGTACCACCTCTTCTTTATCCATTCATCTACTGATGGGCACTTAGGTTGCTTCCATATCTTGGCTATTGTAAATAGTGCTGCAATAAACATAGGAGTGCATATGTCTTTTTGAATCTGAGAAGTTGTATTCTTTGGGAAAATTCCAAGGAGTGGGATTCCAGGGTCAAATGTATTTGTATTTTGAGTTTTTTGAGGAACCTCCATATTGCTTTCCACAATGGTTGAATTAGCTTACATTTCCACGAGCAGTGTAGGAGGGTTCCCTTTTCTCCACATCCTCACCAACATTTGTTGTTCTTAGTCTTTTGGATGCTGGCCAAGAGGATTTATTTTTGCTTCTCTTGGGCATACAGGCTATGGACACAGCCTTAACAGACCACCTCATTCAACTGGAGGCTGAGAAGATCAGAACAAGTACCCCTGGTTCCCTCTTGCTCCAGGGTGAGGTCCCTGAGGCTCCCGCTATGAGCTTGGTGCTACCAAGTCTCCTTCTTTCTGGCAGCTCCTAGACGTGGACTTTTATCTCCCAGTCCTGTGGGTTTGTCGAAAGTTCTGCTCAGATTCTCAGCCTTTCAGCCTCTTCTTTTGGAATTGCCTTGACAAGATGAGTCACATACCTCCCAAGGATTCATTCTGGCATCACCAGTCTTGAGGTCACAAAGCCTCACTCTCTTAGAACACTGCTACCTTCAGAACTATGATTTTTTTTGGGGGGTTTGGTCCAACTCTCCTAGTTGTTCTCGCCAGGAGGACCAGCTGGAACAAGAGGTTGTAAAGAGAATACTTGATTTTCTTTTTTAAGGATCAAATGAAAGCATTTGAAATTTCTTTGAATAACAGTCATACACATACAGAGAAATAGAAAAAATTGATAATAAGTTGATGAAACTAAAAAAATACAGTATATTGGTTGAAAATTCTTCCCTCCTTACCTACATAAACTTTAAAATACTTTTATTATGCAATAGCTATATAATATTTATATGATGAGTATTTAGAAATACATTTTATCTTGATTTTTGTTTTACCAGAAGAAATTACCAATGAACACACAAACTACCATAGTCCCTGTGCCACCATTTCTACTAATAACAGAGACTACTCCTAACACAACATTCCCTCTTACCCCCAACAGACAGGGAGACTCATGATTCATGAAGTTCTGCAGGAACTTCATAGCCAACAGTGGCGGTTTCTTCCTCCAGGCACTGTTTAATAGCACAGCTGAATCAAAGACATTATCTCGATGCTCCTTATACCACAGTGTACCCTTTTCAATACCCTGGATAAAATGACAATGCTTCATTAAAAATGCCAATATCACTATATTATTCCCAAGTGGAATGTCATTTTCCGTCATTAACAGCATTTTAAAGAGGGATCGGGAAAATGAGCAAAATATAGGAAATATGATCTTTCCTCTGAGAAGTCATTTGCTTAGCTAAGAATCACAGGTTCTATAACAAGAGAAGAAAGAAAAAACCCTAATGGGAGGAGGATGCTGCCTGTAGCCCCTGTCGGACTTGGGGGGGTGGTGGGTGACAGCAGGATTCTGCCCTTAGCCTACATCCAAGGCCTGGAAGAGAGTATTGGGATGTTTCTAGCAAGAGGAGAGGGTTTCTGGACTCTTTTAACTGGCAAAGAAATTGATGAAGCCATGGGGAAGTGCACTTATAATTTCCTTTTGCCTTACTGGGAGGCAAAGTTACAAGTTTTTCCTATTCTGTCTCTACAGATGTACAAAGCAAATAAGGAGCAAGAAAGATTTTGCAGATGTTATTTATTCCCCATCTCTACAAATACACAGTCATTTTTTCAGCAAAGACAACAGTAACCTTTGCACTTCGATCAAGTCTACTCGCTCCTTTTGTTCCTCTGTGGTGGAAAAAGGTACAGCATTCACAGGGTGGAATTTTCCCACAGGCCTCACTTATGGCTGGTTGCAACAGCGGCACATCTTGAAGTCAAAGGAATGGAGTTCATGTAGGAGAGAACATGCATGTATCTCATAAAAACCAGTCTTAGAAAAAATACCTCTGAAAGTACCGTAAAGGCCCTTGAGCCAACATCATCTGGGAGCTTGTGAGAAATTCAGAAGAGATCAGACTCCACTCCAGACGAACTTTAAGCAAGACCCCCAGAGCCCTCCACAACATCACTGACATACAGACATCTGCCAGAACATCTCTAGCAACAGAGAACTCCCTCTGTGCAAGACAGCCCATTCCATAATCTCTTTTCCTGTGTAGATTTGATCTTGGAAAAGTTACTCTTGGTGTGGAGTTAAAGTTTATTCCTACTCCAGCTCTTTGGGGTAATGCTAAATAAATCTAGTCTGTCTTCTCAGTGATAACCCTTCAGATAAATAAAGGGAGCTCTCACAGTCTCAAGTTTCTCCAAGCAAAAATTCCTCAGTCCTCCAGCCATTTATGACATGGTTGGTGTCTCCCAATATCCTAGGAGTCTTCTCTGGACATACTCTAGGTTTTATGTTGTTCCCACCCTCCATGCTGTTTTTCAGAACTGCACAAAATACCACTGATGTGATATGGAAAATGACAAACATGGGATGGTTGCCTCCTACCTTCCAGATCCTGTGTCTATTAATATGACCTGGGCCTGTAACTATCTTATGAGATAACCACTAAGTCCTTTTTATGTGCTGCTGAAAACATGTTGCTGCTTTCTGCATCCATCCCCTTGAACTGAAGAACAAGGCCTTACCTTTACCTCTGTCATTATTTATCTGATTAGACTCAGCTCAGCACTCGCACATGTAGAGATATTTTTTATCTAGATTCTGTCATTCGATGTAGTTGAGTTCAGTAGCCCAATATATGATCTTAACTTTCTTTGTTCATCCATCAACCCAGTCAAAGAATAATTTTTTAAGTATCTCCTTGGTTCGAGGCACTAGGGAAACCTAAGAGAGCAAGACAGCCTGGGCCCATGTCCGTGTGGGATTCTCATGCCTTTGAAGCAGTACTTGCTACACCTGGGAGGGTTCTGTTAAAAACAATAAAATTCATTTGAATGTATAGCAGATATCTTAATGACTATGAATTATAGTTTCATGACCACAGTGGTGAGAACAAATAGAGTATTTAATAAAACAAATATTTTTATGTCTAATAAAGGATACAGTTACACTCATCTTGACAGCTGGGGCCTAGAGGGAAATGCCTACTCAGAACTTCCCAGCTCTGGATCCACTTTAGAATCATCTGGGGACCTTTTAAAAACACACCAAGTTGCTCCCACCCCAGAGCAATTGAATTGAAATTTTTGGTTGTGGAAGGAATGAGAGCATTGGTATTTTTTAAATGCCTGGGGTGGTTCTAACGTGAGCCAGGTTTGAGAACCACTGTTGTACTTGCATTCTCAGAAGTATGGCTCTGGACCTCTCCTGCCTGATGCAGAGGCTGGCTCAGCCAGCAGACCCTGGGGAGCAGAGCTGGGAAAAGGGGTACTCTAGCTGCGGGGGGTACGCGAGGGTGGGAACAGCCATTGCAGAATTCCCTGACCATTATCCTGCTGCAGCTTCACAGTACGTTAGAGTGCTCTGGAAAGCCTGCTAAAATAAGGCTGGGTACAGGTTTCCCCAACTTCCTCTGCTAGCAATCAAACTAATTCTCACACACATTTATACAGGATATGACTTTGCTCTCTAGAAAGCTCTGTGGGAATGAACATCCCCTGCAGGATGTCTCCATGTACATTTTCTGGTGCATTTCTCTGTGCCCACCAAGCCTAACATTGGAGCTTTGTGTTTTCCTGGCATCTGTTGGAAACAACACGGGAAATGAGAAGCAAGTGTTGTTTATCTCCTTAAGTGGAAGAATTTTTACAATTAACACCATCCAGCTTTTTTTTTTTTACAGATAAACATATGGATTTATTTATTTATTTTTTTACAATTTATTTTGGTATCATTAATCTACAGTTACATGTGCAATATTATGGTGATTAAACTACCCCCTTCATCAGGTCCCCCCACCAACCCCATTACAGTCACTGTCCTTCAGCGTAGTGAGATGCTATAGAGTCACTACTTGTCTTCTCTGAGTTGTACAGCCCTCCCCGTGCCCCCGCTACCTTACGTCTGCTAATTGTAATGCCCCTTTTACCCTCTTATCCCTCCCTTCCCACCCATTTTCCTCAGTCCCTTTCCCTTTGGTAACTATTAGTCCTTTCTTGGGTTCTGTGAGTCTGCTGCTGTTTTGTTCCTTCAGTTTTTTTCTTTGTTCTTATACTCCACATATGAGTGAAATCATTTGATACTTGTCTTTTTCGGCTTGGCTTATTTCACTGAGCATAATACCCTCTAACTCCATCCATGTTGTTGCAAATGGTAGGATTTGTTTTCTTCTTATGGCTGAATAATATTCCATTGTGTATATGTACCACATCTTCCTAATCCATTCATCTACTGATGGACACTTAGGTTGGTTCCATTTCTTGGCTATTGTAAATAGCGCTGCAATAAACATAGGGGTGCATCTGTCTTTTTTAAATTGGGCTGCTGCATTCTTAGGATAAATTCCTAGGAGTGGGATTCCTGGGTCAAATGGTATTTCTATTTTGAGTTTTTTGAGGAACTTCCATACCGATTTCCACAATGGTTGAACTAATTTGCATTCCCGCCAGCAGTGTAGGAGGGTTCCCTTTTCTCCACATCCTCGCCAACATTTGTTGTTGTTTGTGTTTTGGATGTTGGCCATCCTCACTGGTGTGAGGTGATAACTCATTGTGGTTTTAATTTGCATTTCTCTGATGATCAGCGATGTGGAGCATCTTTTCATGTGCCTATTGGCCATCTGAATTTCTTCTTTAGAGAAGTGTCTATTCATGTCCTCTGCCCATTTCTTATATGGATTATTTGCTTTTTGTTTGTTAAGGTGCATGAGTTCTTTATATATTTTGGATGTCAACCCCTTCTCAGATGCATCATTTATGAATATATTTTCCCATACTGTAGGATGTCTTTTTGTTCTACTGATGGTGTCCTTTGCTGTACAGAAGCTTTTCAGCTTGATATAGTCCCACTTGTTCATTTTTGCTTTTGTTTCCCTTTCCCGGGGGGATATGTTCATGAAGAAGTCACTCATGTTTATGTCCAAGAGATTTTTGCCTATGTTTTTTCTAAGAGTTTTATGGTTTCATGACTTACATTCAGGTCTTTGATCCACCTTGAGTTTACCTTTGTGTATGGGGTTAGACAGTAGTCCAGTTTCATTCTCTTACATGTAGCTGTCCAGTTTTTCCAACACCAGCTGCTGAAGAGGCTGTCATCTCCCCATTGTATATCCAACGCTCCTTTATGAAATATTAATTGATTGTATATGTTTGGGTTAATGTATGGATTTTCTATTCTGTTCCACTGGTCTGTAGGTCTGTTTTTGTGCCAGTACCAAATTGTCTTGATTACTGTAGCTTTGTAGTAGAGTTTGAAGTCAGGGAACGTAATTCCCCGTTTGATTCCTCCTTCTCAGGATTGCTTTGGCTATTTGGGGCCTTTTGTGGTTCCATATGAATTTTTGAGTTATTTGTTCCAGTTCATTGAAGAAAGCTGTTGGTAGTTTGATAGGGATTGCGTTGAATCTGTAGATTGCTTTAGGTAGTATAGCCATTTTGACAATATTTATTCTTCCTAGCCAAGAGCATGGGATGCATTTCCATTTGTTAGTGTCCTCTTTAATTTCTCCTAGGAGTGTCTTGTAGTTTTCAGAGTACAGGTCTTTCACTTCCTTCGTTAGGTTTATTCCTAGGTACTTTATTCTTTTAGATGCAGTTGTGAATGGAATTGTTTTTCTGATTTCTCTTTCTGTTAGTTTATTGTTAGTGTATAGGAAAGCAACAGATTTCTGTGTGTTAATTTTGTATCCTGCAACTTTGCTGAATTCAGATATTAGTTCTAGTAGTTTTGGAGTGGAGTCTTTAGGGTTTTTATGTACAGTATCATGTCATCTGCAAATAGTGACAATTTGACCTCTTCTTTACCAACCTAGATGCCTTGTATGTCTTTGTTTTGTCTGATTGCCATGGCTAGGACCTCCGGTACTATTTGAATAACAGTGGAGAGAGTGGGCATCCCTGTCTTGTTCCCGATCTTAGATGAAAAGCTTTCAGCTTCTCACTGTTAAGTATGATGTTAGCTGTGGGTTTGTCATATATGGCCTTTATGATGTTGAGGTACTTGCCATCTATACCCATTTTGTTGAGAGTTTTAATCATGAATGGATGAATTTTGTCAAATGCTTTTTCAGCATCTATGGAGATGACCATGTGGTTTTCGTTCTTCTTTTTGTTGATGTGGTGGATGATGTTGATGGATTTTCGAATGTTGTACCATCCTTGCATCCCTGGGATGAATCCCACTTGATCATGGTGTATGATCCTCTTGATGTATTTTTGAATTCTGTTTGCTAATATTTTGTTGAGTATTTTTGCATCAACGTTCATCAGGGTTATTGGTCTGTAATTTTCTTTGTTGGTGAGGTCTTGCCCGGTTTTGGTATTAGAGTGATGCTGGCTTCATAGAAAGAGTTTGGAAGTATTCCCTCCTCTTCTATTTTTTGGAAAACTTTAAGGAGAATGGGTGTTATTTCTTCTCTATATGTCTGGTAGAATTCAGAGGTGAATCCGTCAGGTCCGGGGGTTTTGTTCTTGGGTAGTTTTTTGATTACCGATTCAATTTCGTTGCTGGTGATTGGTCTGTTTAGTTTTTCTGTTTCTTGCTTGGTCAGTCTTGGAAGGTTGTATTTTTCTAAGAAGTTGTCCATTTCTTCTAGGTTTTGCAGCTTGTTAGCATACAGATGGTCATAATATTCACTTATAATTCTTTGAATTTCTGTGGGGTCCGTCGTTATTTTTCCTTTCTCATTTCTGATTCTGTTTATGTGTGTAGATTCTCTTTTTCTCTTAATGAGTCTGGCTAGGGGTTTATCTATTTTGTTTATTTTTTCAAAGAACCAGCTCTTGGTTTCATTGATTTTTTCTATTGTTTTATTCTTCTCAATTTTATTTATTTCTTCTCTGATCTTTATTATGTCCCTCCTCATGGTGACTTTGCGCCTCCTTTGTTCTTCTTTTTCCAGTTTCAATAATTGTGTCTTTAGACTGTTCATTTGGGAATGGTCTTCCTTCTTTAAATAGGTCTGGATTGCAATATACTTTCCTCTTAGAACTGCCTTTGCTGCGTCCCACAGAAGTTGTGGCTTTGTGTTGTTGTTGTCATTAGTCTCCATATATTCTTTGATTTCTGTTTTGATTTGGTCGTTAACCCATTGATTAATTAGGATAATGTTGTTAAGTCTCCATGTATTTGTGAGCCTTTTTGATTTCTTTCTGAAATTTATTTCTAGTTTAATACCTTTGTGATCTGAGAAGTTGGTTGGTAGTATTTCAATATTTTTGAAATTACTGAGGTTCTTTTTGTGGCCTAGTATGTGGTCTATTCTGGAAAATGTTCTGTGTGCATTTGAGAAGAAAGTGTATCCTGCTGCTTTTGGGTGCAGAGTTCTGTAGATATCTGTTAGGTCCGTCTGTTCTAGTGTGTTGTTCAGTGCCTCTGTGTCTTTACTTATTCTCTGTCTGGTTGATCTATCCTTTGGAGTGAGTGGTGTGTTGAAGTCTCCTAAAATGAATGCATTGTTGGCTATTTCCTCCTTCAATTCTGTTAGTATTTGTTTCACATATGTTGGCGCTCCTGTGTTGGGTGCATATATGTTTATAATGGTTATATCTTCTTGTTGGACTGACCCCTTTATGATTATGTAATGTCCTTCTTTATCTCTTGCTACTTTCTTCGTTTTGAAGTCTACTTTGTCTGACACAAGTACTGCAACACCTGCTTTTTTCTCTTTGTTGTTTGCGTGAAATATCTTTTTCCATCCCTTCACTTTTAGTCTGTGTATATCTTTGGTTTTGAGATGATTCTCTTGTAAGCAGCATATAAATGGGTCTTGCTTTTTTATCCACTCTGTTACTCTGTGTCTTTTGATTGGTGCATTCAGTCCATTTACATTTAGGGTGATTATTGATAGATATGTACTTATTACCATGGATGGCTTTAGATTCGTGGTTACCAAAGGTTCAAGGGTTGCTTCTTTACAATCTAAGAATCTAACTTAACTTTCTTGTTAAGTTATTGTGAACGCTGTCTGATATTTCTTTATCTCTCCCTTCCTATTCTTCCTCCTCCATTCTTTATATATTGGGTGTTTCATTCTTTGCCTTTTGTTAGTATTTGGATGGTCTGCTTTCTTTCCTATGATTTTATTTTCTCTGTTGACATCTTTTTAGCCTTTGGGGTGCTTCCCTCTAGAGCAGTCCATTTAAGATAGCCTGTAGTGGTGGTTTATGAGAGGCAAACTCTTTCAACTTTCTTTTGTCTGGAAATTGTTTAATCCCTCTGTCATATTTAAATGATAATCGTGCTGGATACAATATTCTTGGTTCGAGGTCCTTCTGTTTCATTATGTTAAATACATCATGCCATACTCTTCTGACCTGTAAGGTTTCTGTTGAGAAGTCTGATGATAGTCTGATGGGTTTTCCTTTGTAGGTGATCTTTTTTCTCTCTCTAGCTGCCTTTAATACTCTGTATTTATCTTTGACCTTTGCCATCTGAATTATTATGTGTCTTGGTGTTGTCTTCCTTGGGTCCCTTGTGTTGGGCGTTCTGTGGGCTTCTGTGGACTGCAAGACTATTTCCTTCCCCAGTGTGGGAAAGTTTTCAGCAATTATTTCTTCAAAGACACTTTCTATCCCTTTTTCTCTCTCTTCCTCCTCTGGTACTCCTATAATGCGAATATTGTTCCGTTTGGATTGGTCACACAGTTCTCTCAATATTCTTTCATTCCTAGAGATCCTTTTTTCTCGCAGTACCTTAGCTTCTTTGTATTCCTCTTCTCTAGTTTTTATTTCATTTATCGTCTCCTCCACCGTATCCAATCTGCTTTTAACACCGTCCATTGTGTTCCTCAAGGATTGGATCTCTGACCGGAATTCATTCCTGAGTTCTTGAATATCTTTCCGTACCTCCATGAGCATGTGAATGATTTTTATTTTGAACTCCCTTTCAGGGAGAGTCATAAGGTCCATATCATTAAAATCTTTCTCAGGAGTTGTGTTCATAATTTTACTCTGGACCAGGTTCCTTTGGCGTTTCATATTTGTGTATGGAGCCCTCTAGTGCCCAGAAGCTCTATCTCTGGAGCTGCTCAGCCCCTGAAGCAATGTCAGGGATTGTAGGGGAGGGGTATTGGTGCCTCGGGGGAGGAAAGGGCTGTTTCCTGGTTCCTGGCTGCTATGCCTGTCTCCACTGTCTGAACCGGTAGGCTGAGCACACAGTTATAAGCCTCTGTGCTTTGCCTTTTAAGTTGCTGTAGACAGATCCTCCCTCTGTTTGGCCCACCACCAGGGAAGGGCTTCCAGGTTTGCAAGCCCAGTGGGGCTGGCCAGGCGAAAGGTGCACTAGTCTGCCTGTCACAGAAGGGGTTCCTGAAGTCGTGCAGGTAGGCAGGGAGCTGGCACACCTGAAGACCAGAAAACCCCCAATCTGCTGGGCAGAGTACACCCGGACAATCCTGTCCACCTGTCCTTTCTCCCGAGCAGCAAGCTCCGTGCAGTCCTTGCCCCCTCAGCAGGCCTCCTTCCAACATCTTCCCTGCCAGGAAGTCTCTCAGACTGCCTGCCCCTCCCCTGTCCCAGAGCAGCTGGGTATGGATCCCTGATCTCACAAGCAGCGGGAATCTTAGTCTCTCCAGGAGCTCCGCCTGTCTTAGCTTTCCAACCTCCTAATTACAAGAGCATCATGCAAGCACCATGAAATGTAGGTTTGTGCTTCCAGAGTAGATCTCCAGAGTTAGGTATTCAGCAGTCCCAGTTCTCCACTCCCTCTCTGCTCTGTTCCTATTCCTCCTACCGGTGAGCTGGGGTGGGGGAAGGGCTTGGATCCCCAGGACCACAGCTTTAGTATGTTACCGTTTTCTGTGAGGGCTGCTCTTGTCTCCAGGTGTATGCAGTTTATTGTAGTTCTCTTTCCCGTTGCTCTTTCAGGAGTAGTTGTAGTAGCTTTATTTTCATATTATATGCGGTTTTAGGAGGAAGCCTCTGTCTCACCTCTCACGCCGCCATCTTTCAACCATCCAGCTTTTGAATCTCTGAATAACAAAATAATATTGAGACAAGGGCCAGAACAAAAGAAGTTATGATATAGCTTAGATACATTTAATAAGAATTTGACATTTGCCTCATATTTCTCTCAGACAACAATTGTAAGTTTTTAATCAGATGATTGAAAAAAACAGGCACAGCGAACATTTCAAATGTTGCTTGTCTACAGGAAGTGATTCTGTTGGTTTCAGGGGCTCTCTGGTGGCTAGGTGATCACAGATTTGTGTCATGAGGATCTGGCCTCACCCATCTCCTGATGCACACATACCCCCTCCATCTCTATAATTATGGGTGATGACGAACAGTGTCACGGGCTGCAAAGCCAGGAGTAAGCAATTCTCTCTAAAACAAATCCTGAAAACAGGCTGTTGAACCCTGTCTGATGTCATATTTTGTAAGGGCTCCTGTCTAGAAAACGTTCCAAGCCACCGAGTTCTTTTATCGGGGCACCTAGTGGGGTTAAGAGACTGCCCTGTTGGTGCTGAGTTCTGACAGGATTTCCTGCTCGTCTTGGAGCGCCCCAGTGGTGGCAGACAAGTCTCCAGGGCTCTGGAGGGAAATGTTTACCCTCTGAGTGACTGATTTGTTCCGGGCTTAGTGAACCTTCAGGCATCAGATGGAATTGGAGCTATTTCTGGGGAATGTGGTAACACGAAATGGTTACTAGAGTAGAGGGGACGTCTGTATTCTGGCGTGGGCAGCAAGACCCCACTGGGGCAGAAAAAGATTTTAGAATTTTTGTATTTTTAAATCCTGTAATTTTAAACTTATTTTTTAGTGAGTTCTATAATGTACATAATATATATGCAGTAAAACAGGCTTGAAATTGATACATAATTAAATGATAAATAATATATAAGGGGGTGCATGATCAAAATTTTTTTATTGATGATATGCATGGTGAAAAAAACAAAAACAACATAAAAAAGAGACCGTGGTTGTAGAAGTCTGTGATGTAATCTGTGCTGTTGATGAGCCCTGCTAAGGTTTCCAGTTCATTCTTCCGCTTTTTAAAAGGCAGCGACAGAATCAGCAGAGTTTGTGTCGGGGAAAGATTATTCCTTACATTTCTTTGCTGTTTCACACTTGAAATATTGACTGTAGTCATTATACGTTTTGTTCCTTTGCTGAACCTCTAGAGGACTGTGCAGTTTAATAGAAGACCTGAAGAAAACAAAAAAAAACCCATACCTATAAGATCTGGTTTTAAAATTAGGATCCACTGGCTAAAAGGGCCATTCCACTCAGATTGCCTACTGCAGCCTTTCTGAAGTCATTCCAGTCACGCTTTTTAAAAAACGTAATAGTGCAGGTAACTTAAACATTTTACTGGTCATTAAAATCTACTTTGTAGTATTCTTTTGAAGATCAAATAAGATAGCACACTGTCTTACCTGTAAGGACAGCATAGTAAGGATTCATTTCTTTTTGTTATTTTCAAAATCTTTATTATCATGACATAGCTCTCCTCTTGGCCTCACTTTCTTTAGGAGGCTCTCTAGATTCCGGGAATTTATCTGGGACCCTGAGAGACTTATTCTCTCTGAGCCTTTCTCCAGGCAGGCCTGATTTCACTCCCTTGTCTCTGACCAAACATGGGTGTTTAGTTCTCTGATGCGGACGGCTCTCACTGAGTGGGTCCCGTGTACTGTGGCCGTAACGGCCAGGTGGCTTTTCCTTCAGAAGGGGCCCGTGTGACTGGCAGGCCTGACAAGCCTTCGCAATAAAAGATAGTTATCTTTATTTTTTGTGCCTGCCGCCTTGCACAGCACACAGTAAATGTTATTGAATTAAATTGAATATAAGGAGAGGCAGTCATTTAAGTCGAAGAGATGACTCTCTAAAGGTGGAATATCAGACTGTATCATAGGGAAGGATGGAGAGGTACTCATTGGAGGTTAATATTCCTCAGACAGTACTACAGAGTATCAGCTTAATCTGTCTACATAAAGCCAGTCCAGCTGTCCTCCTTCAGCAGTACAGGAGGCTGGGTGGTAGGTGGACAGCCTACTACAGGGTGCTGGCCTGGCTACGCCAGCGGAACACCCAGACCTCCTGGGAAGATGACAGCAGACAGCATCATTGTGCGCGGCAGGAAGTTGGCTCCAGGGGCAGAGGTGACCAACATGTGTGCTGAGTACAGAACCAAGCGGCCTGAGAGCACCTCTTGGAGCAGTACAGTGGGCCTGTGTCTTAGCTTGGGCGGCTGTAACAAAATACCACAGGCTTGTGGCATAAACAGCAGGCATTAATTTTCATAGTTCTGGAGGCTGGGAAATTCAAGACGAGGGTGCCAGCATGGTCAGGTTGTGGACAAGGCTCCTTTCTGGCTTTCAGACAGCCCCTTTTTTGCTTTATCTTTACATAGAGTGACAGCGAGCAATCTCTCTGGTCTCTTCTTATAAAGGCACTAACATTGTGAGGCTCTCACCTTCATGACCTCATCTAAACCTAATTATTGACCAAAGGCCCATCTGTAAATATTATCACGTTGAGGGGCAGAGCTTTGACAGAAGACTTTTGTGAGAATGCCATTCAGTCCATAGCAGCCTGGGTCCTTCAACTGGGATCCTGATCTTCACTTCACAGCCTGCACTTTGGGCAAATTACTTAACTTCACCAGGCCTCAGTCTCCCCATCTGTAAAGTAGAAATAGTTCCTACCTATTATACGGTGTGAACAAATACAGCTGAAGAACTTGGAACAGTGTGACAGCATGGCAAACGTAAGATGCAGTGTAAGTTATTTAGTATTAGCTATTATTACCTGGGGAGTTGGGGGCAAACAAAGATACTTCATTGTGCCTGTTGTATTCCTGGTGATTTTCCTGGGAGCACAGGTGCTGACAACACTGTGTCTTCTAACAGAGTCGTGCCTGAGCACCTACTTAGTGCAATATGTAATGCGGAGATAACAAATCACTCCCTCTTCCGTGCTGTTTTATAGTACAGTCAGAGCACTGTATCAGCTTAGCATCGCACCTGGACTCAGGCCAAGCACCCACCTTAGCCAGGTGAGCAGGCACCAGCGGCCTCAGGAGAAGGCAGCAGCTGGCCTAGATAGAGCCGGCCTGGGTGCTCCCCCTCACAGCCTGTCTCCGGGACAGAGCTTCAGGCTTCCTCTGCCACCAGCCGGTATTTCCTGCCTTTCTCAAGCACTGCCTTTTCTTAACATCTCTCTATGTCTCTCATTTTCTGCTTCTCAGGGGACCACCTTTCAGGGTTCTCAGCAGCCATCCTTTGGTGGCCGAAGAGTCCCATTCCTTCCCGAGGACCAGCTGCTGCCAAGGGGCCGACGCTCACCCTGGCCCTCCCTTTGCCTCAATCCCCAAAGCAGGGGTCTGCAGGAGGCCCTGGGACAGGAGGTGCTGTGGGAGAGACCCAGCCCTGGGTGGCAAGTTTGAGTCTCCCAGATTCTGTTTAGCTTGGTTCTTCCTCCTCCTTCCAGGCCTAGGAGACCCAACACCCACTTTTCGGTACAAGTATTTTGTAATACCTTAGGAGTCTCCAATAATGAAATGGATAGATAAATCATCCACCTATATGCTTACATTGAAAAACTGATACAATGCTCTGACTGTACTATAAAACAGCACGGAAGAGGGAGTGATTTGTTATCTCAGTATTACATATTGCACTAAGTAGGTGCTCAGGCACGACTCTGTTAGAAGACACAGTGTTTGTCAGCACCTTGTGCTTCCAAGAAAATCACCAGGAATACAACAGGCAGAAATGCAAATGGCAGGAAGTGTAGTCACTGGCCTTTGGTGATGTCCCAAATGGTGGAAAACTTCTGGGAAAGTTCAGTTTTGCCTGGATCTACCTGGGAACCACTGCTCTAGGCTGGTTTGAGAAAAGCACAGTTATATTGCAGAATATTCACACATGCCCATTACCCTGTTCAACTCCAAAAGGCCAAGTAAGACACAAAGGCCTGGAGATCTGGGTCACTCAGAAAGCAACAGATGGAGTCAGACAGATGTTCAAACTCCAGCTCTACCACCTACTTTGGGGTGACTTAAGGGAAATGATTAACCTTTCTGAACTCTGACTTCCTCATGTATAAAATAGGCATAAAATACCCACCCGATGCAGTTGCTGCAACGACTGAATAAAACAGTGTGTGTAAAGCACTCTACACAGACCTGGACTATAGAAAGCTTGCAATAAAGGATTTGGGGGTGATGGGTAGATAGGAAATAGTGTAGGGGGAGGAAAACAATATTTTTCCTCTACCCATCCTAGGTTTTCCAAGTAGGGCCCTGTAAAGTAGACCAGCAAAGGACAGATTAACAAGAGAAAACCAAACAGTTGTTTGTTAACATGGGCACCACACATGTTCACATGGAAGTACCCAGGGGTGGTTAGAACTTGGGCTCATATACTCTCTTAGGCTAACACAAAGGAAAAGGGATTTGGGGCTTCTGGGCTGGAGGAGGCAAGTTCTGGGAAAATGACTAGGGGGAGTATGGAAACAGGGTCATTTGGTAAGACTTGTGCAGATACAAGTCCGTGCCTTCTATGTTAGTGAGACTTGTTAAAAGTCCTTCTCTTCCTGGCATCAGACAGAGAGACACTTTTCACAAATGGAAATTGCCTTTACAAGAGGAAAACTTATGCCCTGTTTTTAGAACTTTTCTTGCATCTGTTGGTTCTCAATGGCCTTTGCTCAAAATAACCCAGATGCCAAAGAGGCATATTTTGGGTGGCATATTCTGGTTTGCATCAATAGTCAGCAAATATTTACATCAGAGCTCTTCAGATGGTTGCTGCTTCCAAAGGAGTGACCTGCAGTGTCTCCCTACAGCAGGAAATAAGCCCAGAGAGGGACGAGTCAGCTGGGGAATGGCCTCTGTTTCCTTTGTCCTCTGGGAATCAGGCTGACTGATTCCTAGGGCTCAGTGGGTCACCAGCGGCTCCCAGAAGAGGCCACAGAGTCGCCCAACACTATTTACCACCTGCGAGGGGGCTGGGATGATACAGGTTAAGCAGCAGCTAGGGTCTTGCTGGTGTCAGGTAACCAGAACCTGATACTCCAGGACTCAAGTGACCATTAATTATCTCTGCTTTAGTTTTTTTTTTTTTTTTGCTTTTTAATTTCCATCTTCTGACCTAGACCACTGTGCAAGGTCTTGTTTATGTCACACTTACTGAGTTGCATTCAGCTTAGGAATTCTCTCAGCAAATATTTAATAAGTAAGCACTGGAAGTAAGGAATAAAGCAGTAAACAGTGAAGCAGAAATGTACTCCTTTATTTAGTCCCTTAAACAGATTGTAAATTCCTTGACAGCCAGGCCTTTGCTTTATTTGTCTCTGTGCCTACTTGGTGCCCAGCTCAGAGCATGGTTGTCATAATAAAAGCTAAAAACACAGAGGGTCACCTGTATTCCATGCCTTATTTCCTAAGTACTTCCTATACATCATCTTGTTCACATTTCATAATCACCCTTGAAATAGCTTTTAATATTATCCCCACCTTATAGATGATGAGAATGAGGCACAAAGAGGTTAAATAATTGGCCCCAAATCATAGATCTAGCAGGTGTCAAAATCAGGATGGCAAACACAGCCTCCTCCAGTGACCTCTGTGCTCTGCTGTTTTCATAGTACAGCCAGCATTTAAAAAATACTGAATGATCAAGACATCACCTACCTATACACATACACATATTTATGTGACTAAAAAAGGCTTACCGTGTGCTTGCAGCACCTCGACAGAGTCCAGTGTGTGAGTCTCCTGGGCTTTCTCCATGGAGTTCTGACCTTTCAGATGGTGAGTAGCCACCTTGTTTCCCCATTTCTTCCCCTTGCAGGGCTACCAGATTTAGCTGTCAGAACACAGAGCCGTGCACTGCTAAGTCTGCATGGCATCCAGATTTCTGATACTCTGGAGACAAGGTTAACTATGCCAATCACACATCCCCAACCCCCAATTCCTACTCCCTTTTATATCCATTCCCTCTTTCAGGAAATTATCTAAATTCATTTTTGGTAAAATGAGGGTGACTAAAAGTAACTGAAGAGTCAGTCAATTTTCAGAAATAATGTTCAGGTTACTGACTCTCCCCCCTCTTATAGCAGGAGAAAGGGAGTCTAAGTTGGATGAGGAGAAGGTCTTTCAGTTCAAGAATATCTCCATACCCATTCCTCCTAGGAAAATATTTATGTTTAAGTGTTGGTTTTAAGAGGTAGAGAGAAGAGCACAAAGGTCCAGAGGGGGAGGAACAAGGAGGATGAGGGATCAGAGCATCTGACTGGGAAACTGCAACGTGCTGTTGCCTTGGCGTGAAATACTGTTTCTTCCCTCTCCTCCCCAAGGGTGGCCCACCCTCCCCACACCCCACTCATCGCCAGTAAGCCCTGGTGCTGCAGTTTAAACCCCACTTCCCTGACCCCCTTTCCCACCCTCACCTAAAGTCAGACCATCTCAGACCTGCTCATGCCACCCCCTGCAGTTCTCTATGCCTCTTCCAACGGTTCTAACTGAGTAATTCATAGTGCATTTCGTTGTTCGCCCTTTGTCCTTGCATCTAGAACTTAAGTTCCCAAGGACAGGGACTCCATCTGCCTTGTTTAAGTCTATGACCTCAGTGCCTGGCACAAGGTAGTTGCTCCATAGACATGTGAGGCAGGAATGTTGAATGAATTTTCTGTTTTTGATGATTATGCCCAAGGACTTCTTGTGCCTCCCTCTGCCTTCAGCAGAACCTCTCCCAGGAGCCCTGATGTTTCAAGGCGTGTTAGCACAGCAGGAAGTGGACAGGTTCCAAAACCAGAAGGCCAGGGAGCAAGTCTTCATGGCATCGCTCACCGGGTCCTCGTCCCCTTGGGCAAGCCTCCAAGTCTGATCATTTACAAGGCAGTCTGCTGCAAGAATCACGTGTTCACACATGCCAAAGCGCTTTGCGCATTCCAGGGCACCTTCCAGTGCTGCTCTTTGTGAGGTGTGCATCAAGGCCTCCTCAAAGGCTACACCACCCAGAGTGGCATTTCAGCGACCTTGCAGGTGAGTAAGTAAGAATTGGGTGATAACAAAGGGTCTTCTCAGTGTCCCCCAAATCACACTGAATTGGTGACCACTAACACAATAAGGTATGTCTCCACGAAAACATCGTAAGAACAAAGGCATAATAAGGAAAAATTGTGAAGGACTTTCAATTAAGTAGTCTTCTGGCTAATGCATTTATTCTTCTGATTAGCTCCACCTTTGTCTTTGGGTATATTAGAACTCTGGAGAGAGATAAGTCAGCTTGTACAAAACTGATGTTAATGTAGCTAAATCTTGTACATAGAAAGCAAACCATGTCTGGTGGGATGCAACTGCTTATTCCACCAGATGTGGTGTTGACCAGTTTTGCCAGTTTCGCACTATTTGTAAATTCATTTCAGTGTTCCATATTGGAGTATAATTGTACAGAACTTTGAGTTCTTTTTGGAACTGTTGTTAACACCTTGCCCTCCTTAATTAATGAGTTAAATATAATCCTTGACACTTGTTCTTTCTGTGTTTCTATAAGAAACATGAATATATCCTCTTTTTTAAATTATCCTTCAATGGCACTGAGAAAAATAAAACACAGATCTCTCCCCTCTTCCTGATAGACAAGGGAATAAGGGTTAAGTGGTGGAAAAGTTGGAATTAGATGGTTTGGCATTTTCTATTTCATAGATTCACTCACCAAATCCTCTCCAGCTTCCAGTCTGGGCTTGGTACTTCATTCTACTCGTGCACAGGAAGATTCCAGAGGGGGTGCTTTGGGGACACCACAGGGTCTGAGGACATGGTGAAGCTCTGGGGTTATCTGACATGTTCCATGCCATTGTCCTCACCAGTTTGGAGTCATTGTACCCCTTTGAGAATCTATGAAAACCCTGGATTTCTTTTTTCACCCCTACCTGTATTTTTGCATGAAAGTTGAAACAAACTATAGAAATCCACGGGCTTCCAGTATACAGGACTGCTGCTCTGTGGAAAGGTCAGCTGCTGTTCACTTTCCTACATATGAAATATAAAGAAATTTTGCTCAAGTCAATTCTTCTCTCACCACCTCAGCTGACAAATCAGGCACTCTTTCTGGCCTCCAGCCAGAGTGCTGAGTGGCCTCAAAAAGCTGGCTTCCTAGCCCTTTAAATGTCAAAAGTGAGGTATCTTAGAGCAGCCTGGCAGATGGAAAAAGATTTCCCTCACTTAGGCTTGTGGGGAAGAAGAAAGGACAAGGAAGCGGGGGAGGGAGAAATAAGAGAGGCAGCGGTGATGTGTGGAGCATCGGGTGATGCTGACTTATTAGGACATCAGGAGGTGCCAGTATGTTAAGTGTTGTTAACTTTCCCTGTTCTAGAACTCCAATAATGCAGAAAATACCAAACTTCAATTGGAGTATCTTTCCAATTCTTTGTTCTGTGTTTACACAAACCACCTGCAGTATCTATATATTTTTTGTTATTTATAATGGGCATGTTGAATTTATGAAATAAAAGGTAAATTATATAGACTGTATACATATCCTTGTACCATGTTCTTGCCTTTTTAAAAATTATAACTATTTAGAATGGTATCCTAGTCTTTCCTGCTTTTAAATGACTTTCAGCCACCACTATATTCTTAGAAAAATAACTGTTGGGGGTCTCAATGGCCTGTGGTTGCAAACTGGGACCCGCAGTGAAAATGCGATCATGGCCTCTCAGAACATTAGTGCTGGAAAGGAACTTGGAAACAATATTTTCAATATTTCTGCTACCAAACACTCCTCTTTTTAAACTTTAAGCTGCAACCAACTCTCCCTCTCCCACAGGCTTGATGCTTTAAGAACCCTATCTACCAACTGCCTTTTGAATCTAATATTTCATTTATTTTCTTCATTCTCCATAACCTCTTACTGAACATGTTCGCTTCGGTTACTTGGGCTGGCCTTAAAGGGTACATCACTTATGTCTCCTGAGTTCTGCGTCAATCCATAGTCGGAGCTTCTGATTGTCAGATCAAATTAACAAAAAACCCACATAGCACAACAAATGGTCACAACACCTTTCCCTTCCTCTCTGCCACCACCACAAATCAAAAGCTGTTCTGACTTCAAACTTC
Organism: Phataginus tricuspis; assembly: GCA_029783875.1. Classification (NCBI taxonomy): domain Eukaryota; kingdom Metazoa; phylum Chordata; class Mammalia; order Pholidota; family Manidae; genus Phataginus; species Phataginus tricuspis. The sequence goes on from JAQQAC010002594.1 coordinate 30,882,436, forward strand.
AGCTTTAGACCACTTAGGGCAAGGGCAAAGGGACTTAACCTTGAACCCTTCTCCTGGGGCTGACACAGTACTGCAGCAGACAGATGGTATTCACAGAGGCCCTAAGTCAATAAAATGCATTCACGTTTAGTATATTCTGGTTAAGACAACCTGGAAGTGTGTAACACTAGCAGGTATTTCCAAATGCATTTTAAAATGTCTAAATATTGGTGTTTATAAGAGTTTGTAATCTAGGTAAATCACCTTATTTCCTAGGGTGCAGAGACAGGAGTTTTTATACCTTATTTTAAAAGTATGAATGGAATATTCCAGCCCTTGTTAGGATAAGATGCACTAAGCTTTTCAGGCACTACTTAGACTGGGGAAAAATGGAAATTTCTTTGGGTTAAACAATATATGCACCATGGAAACATTTCATTTGTCATTCACATCCTATTTGAAGTTATTATTGATTTTTAAAATTACTAAATGTTATTTAAAAATTTCTTAATTTCTATATGGGCATTTCTGTCAGGATAAAACCAAAATGTTGGCATTCCTTAGAAGTTAGCATGAATAAATAGATCACTAAACTTCTTACCTGAAAACAGTAAAACAAACATTGTATACTTACATTTGTTTTTCTATTTTTAAAATATTGTTTATGATGTTCATTCATTACAGACTTATTCATAATGGCAAAAAACAACCTAAATATCCACTAACAGGGAATCTCAATATACTCTGATTCAAGTGTAGAGTGGACCATCATGTAGTAGGTACTGCAAGTGGACAGGAGGGAAAATTTATTAATTGTCTATAATATTAATAAATTGTCTGATATACTGTCTATGACTGTCTTTCCATATTATTGCCAAACGAGAAAGGTAAGTGGCAGGAAAATATGTACAGCATGATCTCATTTGTATTTTAAAAAATACATTGGCCATTCTGCCTAAAGCAATCTACAGATTCAATGCAATCCCTATCAAAATACAAATAGCTTTCTTCAACGAACTAGAGCAAATAGTTCTAAAATTCATATGGTGAGGTGGGCTCAAGATGGTGGCACGAGCAGGACGGTGGAAATCTCCTCCCAAACCATATACATTATTGAAAATACAATAAATGCAACTATTCCTAAAAGAAAGACCAGAAGATACAGTACAACAGCCAGGCTACATCTCGATCTGTGAGAACTCAGCATCTCACGAAGTGGGCAAGATACAAAGCGGTGACCTGGTGGGACCTGAGCACTCCCCCCAAACCAACTCACATGGAAAAGAATCAGAGTGGGGAGGGAGTGGAAGCATAAGACAGCTAAATAACCAGCCCTGGTGATCTGCACCAGGAGCACAGACACACATCGCATGGTGTACTGGATATTAGAGAAACAGAAGGGCAGGATCCAAGATGGAGACTGCGAGCGGGTCCCCACAGCTGGCTCCTCTGGGACAAAAGAAAAGCAGGCGCTTTGTTAAAAGTCTTAAAGCGACAAGGGCCCAGCAGCTGAACAAAATTGTCCCAGCACACTCAGCCCAGCAGGCTGGGAATCTTGAGGAACTTCAGCCCCCTAATCCCCTGCCAGGTAAAGCAGCCCTGAAGCCCCTCACGGTGATAAGCAGCCTGCCATTAGTTCCCCTCAGCTGGTGCTGCAAACGGACCAGCTGACCCGCCACAGCTGCAGAGCAGCCAGAGAGCGGCCCCGCCCACAGCAACCACACAGAGTCTCCTCCCAGTGCGCAGCTAACTGGGACGGGCAGCGGAAGCCAGAGCAAGGTCCGGAAGGTATGAAGGGGCGCCAGCCTTGCTGCAGAATGCAACCAGTGTGGTTGCACCCCCCCCCCCCCCACTGCTCTAGGTTAGCCTGAGGGCGGCCCTGCCCATGGCAGCTCAGGGGATTATCCCGGTGTGTGGGTAACCAGCACAGGCTGCAGAGAAGGGCAAGGGGAACAACAAGCAGGAAGAGACTTTGCTCTCCTAGCTGACACATGTGCCACCAGCCTGTGACCACTTCTATCACCATGAAAAGACAGAAGAATCTGGTCCAGTAAAAAATCACTCAGACAACTCCAGAGAGAGGGCCTGGTGGGATACATTTAAACAATCTTCCTGAAAAATAATTCAAAATAAAAGTCATAACCATGCTGATGGACCTACAGAGAAATATGCAAGAGCTAAGCGATGAAGGCTGGAGGGAGATTACAGAAATGAAACAATTGATAGACGGGCTTAAGAGCAGACTGGACTGGGTGCAAGAGGCTGTTAATGGAATAGAAATAAGAGAACAGGAGTACAGAGAAGCTGAGGCAGAGAGAGATAAAAGGATCTCTAGGAATGAAAGAATATTAAGAGAACTGTGTGACCAATCCAAACGGAACAATATTCGCATTATAGGGGTACCACAGGAAGAAGAGAAAAAGGGCTAGAAAGTGTCTTTGAAGACATACTTGAGGAGAACTTCCCCAAGCTGGGAAAGGAAATAGTCTCCCAGACATGGAAGCCCACAGATCTCCCAACACAAGGGACCCAAGGAGAACAACACCAAGACATATAATAATTAAAATGGCAAAGATCAAAGACAAGGACAGAGCATTAAAGGCAGCCAGAGAGAGAAAAAAGATCACCTACAAAGGAAAACCCATCAGGCTATCATCAGACTTCTCAACAGAAACCTTACAAGTCAGAAGAGAATGGCATGATATATTTAATGTAATGAAACAAAAGGGCCTTGAACCAAGAATACGGTATCCAGCACGATTATCATTTAAATTTGAGGGAGGGATTAAACAATTCCCAGACAAGCAAAAGTTGAGGGAATTTGCCTCCCACAAACCACCTCTACAGGATATCTTAAAGGGAATGCTCTAGATGGAAGCACTCCTAAGGCTAAATAGATGTCACAAGAGAAAATAAAATCACAGCAAAGAAAGCAGACAATCCAAATACTAACTAAAGGCAAAAAATAAAGTCAACTATCCATGAAAAGAGTCAAAAGAAACACAAAAGAGTACAGAATAAAACACCTAACATGTAAAGAATGGAGGAGGAAGAATAAGAAGGGAGAGAAATAAAGAATCATCAGACTGTGTTTATAATAGCTTAATAAGAGAGTTAACTTAGATTGTTAGATAGTAAAGAAGTTATCCTTCAACCTTTGGTAACCACAAATCCAAAGCCAGAAATGGCAATAAGTACATATCTATTGATAATCACCCTAAATGTATATGGACTGAATGAACCAACCAAAAGACACTGAGTAATAGAATGGATAAAAAAGCAAGACCAGTCTATATGCTGCTTACAAGAGACTCACCTCAAACCCAAAGATATACACAGACTAAGTGAAGGGATGGAAAAAGATATTTCATACAAACAACAGGGAGAAAAAAGCAAGTGTTGCAGTACTTGTATCAGACAAAATAGACTTCAAAACAGAGAAAGTACCAAGAGATTAAAAGAGGACATTACATAATGATAAAGGGGTCAGTATAACAAGAGGATATAACAACTGATATATGTGAAACAAATACTAACAGAATTCAAGGAGGAAACAGAATGCAATTCATTCATTTTACGAGACTTCAACAAACCACTCACTCCAAAGGACAGATCAACCAGACAGAAAATAAGTAAGGACACAGAGGCATTGAACAACACACTAGAACAGATGGACCTAACAGACATCTACAGAACTCTACACCCAAAAGCAGCAGGATACACATTCTTCTCAAGTGCACATGGAACATTTTCCAGAATAGACCACATACTAGGCCACAAAAAGAACCTCAGTAAATTCAAAAATATTGAAATCCTACCAACCAACTTCTCAGATCACAAAGGTATAAAACTAGTAATAAATTATACAAAGAAAACAAAAAGGCTCACAAACACACGGAGGCTTAACAACATGCTCTTAAATAATCAATGGATCAATGACCAAATTAAAATGGAAATCAAACAATATATGGAGAGAAGTGACAACAACAGCACAAAGCCCCAACTTCTGTGGGACGCAGCAAAGGCAGTTCTAAGAGGAAGTATATTGCAATCCAGGCCTATTTAAAGAAGGAAGAACAATCCCAAATGAGTAGTCTAAAGTCACAATTATGGAAATTGGAAAAAGAAGAACAAATGAGGCCCAAAGTCAGCAGAAGGAGGAACATAATACAGATCAGAGAAGAAATAAATAAAATTGAGAAGAATAAAACAATAGAAAAACTCAATGAAACCAAGAGCTGTTTCTCTGAAAAAATAAACAAAATAGATAAACCCCTAGCCAGACTCATTAAGAGAAAAAGAGAATCTACACACATAAACAGAATCAGAAATGAGAAAGGAAAAATCATGACGGACACCACAGAAGTCCAAAGAATTATTAGAGAATACTATGAATATCTATACGCCAAAAAGCTGTAAAACCTAGAAGAAATGGACAACTTCTTAGAAAAATATAACCTTCCAAAACTGACCAAGGATGAAATAGGAAATCTGAACAGACCAATTACAAGCAAGGAAATTGAATCGATAATCAAAGAACTACCCAAGAAGAAAACCCCCAGGCCAGATGGATTCACCACTGTATTTTATCAGACATATAGAGAAGACATAATACCCATTCTCCTTAAAGTTTTCCAAAAAATAGAAGAGGAGGGGATACTCCCAAACTCATTCTATGAAGCCAGCATCATTCTAATACCAAAACTAGGCAAAGCCCACACCAAAAAAGAAAATTACAGACCAATATCACTGATGAACATAGATGCAAAAATACTCAACAAAATATTAGCAAACCGAATTCAAAAATACATCAAGAGGATCACACACCATGATCAAGTGAGATTCATCCCAGGGGTGCAAGGATGGTACAACATTCGAAAATCCATCAACATCACTCACCACATGAACAGAAAAGAAAAACAAAAACCACATGATCATCTCCATAGATGCTGAAAAAGCATTTGACAAAATTCAACATCCATTCATGATAAAAACTCAACAAAATGGGTATAGAGGTCAAGTACCGCAACATAATAAAGGCCATATATGACAAACCCACAGCCAACATTATACTTAACAGCGGGAAGCTGAAAGCTTTTCACCTAAGATCGGGAACAAGACAGGGATGCACACTCTCCCCACTGTTATTCAACATAGTACTGGAGGTCCTAGCCACGGCAATCAGACAAAACAAAGAAATACAAGGCATCCTGATTGGTAAAGAAGAGGTCAAACTGTCACTATTTGCAGATGACATGATATTGTACATAAAAAAACCCTAAAGACTCCACTCCAAAACTACTAGAACTAATATATGAATTCAGCAATGTTGCAGGATACAAAATTAATATGCAGAAATCTGTTGCTTTCCTACACACTAATGATGAGCTAACAGAAAGAGAAATCAGGAAAACAATTCCATTCACAATCGCATCAAAAATAATAAAACACCTAGGAACAAACCTAACCAAGGAAGTGAAAGACCTATACCCTGAAAAGTACAAGACACTCTTGAGAGAAATTAAAGAGGACACTAACAAATGGAAACTCATCCCATGCTCTTGGCGAGGAAGAATTAATATTGTTAAAATGGCTATCCTACCTAAAGCAATCTATAGATTCAATGCAATGCCTATCAAAATACCAACAGCATTCTTCAACGAACTGGAATAAATAGTTCTAAAATTCATATGGAACAACAAAAGACCCTGAATAGCCAAAGCAATCCTGAGAAGGAGGAATAAAGCAGGTGGGATTACACTCTCTGACTTCAAACTCTACTACAAAGCCACAGTAATCAAGACAATTTAGTACTGGCATAAAAACAGACCCACAGACCAGAGGAACAGAATAGAGAGTCCAGATATTAACCCAGACATATACGGTCAATTAATATATGATAAAGGAGCCATGGATATACAATGGGGAAATGACAGCCTCTCCAACAGCTGGTGTTGGAAAAACTGGACAGCTACATGTAAGAGAATGAAACTGGATCATTGTCTAACCCCATACACAAAAGTAAACTCAAAATGGATCAAAGACCTGAACGTAAGTCATGAAACCATAAAACTCTTAGAAAAAAATATAGGCAAAAATCTCTTGGACATAAACATGAGCAACTTCTTCATGAACATATCTCCCAGGCAAGGAAAACAAAAGCAAAAATGAACAAGTGGGACTATATCAAGCTGAAAATTTCTTTGTACAGCAAAGGACACCATCAGTAGAACAAGAAGACATCCTACAGAATGGGAGAATATATTCATAAATGACATATCCGATAAGTGGTTGACATCCAAGATGTATAAAGAGCTCACGCACCTCAACAAACAAAAAGCAAGTAAACCAATTAAAAAATGGGCAGAGGAGCTGAACAGACACTTCTGCAAAGAAGAAATTCAGATGATGAACAGGCACATGAAAAGAAGCTCCATATCGCTAACCATCAGAGAAATGCAGATTAAAACCACAATGAGATATCACCTCACACCAGTTAGGATGGCAAACATCCAAAACAGAAACAACATCAAATGTTGGTGAGGATGTGGAGAAAGGGGAATCCTCCTACACTGCTGGTGGGAATGCAAATTAGTTTAATCATTGTGGAAAGCAGTATGGAGGGTCCTCAAAAAACTGAAAATAGAAATACCATTTGACCCAGGAATTTCACTCCTAGGAATTTACCCTAAGAATGCAGCAGCCCAGTTTTTAAAAGACATATACACCCCTATGTTTACCACAGCACTATTTACCAAGAAATGGAAACCACCTAAGTGTTCATCAGTAGATGAATGGATAAAGAAGAGGTGGTACATATACACAATGAAATGTTATTCAGCCATAAGAAGAAAACAAATCCTACCATTTGTAACAACATGGGTGGAGCTAGAGGGTATTATGTCCAGTGAAATAAGCTGGTGGAAAAAGATAAGTATCAAATGATTTCACTCATCTGTGGAGTATAAGAACAAAGAAAAAAACTGAAGGAACGAAACAGCAGCAGACTCACCGAACCCAAGGATGGACTAACAGTTACCAAAGGGAAAGGGACTGGGGAGGATGGGTGTGAGGGGAGGGACAAGGGGGAAAAAGGGGGCATTACAATTAGCAGACATAATGTAGGGGGGGCACGGGAGGGCTGTACAACTCAGAGAAGACAAGTAGTGATTCTATAGCATCTTACTACGGTGATGGACAGTGACTGTAATGGGGTATGTGGTTGGCACTTGATGATGTGGGTAGTCTAGTAACTATAATGTTGCACATGTAATTGTAGATTAATGATACAAAAAAAATTCATATGGAACTGGAAAAGACCCCAAATTGTCAAAGCAATCCTGAGAAGGAAGAATAAAGTGGGGGAGAATACGCTCCCCGACTTCACGCTCTAGTACAAAGTCACGGTAATCAAGACATACTGGTACTGATAGGGAAAAATTTACAAGGACAGCAGTCTAGTCCAGGTGGCTCCCTTCTGTGTCTCTCTCCTCAACAGAAACAACAAAAACACTCGCTGGATTTCCCACTCTGCCGAGGACCCACTCCCAAGGTTCACTCCCTAAACTCACTCCCCCTTGCCTGCTCACTTGCTGTGCACATAGGAATGTTACAGATACAGAAGTAGAAAGATATATATTGCTCCCTTTGCCTTTGTTTGGGGCTCAGACTTTTGAGAGATTACTCCCCTCTGAGCCTGCTGGTGTGAAATAAAGCCTCAACACTCCAAGACCTCCAAGTGCTGCTTGGTTCCTCCGTCAGTGATCCAGTCCAGGCTTTCCAGTATTTTCCATAAGAGTACTGGCACAAGAACAGACTCATAGACCAATGGAATAGACTAGAGAGCCCAGATATAAACCCAAGCATATATGGTCAATTAATATACGATAAAGGAGCCATGGATATACAATGGGGAAATGAAAGCCTTTTCAACAACTGGTGTTGGCAAAACTATGTAGCTACATGTAAGAGAATGAAACTGGATTATTGTTTAACCCCATACACAAAAGTAAACTCAAAATTGATCAAAGACCTGAATGTAAGTCATGAAACCATAAAATTCTTAGAGGAAAACATAGGCAAAAATCTTTGAATATAATTATGAGCAACTTTTTCCTGAATGCATCTCCTCAGGCAAGGGAAACAAAATCAGAAATGAATAAATGAAACTACACCAAACCAAAAAGCTTCTGTACAGCAAAGGACACCATCAGCAGAACAAAAAGGCATCCTACAGTATGGGAGAATATATTTGTAAATGACATATCTGACAAGAGGTTAACCTCCAAAATATATAAAGGACTCACACGCCTCACCATCCAAAAAGCAAACAACCCTATTAAAAAATGGGTGGAGGTTATGAACAGACACTTCTCCAAAGAAGAAATTCAGATGGCCAAAAGGCACATGAAAAGATGCTCCACATCGCTAATTATCAGGGAAATGCAGATTTCACAATGAGATATCACCTCACACCAGTTAGGATGGCCATCATAGAAAAGACTAGGAACAACAAATGCTGTGGAGGATGCGGAGAAAGGGGAGCCCTCCTACACTGCTGGTGGGAATGTAAACTAGCTCAACGGCTGTGGAAAGCAATATGGAGGTTCCTCAAAAAACTAAAAATAGAAATACCATTTGACCTGGCAACACCACTCCTAGGAATTTACCCAAAGAAAACAACTTCTCAGATTCAAAAAGACATATGCACTGTATGTTTATCACAGCAGTATTTACAATAGCCAAGATAAGGAAGCAACCTAAGTGTCCATCAGTAGATGAATGGATAAAGAAGAGTTGGTAAACTATCCTGTTTAGACAAGGTGAAAAGGATGAAGCATATGACTTGATAGCAACCTTTCTTTGGTTGCATACATCTTGAAATTGGAAGAGAGAAGGATGATGTTAAATATAGCAAAAGTGAGGATTTGGTTATGAAAGCTTAACATATGATCTAGCAGGATTTTATGGGCTGAGAGTGATGGTGTGCTGGTAAATGTTAAACAACCTGGTTTTCTGAGAGGATAAAATTCACACTTGTAGCTTTTGCCATGACATCACTAAACATGGAGTTGTGAAAAGAGGTACAGAGCACACTATATACAGTCTTTCCTCCATATAGTGATGATGGGCATAAATATCCTCAAAAGCATAGATAATAAAATATTGTAAAATAATTAGGAAGTGATGATTTTAGAGTACTTTTGTTTAATATAATTTATTTAATCATAAGTTTATGTAATTCAATTTTTAATAATGGTCACGTTTAGAAACCAGTGCACAAAATCCCAAAATAATTGACAATCAGCTCCAGGAAACCCATAGACAATTAGATTGAATCAGAAGGTAAAAAGTAGCAGACACAGGGGAATCTTACAGTACCTGAATGAGTACACTATTGTATTTCTAGACATAACACAGAAACATTAAGATAAGTACACGAAAGGAGAAAGAGAAATCCTGGTGGTTACATTTGTGAAGTACCACTGGGACGTTTTTACACTGTAGTTCATGTGAAAAGGATGTGTATTCATATAGAATCCAGAAGAAGAAAGAAAAAGGAAATATTCAAACAGATGGGACTATGATCCACAAAGCATGTGCTAGAATGGGGTGAAAAAATAGGAGAAAAGGAAGATAAACATGCAGCTGGGCAAAAACTGAGCAGCCTGGGAGATTTAATATGGCCCTTCTCTGGTTTGGAATAATTCTTTGTACTCCAGGGTCTTAGACATTACAAAAGCTCTTGGAATAAGAAACAAAATTTAGAAATGTAAGTTAATTAATTCATTTGCTTTATAGACTTGCTGACTTTTGAGGGAGATTTGAGAGGAGAAAAAATTTCAAAATCATAGGGAAAGGAAAGGAACTGGAGAAACAAATCACTTTCACTTTTTTCTTACACTTGTAATCTTCCACTCTGAAAAATGGGTTAGCATTTGAAGGGTATTTGGATACGCCACCGCAAAATAAGCCACTTTGGCATGAGGGTTATATTGAACTAAAGGCAACTGAAAATCAACAGCTACAGGAAGAGCAGCTTCCTGCCTTCCCCTTATTTGCCTAAAAGCAAGGATTGATTCCCCTGTGTGACGGTGTCCCCCACTACACCAGGAAGAAAAGAGTACTCTTCTCATCAGAGACAGTCAACGGTGAGATGAATTTGCATAAACAGACTTTATGAAACCTTGTTTTTCCATGACTTCACCCTTATATTTCCTAATTTCTTCCCTAGTTCATTGTCCTTTAGGCCCCAAATTCCCCTTTCTTCATGAAAATGGTATATAAGCTCCCAAGTCAAGCCTCTTCTTTAAGTTTCACTTTTCTGTGTAGTCCTGTGCACATAAAAAAATTAATAAACTTGTATTCCTTTTCTCCCATCAATCTGTCTTTTGTTAGTTAAATTCACAAGCCCCCCCCCATTCACTAAACCTCAGTGGGTAGAGGAAAAGTTTCCCTCCTCAACACATTAAAAGTAACTCAGTGGCTTCCAAAGGTTGCATAAAAGTTTTATTGTACTTTCTTGGTGGCAGATGTACAACCCATCAATAATAACCATTTTTTATCCATGGCAGACACTACTAATCAAACCGGGTATCTTGTCCTACTGAGCAAAATATGGTCTCAAGATGTAAACTCAACACACCAAGTTGTGATATAAGGTGAAACCTACTAGCCAATTCTGGCTAAGACTAGTCATCAAAAAGATTTTGAATAAATGAAGATCTGATAAAAAATAACACTCAACAAAAATTTCACGTGGTTTAATTCGCAATCATAACATAAATTGGTCACAGGGATGGTAGTACAGCACTAAGAATACAGTTAATGATTCTGCAACATCTTACTGCATTGATAGTGACTGCACTAGAGGGGTGAGGATTTATTAATATGGGTAACTGTTGAACCACTATGTTGTATATTTGAAACCAACATAAGATTGTATATCACTGACACTTTAATAAAATTTAATTAAAAAATTTCATGTGATTATAAGAAAAACACAAAAAACATCTAATCTACCACTGCAGAAAGTGATCAGCTACTTAATCAAACTCATGGCTTCAGGGCCTTCAAAACCAATAGCTAGGTGGCTGCTGCTGCTGCTGCCTTAATTGCAAAACCTTATCTAATACCCAAGGGCTTGGAAAAGTTCCTAATGAATTTTATCTTCATTAAAGGCAATGGATGAGCAGGCCATTAACCATAGGCTCAGCTTCTGTGCTTGTGCCCAGCAGGAAACATTTACATTCTGAGCCTTTAAAAAAATTACCATCATTTAGATATAGTCAATAGACAGTTGATGAGGCTGATGCACTACTAAATGTTGAATAGATATGCTTTCCCATCTGTAATTCCTTAATAACAGGATGGGGTTCAGTGTGCAGATACACAACAGTCTTCCAAGGTCATTCTGTATTCTAACATCCTTTTGACAATGAATAACTTTTTATTCATATGGACTTACTCTTCTCTTACATTTGATTGTATTTTAATGTGTGGGCAATGTCATTTACATGAAGGAGGAAGGATAGAAAGTAGAGACCAAAGCCCAAAACTTCCCAGGTTTTTTAAAATGTAGAGAATGATAAAGAATCAGATGAGCTGCATGAGAACTCAATTGTTTTGGAATCGATAATAGCAAAAGTTTCAGACAGTGACTGATCATTGGTCCATTTTCATCCAAGTCCCACAGATCACCTCAAGGTGTGCTTTCAAATTCATTTGAACAAAAATAACCTCCTTTCTTAAAGAAGAATAGAAAAATAAAAATTGTATAAAATTATCACAGGATCATAGTCATTGTCACACTAATACAAAGCAAATGAAAGTCAGGAAGATGAAGAAAAAGTATGGAGAGCTTTGAACTCAGCAGACTATTCATAAAAGAGGACTTAAAGTGAATGTGTCTTTGCCCAAAGAAAAGTAAATACAGTGGAGCATTAAACCAAAGATCCTGCAGTGAATGCAGGAACAAGCTGCTGTGCCCCATACTCTGTGCTTTAAGGGCTCATCATTGTAAATAAATCCTCTACAAAGCTAAATATAGATCAGAAGTTTTTTAAAAAGTTGTCAAAGATCCTGCCACATCATTTGAAAATGACTCCTCTGAAAAATATTACTTTCTTCTCAAATGGCTTGTCTGTAACACACACACACACACACACACACACACACACACACACACACATACACAGGAGGAAAAAACTTAAAAACTCAAAAGAAAGGAAACTGGGAAGAAATGCACATAATAAATACTTAATAAATTAATAAATGATCAAAACGAGCCATACAGATCCATTATACTCCTTAACTAAGATGGAAAATTATTTATCTCCATATTAACAAAGATTAAATACCTAATCAGCAAAAAATACTATGATCAAAACAGATTTTTCATGAAAAAACACTTGGTGGATAATATAAGAAAAATTTTAACCCGTACTATAAATTGCCCCAAATGCCCATGCTATTAGCTACTTATAAAGGGCATTTCTGTTGCGTATTTCAGAAGAAAAGGCAATTTGAAGGATGCTTCCTTTGGGTAAGTAATGTTGCATTTAAGTCACACATAAAACCAAGCAATTACAGGCCCTTAGCCTTCACAGTGAAGACAGGAGCAAGACATGGTGCCTCCTCTCTGCCTCTCAAGAACTCATCATAACCCCAGGGATGGCTGGGAGCCATCCTCACAGACCACTCTACACAATGAGCCTGGGGCTTCGCCTCCTTGAAGGGATGTTATAATGCAAGTGGGGATCTCAGGCTCTTACCATTTTAAAAGTCCAGGCTTCAAAATTAATCACATGAAATTATTATTTGGTCAATGTCCCTCATTTTGTTAAGTCTGTAATAACTCAAAGCAGATAACACGATCTTCGAAATGGGACACAAGTTGTCAGAGTTCTAATTTGATTATTAACAAGTAGAATTCCTTTACCCAGTTGGCATTTATGGGGCACCCGCTACATGCCAAGCATAGATCTAGGCACTGGATTCAGGAATGAGCTAGACAATGTTCCTGTCCTGCCCTTATAGCACTTACATCCACTCTTGTAGGTGAAGAGACACAAACACTTGTAGTTAGCGATTAGTGTTATGAAGTGAATAAAGATAGTGTGGTATGATGGAGGCCTTTGGGTACTGGGTGGTGGGCTGTCCTCCAATCCCTATCTCATTCCCATCCACCATGTCTCTGCTTCATTCTACTCTGTAGGCAAACTTTCTCCACCTCTCTGTCCCATAGCTGGTGAACATGACTACCCCCTAGCCCTCCAGTTCACATCTTCCTGGGCTTAGGAAACTGAAAGGTGTATCAGTACAAAATCCTAAAGTGGAGAATTTGTTCCATCTTGGGTCAAATCCACTATAGCCAAGACATACCTTTAGCAAAGGAAAGATAAAGTTTACATACTGCTAGAACCCAGAACTACCTCCGGGCATAGTAAGCCCCCCCCCTTTGTATCACCTACAGCAGCTGCACCCCAGCCTTGAACCCCCCAAGGCCTCACCCCCAACCTAGTTCTAAGAAAAATGTGTTCTAGTTACTGGAAAACCCACCTGTTGTTCAAGTGACTCTCATTCTAGATAGTTTCCCTAGCAACGACTAGCCACCCAACCAGAAAGGGCAAAGGTAACCTGCCCTTACCATAAAAGGTACCTACTTCCCTTTACCTACATTATCTTCTAAGTTACATCAGCAGGCAACTCCGCGCCAGCTGAGCTCAACCTATAGAAAATGTACAAGACATACTTGTTTTAAACCATCCAATCAGCACCCCCCTTCCTGAACCTCGAAATGCATAGAAGTCACGAGACCAACTTCCCGCTTAATTTCCTTTTTAAGCAGCTTCCCCCTTGCTGCCCCTGCTGCTCTCCCCTTTAGAGACAACCATCTATTCTGTCTTTCAGGCAATAAACCTCGCTGCTGGAGTTCTCGTGTCCTCCTTTCCTGAATGAGTGAATCGGGTAGCTGAAGAACCCCCCTTTCACATACAACAAATGCAAGGGAACAGGCTTCAAAACAAGCTTCGCAAATTAAAACAAAACCAAAAAGAAAGCACACAAGGAAAAGAAACTCAAATTGCCAAGGTTATGACAGTTACATTAGTCTGCTCATGGTGAGAAAACAGCAATTTTACCACAGGATTATAATTTTCCAAAAGGTTGTGATGTGTCTTTAGATACCAGCATAGCAAAAATGAGGAATAAAATTATATTGGTTAGGGAGTCCGGATTTCCAGGAGTTAAGGCTTTATTATTTTGGAGATCAGAACCAGTATGGGTGGCTCCGTTCTTTTTGTTTACCTCAGGGTGCAAAGCTTTGTCCTGAATTTGATATGGAAAGTGCTCAGTGAAAGTAAAGTGTTAGGGAAGTAGGGTCAATGTCAGCTTTGGCCTCTACAGCCGGGGTCCATCCCCACCTGAGGGAGGCAGTTAAGGAAATTGCTCTGAACTGAGCAGACTTAAAGAAAATGTTTACTGCTGTTTGAACATGTTAAGCCCAGTTAAGCCTAATTATACAGCCAGAGAAGTCTACACTGCGGATTCCGAAGGCTTCACGGTTGACCAGTACTTTATATGAAGCCTATTTATATTCACGCCTATTCACACAGTCAATTCTAAAAACCCTGTGAGAACAGAATACTTGTTAAATCTTACTGAGCACTTCTTCCTATATGTGCCATCCAGTTATAGAGCATCTACCACATGCCAGGAAATGTTCTAACACTTTTCCATATGTTAACTATTAATTCATTTAATTTCCATTACATTGCTGTGGACATAAAGTATGGTATTCTCCCTGTTTTATAGGTAATGAGGTTGAGGCACACATAGGTTAAATAATTTGCCCCAAGTCACACAGCTTGAAAGTGGTGTAGCTGGAATGTGATCCCAGTCCAGTGATGGAGTCCATGCTTTTGACCCCTGTCCTATATGGCCTGTGTAGGAATGAGTGTCACTCCAATTTTACAGATGATGAAATTAGTAGTCATAAATAAAGTGACTTGCTCAAGGTCACTAATAGAATGATAAGCCAAGACTTAAAATCAAGTCTTTTGACTTCAAGCCATGTTTCTTTCAATAACAGTAAGAGGAGCAGCACCAGCTGACCATTCTACAGGGCATGCTGTGCACCAGGTGCTGTTCTAAATACCTCACGTGCATTCATCGATTTAGTCCACAGCTCTGCAGCAAAATACTATTACTATTCCTACTTTCCCAAGGAGGAAACTGAGGTACAGAAAGGTTAAATAAATTACCCCAGGCCACAAAGCTGGGAAATGACAGTCAGGATTCAGACTCAGGCAGTCTAGCTCTAGAATGGAGACTCCTAAGCCTGACATCACACTGCCTCTCCATGCTCTACATTTAGCAGGATCAGGAAGGGAGAAGAGGGAAGGACACTAACATTTACTGGTTATACTGTCACATATGGTGATATTACATGATTATTAAACCCTTCACTGCCCCTCCCTCTCAAGCCTGCTCCTATGCGAGGATTTACTTTGCACTGACATTTGTTTGGCCGTGACTCGCTTTGGCCATTGAAATATGAATGAAAATGATGCTACTTCTAAGCAGAAATTCCAAGAGCCACTGAGTTTCTGCCCTTGTTCTTTTCCCTTTGCCGTGAGACCTGCCTGTCCCAGACAGAAGCTGCCTCTCCAGGGTTAGTCTTGGAATGAAGATTTGGAGCAGAGCACAGCTGACATGCCAAGGACACAAATGTGAACAAGAAGTATGCTGGGGTGTTATAAGCCACTGAAATTTGGGAGTCATTTGTTTCCATAGCATAACTCAGTCTAAGCAGACTTACACATATTTTTAGAAATTTAATTTCCACAACCCTATCAGTAGTATAATTAGCTTCAAGAAGAAACTAAGATTCATAACGTTTCAGTAATTTGCTCAGTGGTATGAACAGAATGTAAATTTCCCCAATGGTGAAGTCTAACCTCCAGTGTGTTGATATTTGGAGAGATGGGGCCTTTGGGAGATAACTAGGTTTAGATGAGGTCATGAGGATGAGGCCACATGATGGGACTAGTGCCCTTATAAGAAGAGACACCAGAGAGCTTCTCATTTCTTGCCTACATGCAAAAGAGGTCATTATGAGCACACGAGGTGGCAGCTGCCTACAAGCCAAGAGAAAAGGCTGCACATGGGAACCCACCGCTCTGGCACCTTCATCTCGGGTTTCTCAGCTTCCATGAGAAATAAAATTCTATTATTTAAGCCACCCAATCTGTGGTATTTGTCGTGGTAGCCTGAGATAAAACACTCAGAAATTTTAAAGTGTAGGAGCAAGGGCTTGGATTTAAAAGTCTGTCTACTCTTTCTACTATTTCAAGTATCATATCTGTTTGCTCATCTACATTAAATGTATAGAATAAATGGAAAAACAGATTGACATCGTGCTCCCTGGCTGGGGAACAGTGTTTCTAAATGAGTTCAGTTGTAAGTTAATGATACCAAAATAAATTGTAAAAAAAAGAAAGAAAGAAAGAAAGAAAGAAATGAGTTCAGTGTGCAGGTGAGTCACTACTTGCTAAGAAAGCACCAATGAGGAAAACGTAAATTGTTTAGGAAGACAATACAATCAATTTTTCACTTATCTTCAGACATTGGTAATTTTACAGCACTTTGCACATGATAGGCAACCCCAAAATATGTTGAATGGAAAGTATTTGATAGGACATATCATTCAAAATATTTTTAAAACCATAAAAAGTGAATTTCATATGATTATGCAAATTATATTAGAAAATGGGAAAATTGGATTTGGTGCTTGGGTTACATATCTGGTCTGTGATACAATTAATGCCTGACATGAAACAGCCAACTTTTGAGTAAGACTTTTTGATACCATTCCCTCTGTCTCAGCAAAAAGCTAAAGAGACCTGAGAGAAGGTTCTGCTTTATCCTGCGCATATGCCTTACACACACACAGCAGATGCAACTGATTAATTATTCAATATCCTTTCACTGCCAGCTCTTGACCTCCAGCTTTCCTTTTTTGTTAACATCACTTTAATTTTGTTCAAATGTTGCCTGCCACCACAAAGCTGAGGGCTCTAAGAGGTGCTGCCCATCACCCACCACACCCCAGGGATGAGTTGCAATTATCAAGGCAGTCACTGTGGTTTTATTTCCCTTGAAGGTAATTGGTTTGTCAGTAAATGGGTCTGTGAGCAAATTCTGGCCATGAAATAGGAAGATACAAATTAAGTTAAAGGTTTGAATACCAATCCTGTTTCAAATGCCATTCTACCCCACATCAGCAGTAGTCACAGGTTTTGATTGTCAAAGTGTAAGATACAATAGACTTTATACTAATACTTCATTTTTTTAACTTTACAGAGGGACACAAGACAGGAATACTAAGTGTACAGTATCTTCAAGTCACCAAGACGCTCAGGGACGATCCATGTGTACAGCCTCTTGGATCCCCCCACCCACCAGGGTCACGTACAGTTGCTAAGGAAGTTCAAAGTTTACTTAATTGGTTTTTCACCAGTGTCTATCTCAATGCCAATTTACAGATCTCCCCATGCAGGTGCAGTTCCACAGCTTGGGATTTTCATAGCAAACAAGGCAGATAGCTTCCAGCATGAAGCACTCCTCTCTAGCTTAACTTGGCAGTTGCCGAGGAAACAATGCTGTGAGAAAGCAGGAGACTCTTAAGAAGAAACACACAGAAGAAGATAAAGGTCTCATTCCTCTGTACATTTTTTTGTGTCTGAAGTTGATGTTTGGAACCACATTTTCTTCATTTGTTTAGCTCCCCAAACTCCACTTTGAGATAACTCTTTTCACAATTTGTTCACTTTTTCTCACACCTCTTTCTCAGTTCTTACTTTCAATTGATTTCTTGCTTCCTACAAAACTGACAAAATAGAAACAATAAGAAAAGAACTTGTACACACTCCTGCCACCAAATTATTTTCTTTTTTATGTACTCATCATCTACCCCCATTGTTGCTATGGATCTACTTATTGTCTACACATATGCTAAGGCCACCCCTCCACTTGTGCTTTAGCTCCTACGCCCACTCATCCATCAGGGACATCACTTTAGCAAATGTGAACCCTCCTCTTCTCTAGTCGGTTAGTCCCATCAGCATACAGCTGTTTGTATCCCCAATTTTAAAAATATGGTGCAAGTGAACACATGGGACTACGTCAAACTAAAAAGCTTCTGTCCAGCAAAGGACACCATCAACCGAACAAAAAGGCATCCTACAGTGTGGGAGAATATATTTGAAAACGACGTATCTGACAAGGTGTTAACATCCAAAATATATAAAGAACTCACACGCCTCAACAACCAAACAACAAACAATCCGATTAAAAAATGAGCAGAGGATATGAAGAGACAGTTCTCCAAAGAAGAAATTCAGATGGCCAACAGGCACAATGAAAAGATGCTCCACATCACTAATTATCAGGGAAATGCAAATTATAACCACAATGAGATATCACCTCACACCAGTTAGGATGGCCAGCTTGGAAAAGACTAAGAACAACAGATGCTGGTGAGGATGCGGAGAAAGGGGAACCCTCCTACCCTGCTGGTGGGAATGTAAGCTATTCAACCATTGTGGAAAGCAATATGGAGGTTCCTCAAAAAAACTAAAAATAGAAATACCATTTGACCCAGGAATTCCACTCCTAAGAATTTACCCAAAGAACACAGTTCTCAGATTCAAAAAGATGTATGCACCCTTATGTTTATTGCAGCACTATTTACAATAGTCAAGAAATGGAAGCAACCTAAGTGTCCATCAGTAGACGAATGGATAAAGAAGATGTGGTACGTGTACACAATGGAATACTATTCAGCCATAAGAAAGAAACAAATCCTACCATTTGCAGCAACATGGATGGAGCTGGAGGATATTATGCTCAGTGAAATAGGCCAGACAGAGAAAGACAAGTACCAAATGATTTCACTCATTTGTGGAGTATAACAACGAAGCAAAACTGAAAGAACAAAACAACAGCAGACTCACAGACTCCAAGAAGGGACTAGTGGTTACCAAAGGGGAGGGTGTGGATGGGAGGGTGGGGAAGGAGGGAGAAGGGGATTGAGGGGTATTATGATTGGCACACATGCTGTGGGGGGAGCATGGGTAAGACAGTGTAGCACAGAGAAGGCAAACAGTGACTCTGTGGCATCTTACTACACTGATGGACAGTGACTGCAATGGGGTATAAGGTGGGATTCGATAATATGGGTGAATGAGGTAACCACATTGTTTTTCATGTGAAACATTCATAAGAGTATATATCAATAATACCTTTAAATAAATAAATAAAAATGAAAAAAATATGGCTCACTTGACCCCGTATCTCAGTCCAGGTATGTCCCATTTCTCTATTCCCCATTATATTAAGACATCTCAGAGGACTTTTCTATCTGTTGTTTCCAATTCTTCTCATCTTGCTTTTTTGAATTGAGCTTTCTATTACTTGTAACCCAGCTACTTTAAACAGTATAATTTCATAAATGCAATTAATTTTTTCCATTGAATACTGGTAGTTACTGTGACTCAGGTTATTAAATTGGGAGTAAGAGTACTTCAATATGGGAAACCAATCACTGAAATAGCAGTGATATATTGGAAAAACTTTCAAATATGACCAGATTAAAGAAATGCTTGAACAAGGAAGTCAGTTTTTTGGATCTAATATCTACATATTTTTTTCGATTTGAGAGATTATTATTCCAGACAAAGTAAAATATTATCGTTAAAAGTACACGCTGTCATTTTTTGAAACCAGGTGCTTTTTGTCAAAAAAATACAAATTACACAAGATTAGAAAATTTGAAAGTCATTTAGCTATGTGATGCATTAAATAAGGTAGTTTAGAATGAGGTTCCAAATCTTATTACATTTATTGAATATTTATATTTATTAGATATCTAATAGCTGCTTTAATGCATGAGCAATCTCATTTGTACCAGTGTGTTACAATTTCTCTTAAATAAAAAATAAACTTGACATGGATGGAGCTAGAGGGTATTATGCTCAGTGAAATAAGCCAAGCCGGAAAAGACAAGTATCAAATGATTTCACTCATATGTGGAGTATAAGAACAAAGAAAAAAACTGAAGGAACAAAATAGCAGCAGACTCACAGAACCCAAGAACAGACTAATAGTTACCAAAGGGAAAGGGACTGGGGAAGAAGGGTGGGAAGGGAGGGATAAGAGGGTAAAAGGGGCATTACGATTAGCAGACATAAGGTAGGGGGGGCATGGGGAGGGCTGTACAACTCAGAGAAGACAAGTAGTGATTCTCATCTCACTACGCTGATGGACAGTGACTGTAATGGGGTTGGTGGGGGGGACCTGATGAAGGGGGTAGTTTAATCACCATAATATTGCACATGTAACTGTAGATTAATGATACCAAAATAAATTGTAATAAATAAATAAATAAATAAATAAATAATAATAAAAAAACTTGAAATTTTATGATGTTTTCCCACGTGTGAGCATACTGAAGTGTGGCAATAACCTGCTGAGGTTAGTAAAGCAAAACAGTTCTTCCACTGTTTTAAATAAGAGATGGGAAAAATGAAGTGTTTATGATAAACATCAGGATATGAAAAAATCCTGAAAGGCTGCAGCCATGCAGGGGAACCTCATAAGTCCAAATTTAGACATAAAAGATCTTGTCTTTGGGAGTCTAAAACAACACCTGCATAAAGACAGAATGGCTTAACACCAGCACTTGTGGGAAACAGGCAAGACAATGAGCCCACAATGTTACACGCTACTAGTCTTGGACTGAATGCAAAACACGATTTTTTGTGCTTCGCCAACATTTACTCAGCATTTACATGGAGGAAGCAGCTGTCAGACAAAAGAAAGTACTCAGAACACTGAGGTGATTGTTCTTTCCACTCAGTTTGGGCACCATGGACACAGAGAGAGTTTATCCAAGGAACACCTGAAGGAGCAGGAAGACTGCCTGGAAAGCAGATTCAGGGGACACACGTTTGCTTTTTAAGACTGTGTGACCCTAAATACTCAAAATATGATCAATGAATACAGCCACAGGAAAGTAGATTTCATCCTAATGCATAGGCAGAAGTTTGTAGTGGTAAAATACCAGACTTGAAAAGAAGACATGAGAAAGGAAAGGGAATTAGGTATTATGTACCATACCATGTGGATGAGTTATTTATTGAATAATATTATCCCAAAACTCAGTGGCTTAAAATAACATACATTTACATCTCCTAGTGTCTCTGGGTCAGAGATCTGAGCCTGGCTTTGCTGGGCCTTCCCTTTATGAGGTAGTTAAGAATGAGGTTCAAAATCCTATTACATTTATTGACTATTTATATTCCCTTTTATGGTCTCTCGGAGGCTGCAATCAAAGTGTCAGCCTGGGCTGCAGGCATCTCCAGGTTCAACTGGCAGAGGATCCACTTCCAAGTTCACTAAGTAGTTGTTGGGCAAGAATAAGTTTTTTCCTGGACTGTTGGACTGAGGCCTCAGGTCCTAGATGGCTGTTGGTTGAAGGCTGCCCACAGCTCCTTGCCAGATGACCCTCTCCATTAATGCAAACACTTGAGAAGAGCCAGGGAAGGAATACTAGCAAAATAGAAGAAAATGGAAAGAAATGATTCTTAAGGACTAAAAGCAAAACTGAGGGGTAGAGACTAAGGTTAGTCCAAGATTTCTTTTTTATTTTTATTTTTATTAAGGTACCATTGATAGACACTCTTATGAAGGTTTCACATGAAAAACAATGTGGTTACTACATTCACCCATATTATCAAGTCCCCTCCATACCACACTGAAGTCACTGTCCATCAGTGTAGTAAGATGCCACTGAGTCACTACCTGTCCTTTCTGTGCTATACTGTATTCCATGTGACCCTCCCAATACCATATGCACTAATCATAATACCCCTCAATTCCCTTCTCCCTCCCTCCCCAGCCACCGTCCCCCACCTCTCCCCTTTGGTAACCACTAGTGCCTTCTTAGATTTGGAGTCTGAGTCTGCTACTGTTTTGTTCCTTCAGTTTTACTTCATTGTTATACTCCACAAATGAGGGAAATCATTTGGTACTTGTCTTTCTCTGTCTGGCTTATTTTACTCAGCAAAATACCCTCTAGCTCCATCCATGTTGTTGCAAATGGTAGAATTTGAATTCTTCTCATGGCTGAATAGTATTCCATTGTGTATATGTACCACATCTTTATCCATTCATCTACTGATGGACACTAAGATTGCTTCCATTTCTTGACTATTGTAAATAGTGCTGTAATAAACACAGAGGTGCATATGTCTTTTTGAATCTGAGATCTTGCTTTCTTTGGGTAAATTCTTAGGAGTGGAATTCCTGAGTCAAATGGTATTTCTATTTGAGGAACCTCCATATTGCTTTCCACAATGGTTGAACTAATTTATATACCCTGCAGTGCAGAGGGTTCCCCTCTCCCCGATCCTAGCCAGCACTTGTTGTTCCTAGTCTTTTTGATGTTGGACATCCTAACTTGTGTGAGGTGATACTTCATTGTGGTTTTAATTTGACCATATATGCTTGGGTTTATATCTGGGATCTCTATTCTGTTCCGTTGATATATGGGTCTGTTCTTGTGCCAGCAACCAAGTTGTCTTGATTACTGTGGCTTTGTAGTAGAGCTTGAAGTCGGGAAGTGTAATTGCCCCAGCTTTATTCTTCCTTCTCAGGATTGCTTTGGCTATTCAGGGTATTTTGTGCTTCCATATGAATTTTAGAACTATTTCCTCTGGTTCATTGAAGAATGCAGTTTGTATTTTGATAGGAATTGCATTGAATCTATAGATTGTTTTAGGGAGGATGGCCATTTTGATAATATTAATTCTTCCTATCCATGAGCACGGAATGTATTTCCATTTATTGGTATCTTCTTTAATTTCTCTCATGAATGTCTTGTAGTTTTCATGGTATAGGTTTTTCACTTTCTTGGTTAGGTTATTCCTAGGTATTTTATTCTTTTTGGTGCAATTGTGAATGGAATTGTTTTCCTGATTTCTCTTTCTGCTAGTTCATCATTATAAGTATATAGGAATGCAACAGGTTTCTGTGTGTTGATTTTGTATCCTGCAACTTTGCTGAATTCAGTTATTAGTTCTAGTACTTTTGGGGTGGATTCTTTAGGGACTTTTTATGTACAATATCATGTCATCTTCAAACAGGGACAGTTTGACTTCTTCCTTACCAATCTGGTGCCTTTTGTTTCTTTGTGTTGTCTGATTGCTGTGGCTAGGACCTCCAGAACTATGATGAATAAAAGTGGGGAGGGTGGGCATCCTTGTCTTGTTCCCAATCTTAAAGGAAAAGCTTTCAGCTTCTCGCTGTTAAATATGATGTTGGCTTTGGGTTTGTTACATCTGACCTTTATTATGTTGAGGTACTTGCCCTCTATACCCATTTTGTTGAGAGTTTTTATCATGAATGGATGTTGAATTTTTTCAAATGCTTTTTCAGCATCTATGGAGATGATCATGTGATTTTCACCCTTCTTTTTATTGGTATAGTGGATAATGTTGATGGATTTTCGAATGTTGTACCATCCTTGCATCCCTGGGATGAATCCCACTTGATCATGATGTATGAACCTCTTGATGCATTTTTGAATTAGGTTTGCTAATATTTTGTTGAGTATTTTTGCATCTATGTTCACGAGGGATATTGGTCTGTAATTTTCTTTTGTGTGTTGTCTTTGTCAGGTTTTGATATTAGAGTGATGCTGGCCTCATAGAATGATTTTGGAAGTATTCTCTCCTCTTCTACTTTTTGGAGAACATTAAGGATGAGTATTAGGCTTCGCTATGTTTGATAAAATTCAGCAGTGGATCCATCTGGTCTGGGGATTTTATTCTTAGGTAGTTTTTTGATTACCAATTGAATTTCATTGCTGGTAATTGGTCTGTTCAGATTTTTTGTTTCTTCCTGGGTCAGCCTTGGAAGGTTGTAACTTTCTGGAAAGTTGTCCATTTCTTCTAGGTTACCCAGTTTGTTAGCATTTAATTTTCCATAGTATTCACTAATAATTCTTTGTATTTCTGTGGTGTCTGTAGTGATTTTTCCTTTCTCTTTTCTGATTCTGTTTATTTATGTGTGTATACTCTCTTTTCTTCTTGATAAGTCTGGCTGGGGGGTTATCTAATTTTTTAATTTTCTCAAAGAACCAGTTCCTGGTTTCATTGATTCCTTCTATTGTTTCATTCTTCTCAGTTTTATTTATTTCTGCTATAATCTTTATTATGTCCCTCCTTCTACTGACTTTGGGGCTCATTTGTTACTCTTTTTCTAGTTTCATTAATTGTGAGTTTAGACTGTTCATATGGGATTGTTCTTTTCCTGAAGTAAGCCTGTATTGCAATATACTTCCCTCTTAGCACGGCCTTTGCTGCGTCCCAGATTTTGCGGTGTTGAATTATTGTTGCCATTTGTCTCCATATATTGCTTGATCTCTGTTTTTATTTGGTCATTTATCCATTGATTATTTAGGAGCATTTTAAGCCTCCATGTGTTTGTGGGCTTTTTTGTTTGAGTTTATTTCTGGTTTCATGCCTTTGTGGTCTGAGAAGCTGGTTGGTGCAATTTCAGGCTTTTCTTCAGTCTTCAGAATGTACTGAGGCTCTTTTTGTGGCCTAGTATATGGTCTATTCTTGAAAATGTTCCATGTGCACTTGAGAAGAATGTGTATCCTGCTGCTTTTAGGTGTAGAGTTCTGTAGATGCCTGTTTGGTCCATCTGTTCTAATGTGTTGTTCAGTGCCTGTGTCCTTACTTATTTTCTGTCTGGTTGATCTGTCCTTTGGAGTGATGGTGTGTTGGAGTCTCCTAAAATGAATGCATTGCATTCTATTTCCCCCTTCAAGTCTGTTAGTATTTGTTTCACATATGTAAGTGCTCCTGTGTTGGGTGCAGAGATATTTATAATGGTTATATCCTCTTGTTGGACTGACTCCTTTATCATTACATAATGTAATCTTTGTCTCGTTTGACTTTCTCTGTTTTGAAGTCTCTTTTGTCTAACTACTGCAACTCCTGCTTTTTTCTCCTTATTGCTTGCATGAAATTTATTTTCCATCTTTTCATTTTCAGTCTGTGTATGTCCTTTGGATTGATGTGAGTCTCTTTTAGGCAGCATATAGACGGGTCTGCAGAAGGCTTAAGTTTCTCTTTGGCAGTTGGCCGAAGTCTACCCTCAGCAACTAATGATCACCCCTAGTTCTTGCCTCATGGGCTCCCTCCACACCCTTGTTTACTTCATCAAAAGAACAAGGGAAATCTTTCTAACTTCAGTCAGCCAGCAAGACTGGGTCTTACATAAAATTATTCTACTGTGAGGGTGCCACCCATCATCCTGCCATATTCTATTAGTTAGAAGCAAGTTAAGTACTACCCACACTTGGGAGGGAATTACACAAAGGCATGAATACCAGAAGGTGGAGATCATAGGATGCCACATACTTTCATTTTCTTGAATTCTGATTTTTAACCTCTCAGATGTTTTCCAAATAAGCTGAGAGTGGGGTAGGGAGGGTGCAATTGGAAGGGGATAGTAACTTTAACAGTAAATATTTGTGTTAAATCCTATGTTGTTTAATTCCAGGCTGGGATCCTTGCAAATGGACATTTCAGGAGGTCAGAATAATTGTCACATGAGTTAATAAATATGAGATTATGAGGCTACCAACCATCATCTAGACATTAGTATCAAATTTCTATCTTCAGGCCCATTCTCTTCTCTGAACTTCATATCCATTTCATTGTCTCCAGTTGGTATTGCAAAGGCAATTCAAACACGTTAAAAACCAAGTTCATATTCCTCCCCTCCCTAAACCTGGTCTTGTATGCTTATCTCAGGTGATTGGCACCATTACCTGATTGCACAGAAAAGAAATCTTAGACTCAGAGAGGATTAAAGATGGTGGCGTGAGAGGAGAGACAGAAAGCTCATCCCAAAACCACATATACTATGAAAATATAGCAAATACATCTAATCCTGAAAGAGCAACAGGGAAGAAGGCTGCAGCAGACTGCCTACACCTGTGGAAAAGAGCAGACCTCAAGGAAAAGGGTGAAGTACCAAAGCCATGATCCGGAGGGACTCAAGCCCTTCCCCTCTCCCCCCCCCACAGCTCACTGGAGGGAGGAAGACAAATAGAGACAGAGCAGGGAGGTAGCAGAGGCCTAGGACTGCTGAACAACCAGCCCTGGAGAGCTTTAGGGCACTAGAGGGCACCACATTGCAAATATGAAACCTCAAAGGAACCTTGTACAAACCAAAATTCCACAAACACCAGAAAGAGGACCAAGTGAAATTGAACTCATCAATCTTCCTAAAAGAGATTTCAAACTAAAAATCATAAATATGCTCAGAGCTACAAAAAAATATTCAAGTACTCAGGGAAGAATTTAAGAATGAGATACAAATGTTGAAGAATACACTATCTAAAATGAAACATAAAATGCAGAGATTTTAAAGCAGATTAGATGAAGTAGAGGGGACAGTAAATGAAATAGAAATTAGAGAACAAGAATACAAAAGAAGCTGAGTCACAGAGATAAAAAAGGATCTCTAGGAATGAAAGAATATTTAGAGAACTGTGACCAATCCAAAAGGAACAATATTCACATTATAGTGGTACCAGAAGAAGAAGAGAGAAAAAGGGATAGGAAATGTCTTTGAGGAGGTAATTGCTGAAAACTTCCCCAACCTGGGGCAGGAGATAGTCTCTCAGGCCATGGAGCTGCACAGATCTCCCAACACAAGGGACCCAAGGAAGACAACACCAAGACATATAGTAATTAAAATGGCCAAGATCAAGGATAAGGACAGACTATTAAAAGCAGCCAGAGAGAGAAATAAGATCACATACAAAGGAAAACCCATCAGGATATTATCAAGACTTCTCAAAAGAAACCTTACAGCCAGAAGGGAGTGGTATGATATATTTAATGCAATGAAGCAGAAGGGCCTCGAACCAAGAATACTTGATCCACCAAGATTATTTAAATTTGAATGAGGGATTAACAAATTACAGATAAACAAAAGCTGTGAGAATTTACCTCCCACAAACCATCACTACAGTGTATTTTGGAGGGACTGCTATAGATGAAAGTGTTCCTAAGGCTAAATAGCTCTCACCAGAGGAAACAAAACCACAGTAAAGAACAATTAATTACTAAGCAAATGCAAAATCAAACCAACTACCCCCAGACAAAGAGTACAGAATATGATACCTAATATATAATGAATGAGGAGGAAGAAAAGGAGAGAAAAAAACCTTTAGATTGTGTTTGTAATGGCTTACTAAGTGAGTTAGATAGTAAGGAAATTACCCTTGAACCTTTGGTAACCATGAATCTAAAGCCCGCAATGGCAATACATACATACCTATTGATAATCACCCTAAATGTAAATGGTCTGAATGTACCAATCAAAAGACATAGAGTCACTGAATGGATAAAAAAACATCTATAAGGAAAGGAATTTTACCAACCTGAATAAAGCCAATTCTCCTTAACTTGAGCCTGCAAATGAGAATACAGCCTGGCTGACACCCTGACTGCAGACCAAGAGCAGGTGACCAAGAGCAGAAGGACCTAGCTAAATTGTGCTCTGACTCCTGACCCAAAGACCATGAGATAAGAAATGTGTGTTATTTTAAGGGACCAAGTTTGAGGTAATTTGTAACACAGTATAGAAACCTAATAATTCAGTCCATCCTACTTTTAAATATGCTAACCTTTTTTGCTACAAAAACAATGCCTACTTACTTTACAGGATTCATTTATGCAACCTCACTTTGGGTCAAGAACACTAGGGTAAAAAAGAATCAGAAGGTACACCCCAAGCCCACTACAGCAACTAGGTCGCATCTTATCGTCTCTGTGATAGGAGACAACAAGCTGATTTACTAGAGGAGCATGAAATGTCAGAGAAGTTAGAACTTTTTAAGTAAAGAGCCATAAAATGGCAAGATATTCCATTAGATTTAGAGAATAATAAATTTTAGATAAATCCAGAATTAAAAGCTAGAGTTTGAAAGACTAGGGTACCAGGTATTAGAAACTTTTATGTTTACATTCTCATAGGTGGAAAGATGCAATTACAGAGTGGTTTCATGTTGTTGTGATGAGCAAAATCAGAAGTAATATGTAACTGTAGCAAGGTCAATGCATAAAGCCTTTTCAAACTAAAACAGCTAATCACATTACTCAAATAGGATATGGAAAAAACTCATGTTTAGACAAAATGAGTTAATTTGCAGAAAGGGAAACCACATTTTAAGATACATTATGTGTCACACCTGAATGTTTCCCCCCTGGCTCAATTTTTGTTTTGAAAGGTTATGGAAATTCTAAAATTTCTGAGTGGTAGACATAGAAAATATCAAGAATAACTTCTCTTTTTCAGTTTCTGGCCCGGAGGCAAGCCATTAACTCGCAAAAGGGGCAATTTTATAAAAATAACTTGCATTAAATAAAACCTTACAAATGATACCATATACACAAATATTTTCTTCACATACTTATCTATTTAGTTGGCAAGGCAGATTTCTCAAAAAACAGGTTTAATTAGGTTCACTAGAAAGGAACTGGTCTACATCAGAATAATGTGTTTTATTAGTTTTAAAAAGATTTTTTCATTTTCCAAAATTGCAGTAGGAAATCAGTTTAAAGATCATATAGCTTTCTCAGTTTTCCCCTTAATTCCAAGGCTCAAATTTGCTGTGGGCTAAGACTATTTTGTTGTTCATTTAATAATACAGTAAGATTCCTTCCCCACCACTTAAAACTGAATTGCCCAAAGGCTCAGTTCCTGGCTGCCTTCGCTCTACATTCCCTGTAAGGACTTATCCAGCTGCATGGGTTGTACACTACTTTTCCAGTCCTAATGAGCCCTATATTTCTATATCCATCTGCCTACTGAACATACAGACTTATGTAACTTTTATCTACTTGGGTCTCAGATTTAGCATGCCTGAAAACACAACTCCATAGCACTCTCTAAAACCTGCTCTTCCTGTCTTAGACTCAGCACCACCACCCTTCCTCTACTCCAGGACCTACTCTGGACTTTTCTTGCTGCCCCACTGCCCAGACCCACACAGTTCAGCAGGTTCTCTCAGCTCTACCTGTACATACATCCCAAATCTCACCACCCTGGAGCCCTCCACCCCTACTGTGCAATCTGAACTACATTTGCTTTTGCACAGATGATGGTAATATCCTCCCACCTAGTCCTTCGGCTTCTCTTAGCCTCCTCCTCAGAGACAATCCTCAACACAGCAGAGCACGTCATCTGTGGGATAGAAATCAGAACTAATCACTCCCTCTGGCTTCCATCGAACTCAGAATAAATTGCAACGTTCTTATGTACTTGTTTACTGTCCTTACCTGTTTACTGTTTCCTCCTCTAGAATGTAAGTCACATGGGGAGGAACCTTGGTCTTACTCAATGCTGCATCCCAGATGCTTACAGCAGCACCCAGTATGTCATAAACTCAGTTATGTTCATTGAACAGGTCAGTGAATTTTGTGTAACAGAGATTTTTGGTTCTGATGAGTAGAATGAGGCCCTTACTGGGCTGCACCAAAACTCTGAAACTTATAGGTTTGATTTTCTATCGGCATACTATCAGAATAAAAAATAACCTTTAACATGAGCTGTTTATCTTTTACTTTCCTTTCAGAAGTGCAAGAGGTGTAAACTACACTTGAATACAATTTTGAATCATAAGGACCAATATATTTTGTGCTTTATGATGACTGCTCCACTGTTGTAGCTCTCAATACATGGCAACAGCCTTTAATGAGAGAGCTGACAACTGGGTGGAGGAAAGAGCACATGCAAGCACAAAGCGAGGAATGAAAAAGGATAGAAGCTTTAATAGTGAGCATCTAGGTATGGGTCTAAAATATACGTGTACAGGAGATAAAGCTAGAGAGCAGTAGAGCAGAAACGGTTTATCCACCCAGCTAATGGCTCCAACAGTACACAACAGCAATCTCTTCCGCTATTATTTGCATTTAGAAAGCAAGCTTACTGTGGTAAATATGGAGGACGGCAGGAGTGTGGGGAGGAGAGGCAACCACCAGACTAGAGGCAGAGAGATCAATTTAGGAGGCCCCAGAAGCAGTGTTTTATTAGTTTTAAAAAGATTTTTTCATTTTTCCAAAAATTGCAGTAGGCAAAAAACTATGGCTATGGTTGGGAAGATATTCCTTTAGGCTGCAGGCTGGACTGTGCTGCTAAGAAGCCTCCTCCTGTCTTCTCGGCTCCAGCCCAGACTGAGTGATGGAGGTTGGCGAACTATCACTGCTTTTGCAGATGTTTCTTCCTGAAGATCTTTGGTATTCCATTACCTTATTTTTTCACTCCTGACTCATTTTTCTTTATCCTGTTAACACTGAAATGAAGTCATTAACCAGTTGTTCATCACATGGTGTCAACTTTAGGAAGACTTGATATAGTCGGAGCTGTCCTGGAGGAGTCGTGTGGTTCTCTGAGGGCAAGTGCCAGCTCAGGATTGTGGTGGAAGCAGTGGGAGAGGCCAGAGGCATGATGTGGTGTTCTTGGATGCTCTGTAACACAGACGTGTTGCTTTTCAAGACATGTGAAGATACTTCTTTCAAAAGTCTGTGCTCTTTGTAGGCTAATCAAAGTATTCCTGAAGCCCAGGGGCAGATGAAATACATCATCTCCCGGCTCTTGCTGTCTTGCCTTTAAGTAAACCTAACTTCTTTAAATGACAATATCACTGCTAAGAACTCCAAAGCTCAATTCAGAAACATCCACACCCTTCTCCAATCTTCTCTTGCTTTTGCTTCAATTAGCCCCCTCCTCTTATGGGATCCTATCCATTAATTCTGAACAATAAGACTGCTTTCAACATTCAGTTACAGTAATATGCTCTTAGTAAGAGAAGAACTCTCCCATAACCACTTGCCCCCTCTTTTTTAAGAATAAAATCTAAAAACAGGGAACCATGACCAGGGATTAAGTGAACATATTATCTATCTTTATTATGAAAACATTAAATTTTGACACATTGCTTCATTTGTTTTTTAAAAAATCTATTATCTGACTTACACCTATTCAGCAAAAATGCCAATAAATTACATAAATCATAGTTTGGGTCTTTTTAAAACTAGGAACATAATATGTTTTATGATAAACAATACTAAATCTGAGTTAACTTGTAATTTGTCTTAATGTTTAGCTTAAAACAATACCCAAACCAACCATATGCTAATACACTGTTGCGAAAGTTTCTCAGAAATGCCTTCATCACTGTGTCAGTATCCTTCTGTTTCTTCACTGAGGTACACAACGTAGCCCTATCAGGTGTCAAGGCACTCTTTCTAAACTGTCCTGTGCTGCTCATCTTTGGAGTCACTTTGGACAGGGGGTGATGATACATATCCTTGAGCCCATGTTATCTTACCTTTAAGTAAATCCATTTCTTTAAAAAGAATCATCAGCTAAGAACTCCAATATTGAATTTATAAACAGTAATTCTAATACACATTAAATCAAATGTGTTAGTACTTAAAGTCACAAATTCTGAAAAGTGAAAATAATAGACAAATACACAACTTAGGTAAATGACCAATGAACTAAGGCCAATTAGCACTGCCACCGCATGACTTTAAATCATGTATTTTGGTGTCTGAAGCTCCTGAAAATGGTCTTTAGGGACAGTTCAGATGAATTTCAATAAAAGACGTTTGTTCTGCATAAAGTTAAGAGTTTTAGGGCTTTCAACATGGGTGGCATCATTAAAACAATACATCATCAATAGTCTTATTAGTGAATATTTTCCTCTTGGTTTCTAAATCTTTATTTTCTGTGGAGGCAAACCAAAGCACTGTCTTAAGACAACATCTTTAAGGTTACAATATACTCTCTATCACTTCTAGAGATTTCAAAGCTAGTTATGACCCTGGTCCTTGCTGTCATCTTCATCTTCGTCATACTCATCATCTTGGTCTCCAGACTCAAGTTCATCCTCTTCTTCAACCTAAAGGGAAA
The DNA here is from genome assembly GCA_029783875.1 of Phataginus tricuspis. NCBI lineage: Eukaryota > Metazoa > Chordata > Mammalia > Pholidota > Manidae > Phataginus > Phataginus tricuspis. The sequence continues at coordinate 30,914,482 of JAQQAC010002594.1, forward strand.
ATGCACATTCACCATTATGACAATTTGTCCACTTCACATGCAACATATAATATATATATTCTGCTGATAAATTCTTTATTCCAATAATTACAAATTACATGCCATCTGATTTCCCTGATTTGATACTCAGGCTCCTGTCATATCTAATATGATGAGCTATAGCAGATACAGATACACAGATGAACTTGCTCATAGGTGCCTAAACCTCTCTACACACAAACCTGAACCAAAGCTGGTGGAAGAGAATGGCACATTTGGATGGTGAGTTTTATTACCACAGTAGCGACCAAATCAATTTACTTACTGGGCTCAAAGCCCAAAACAGAATATTTAACAAATGCTGAAACTGTACCTAATCTGCATCTTTAGTCAGTTCACTGGACATGGTGAGAACAATACAGATGATACCACGTCCATGTACCTGCACATCAATGCCTGCAACATAGATACATAGGCACGTTTCCATGCTACAGTACAATTTAAAAAATACACAAGAACCATAATATAAATCATTTTTGGAAACATTTCAATGTTACCGGATGACCAAGTTCCTTGAGTTTATTCTTCAATGAAAATATTTTCTGATCCTGATCAGCCAACAGCACTAATAGATCATCTTGTTCTTTCTTAGAATCTGTAATGTCCACCTCAAGGTTGTTCTTCTCATTTTGTAAAATGGCAATGGTACTGTTAGATGAATCCAGCTGCTCTTTAATAGCAGTTCTTTCTTCTGACAGAGCTTTAATTTCATTCTAGGAAAAGAAAAGTGAAAAATCACTAATCTAAAATTAGTATCACCCTCCTTTTTTAACAAATAGGTTCTTCCTATGACAAATCACTATAACTTGTCTAATCTGAGGAGTTTGGGTTGGGGGTTGGACGAATAGGAAGTTTAAGACACAAGCACACACATATACACATGCCCATCCAGTAACATGAAAATTTACGTTAGGCTATACAGCAAAGAAAAGTGAAAAAATACAGTTTAACATTCAAAAAGTAGTTTTAATTAGCTATTCTTAAAAAACAAACAAACCCCAAAACGATAATACCATTTCAGATAGAGGAGTAAATAAAGACCCAAAACACTTTACAGCAGAAATCTAGTCACTGCCAGAATTAGAACTCAAGTTAAATTTTTTTTTATCCCAACTTCACACATAATATTAAGTGGAAAAAGAAAAGAAAAATTGCTTCCAATAAAATCCAGGGCTGAAAAATAATTTGATCATAATCCAAAAGACACAATCACACATTATCTTCCTTTTTCCAATTTTTTCCTCATGCCCTCTATTTTCATTCCTGTTATCTCATCCCTTTCTTCAGGTTATTTATTGTCATCCAATCAGCTGACAGGGTTCAATGTACCTGTTCCTAACCTTATGAGAAGTCTACATGTGGCTTGTATTTTAGCCAGATATGTACTCCTTGTTTCTGATTGCTTAGAGAATGATGAGAAAACTTAAGTATTTGCCATGATTTTTACTTTCCAAGTTCATTCATATACATTCTTAGTTTACATGTTTGATGCATTACTTGAAACGGTGTTTAAAAATCTTCATTTGTGCCATCTTTAGTCACCAAAAAAGGAATGGACATGTTGTGAAATAAAATTACACCCCATTAGCTTTCTTCACAAATCTAAGCATTGAGAAATTAAATGAAATAAAATCAAATTTCCTGGAGTTCATTTCATGTAATGTCTGACTAAAAACTAACCTTTAATTCTTTAGTCTCTTGTAATAATGCCAAGAGTCTTCCTTCTACATCAGTAGTTTTTGCAGCTATTACAGTTTCACTCTCTCCTGGTATAGGACCTGACTTTACCTGAAAGTGGAAATTGGAGAAAAAAATGTTTCTTTGAAGTTACAACCAATATGCAGCCCTAAGGTGATTAATTTTCTTTCTATTTTGATATTTTATTCCCAATAATAGAAAATACAGTTTCTTATGTATTTATGTGCAATATGAAGTGTTCTTCCTAGAAAGACGAGCTGTTCCTACACTAGACTATGAGGCTGAGCAGGACTGGTGCGGCAGTAGATCGCATCAGAGTAAAAGGAAGGTTGGCTTAGCAACCTCAAGGTAGGACTAGGCAAGTAATCTACAGGACAGCACTAACATAGCTATAGCATAGTGTTTAATAAGTAGCAGATTTTTTGAAGCCTTTTCCTCATAAAATCCTTGTAAATTAAGGTCCACGCTATCATCTCGAGAGAGAGAAAGGTGAAGAAACTGAGCTGAATGCCATTAACTGGTGAAATGCAAGTATTGCTGAAGTGCTATAGCAAGTACTCTTAAGTCACAGTTTTCCAGTCTTTCCCCACCTTTGTTCTACAAAATACTGAGAAGTGGGACATTGATATAACAAACACTTAAATAGGTGGAGGGAGCTTCGGAATTGGTACAGGCAGGAAGAGTCTGAAGGTACATGTCAGACAAAGCCTATGTTGTCTTAAAAAGACTGTTGGTAGAAATAAGGATGTTAAAGGCAATTCTGGTGGGACTCATAAAGAAGAGAGCTGTAGTGAAAGCTTCTATAGTCTTAGAGAAAACATATCTGTTTAATGATATGTAATGAATGTTGGATGAAATATGGATGTTAAAGGTAGTTTTGGTGAGGTCTCACGTGGAAATGAGGAATATATGTTATTGGGAAGTGGGAGAACGGTAATCCTTGTTATAAAGTGAAAAAATGTGGCTGAATTGTGTTTTAGTGTTTAGTGTAAAATAGAACTTGTAAGTGATGAACTTGGATATTTAGCTGAGGAAATTTCTAAACAAAGTATTAAAGGGATGGCCTGGTTTCTCCTTGCTGTTTATAGTAAAATGTGAGAGGAGAAAGATAAATTTAAGTAGTAATTGGTAAGCAAAAGGGAATCTGAAGATTTTAGAAAATTCTCAGCCTACTCCTATTGCAACAAACAACAAAGGCACATTCTGGTGAAACATCAAGGACTGGACACCCATTTGTGAAGACGTTACTTGGTGACTCATGGATCAATCAACTGTATCAGCAGAAAATGGAAAAAAGATGTAGTTTGTAGAAGAAGGATCCAGGAGGGTCTTCTTGTCAGATGGCTCAGACCCCTACAAATTGCCATGGGTCGCTAACAACATTTTTGAAACAATCTCAACAGAAAACCTGCCAGCTTAGACTGAAGGAGACAGAGATGGGATGAAATAGAAAATACCAACACAATGAACCATGAAGTAACTGATAAGCTCAACTGGTACATCTGATTATAATATGGCTCTTATCATGGCCAAGAAGCCTATGTAGCTAGAACTTGGCTAGTGAGTAACCTAAAGGTGCTATTTGACAAATTTGCTTGTTGTCAATAGTGGCTGAGAAATAACATCTCAACCTTCTATTATTTACTATCTTTCAGGAGAAAAAAAAAATTAACTTACAAATGCTTCTGTTTTCTGTAACAGCTCATGATTTTCTGCTTGCAGTTTTGTGATTTCTGCAGATTGTGACTTTAACTGAGAATTTAATGTTGTCAGTTCCTAAGAGACAAAAACAGTTGAGCTGTTAACATTAAATAGCATTAATTTCATCCAAGAAGAAACAAGAAAATTATTTCATTTCTTGGCCTTTCTCTCTAAAATTACAACTTCTAAGTTTTAAAATCTAACTCTAAAGAATTATTCTTGAACTTCAGGTTCTAAGATAAAGAATTAAACATGTTCACTAAACATGTTCACTGGAACATGTTTATCTTCTGCCTGAGAGCCCATGTGAAAAATCATAAAGTGGGGAGGAAGAGAGAAACCCACAGGACAAAAAGAATAGGGCAATAAAACTGGGGAATGTCAGAAAGCAAATGACAATGGTAACCGCTTTGGCACCTAAGAAGGCTGAAACCTAAGCTGACCTTTGAGAAAGCCAAGCTGCTACCGGACTTGCATTGTGTGACTATCCGAAGGCATAGAACTGGTACCACCAGTTATCTCTGGAAGTGTGGGTAAAAACTGGGTCAAAAACCCCATAGCTGGTTTAAAGTCAGCTTAGGAACAGACCACCAGATCCCTAGCCCAATCTCATGCATCAGCCAACGAACTCTTCTACTGGCCAAACCGTAGGGGTTTATCAATTTGGAAAGAGCAACACTGGGTATTTTTAGACTAGGGACCACCAGGCATACATGAAAGCAGTAGTACTGTAATGAAAACGGGGGGATTAATTGAAAGTTCATTATTAATGTTTAAATTTCCAACCTACTTGCCTTCTACCACCATAAAAGTACAGGAAAAGAAAAGCAACTGTAACAGAGGTTCTTAACCCGTGGCAATCATCCCCACAGCATTTGGCAATGTCTGGAGACACTGGGTAAGTGATGGGATGCTGTCATGTAAAAACCTCTTTTGTTCTCTTAAATTTTCTGTCATGTACATATGTGGCTTTTCTTTGATTTTTTTTTTAAGTTATCAAAATGAGTTATGTAAACACTGAGATTATGGACAATTTTGTTTTTCTTTTTATACAGTATATTACTATATATTATAAAAAACAAAGCTGTCATTTTAAAATATATCTTTTTAACAACCTAAAATTGATAAAAGAAAATAAACTATAGAAAGTAAAAATCCAAAGGTTTTCTATGAAAATATCTAAAGTTTCACTAGGAGACACAGTAAAAATTTTTACTTGGGATTTATAAACTAAGGTTATATATTAATAACTTAACTGTTTAATTTTAATATAGTTCTAGTGTAAGTAGAACTTAATAAAATCAAAACAATACTAATTTTCCTCAGAAGAAAAAAACACTGTGGACACATGTTGTAGACTTGTAAATCCTTCATGATAAATGATTAAAAAAAATGTTTCTTTGTAGAATCTACTCTGGAGTACACAGACATTATCAAAAGACATGGTTTTTTGACCCTGTGTACAGTCCTTGCTTTCTCAGATCAGCTATGTCAGTGGGCTAGCGCCAGGTGAGTGAGTAGTAGGGGAGAGGGAAGTCAGTCCTAGGTTGGTTAGACCGTTCACTTCTTTCTTTCTTCTAAAACATACGTTCCTTTTAAAAGAAAGGAAGGAGGCAATGACAGAAGAAAAAAGAAAGGAAGGAAAGAAAGAATGAAAAAGGAAAAAAACCCAACCTGTTTAGGGATAATATACTAATGAGCAACTTGATACTTTTCTAGGCTTTCCGTCCAATTATTATGTTATTTAACTCTATATGTAAGTAGTTCCTTTCTCTCTTTCCTGCCCTTTTTCTTGAACAAATGCATTTATTCTCATTGGAAAGATAGATAAATCTGTATTACCTAGTTTAACAGGAATTTATAAATATAAATTAATCCAGTAGGAAAAAGTATAATTTGCTTTTCTAGAGATCATAAATTACTACAGCAGGAATGTTTACTTTGTTTTTTAGCTGGAGTCATCTAACTGAAATATATACAAGCTTTTCCTCTTTTTTTCCCTTTTCCAATTCTAAAAACCATCATTTTTCTGGATGGAATGTTTTAAGCAAATCGACAATCTGATTTAAAAATGGACAGAAGACCTGAATAGACATTTTTTCCAAAGAAGATATACAGATGGCCAGCAGGTACATGAAAAGATGCTCAACCACTAATCAAGGAAATTTATATCAAAACCACAATGAGTTATCACCTACCCAATACACTTAGTTAAGTAATTATCATGATCAGAAGTATATAAAAATTAGGCATAAGATTTTATACCTTTGTATTTGCAGTTTGTAAAGATATTTAAATTTTCCTTAATTATTAATTTGCTAATAATCTACAAATAATCTGGATGAAATGCTGAGATCTGTAAAAAGAATACCACTGAAAAGTAAAAAATGCAATGAAAAGCAAAATACCATTACCATATAATTAAAAAAGCTTCTGAATTTTCAAATGGCTGTCTTTGTTATCAAATTTTGGTTATACCTAATAAAGTCATTCTAGATTAATGAAAATGCAGGGCTAAACTCTGTTATAATTTAAACAACACAAAACAGAACTTGGATCAGCTGGAAAATTACCTGTTTTAACTCTGCGATTTGTTCAGAATCTTTAGCTATAGCTGTTGCTGATGACTGTTCATTTGGGCCAGATGATGTTTGGGAAGATTTCTACAAAGAACATAAAAATAAACTATGAAATAAATTAAGTCTAACGAGATAGGAAGAAACAAAACAGAACTGTACACAGATAAGCTATGTCTTACAGATGTTTACCAAAATATTTTACATGAACATTTAAATTTATTTACTCAAAATAAAATTCCAATATAGTATATATTGTCTACAACTTTTCCATAGCTAATAAATTTATACTTATACCAAGTAATTTATTAAATCTAAGCATATACCTGAGGACATATAGAGAAAGAGCATAAAAGCAAGTACGTATTGAGTGATTTCCATGTATTTAAAGCTTTATAGAGAGATTTCATTTAATTCTCACAACAATGAAATAGATATTACCACCACCATTTTAAAGAACAGGAAAAAAATTTAAGGGTTATATTGTTTAAATTCAAGTAGCTAGAAAGCACTGAAGCTTTAGACAGTCTGACACCAAAGCTATATTCCAAAACCTTAATATTACACTTCAGCTTAAGGGATCAAGAAACAAGCAGGATAATGAGAATTCCTCCTGACCTCTTATTTAAAAATTTTTAACTATTACTTACCAAATTTTCAATCAAAGAGTCTTTTTCAGTTAGTTGGCTTTGTAAAAGTTCCTGGTTATGTTTTAATTCTTTTATCTCTTCTCGCAATCTACCAATTTCTTCTGACTGAATGCCATTCATCTGAGACCCATCACTGTAAGAACCTTGATGCTGACTATCTTTTCCTATTAGACAGGCATAAAATTTGAAAAGCCAGCATGAAACTTAAGTTTTTCAATTTTGAATTAGAAGATTCAAATATGAAAACGAGTATCTACATCCCTAATTCAACTACTCTGTCAGCACTTTTTGCACATGGTGTATTGATAAAAATAGTGAACCCTGATTTTCAGGGTTTCTGTAAAGAAAACAGCATAGTCTTATTAAAACTAAACTGCATGGTTTGCTGATCTAAGATTAAGAATGAATTATGTCAATTAATACAAGAGAAAATAAAATCCTTTTGAAAATCTTCACAAAGGAATAGCTACTATATGGATTAAAATAACTGATAAATTATTCTCATTAATAAAGGAAATAAATTTTTTTCCAGAAAATTTTAGTAACCTTCATGTAAATAAAATAAACTCTATTTCTAAGTAGCTACCATTCCAATTATAAGCACAATAGTATGATACTATTTATAAGCATTGAACTCTTATACCATATGCCAGACACTGAGGTAGAATTTTATGTGTATTATTTAATTCTCAATTGACACTGATGCTATAAGCAGCTCTATTTTGCAGATTAGGAAATGGAAAGGTTAGATCAGTCATTCTCAACTGGGATGCTTGTAGTAATTACTGATGCCTGGACCCAACCCCAACTAATTAAATAAGAAATTCCAGTAGGGTCTCAGTGTTAGTGGTATTAAAAAAAAAAAAGACTCAGGAGATTCTAATATACAGTCAAGACTGAGAACCAATGGATCAGATAATCAAACAGGTAGAAGTAGCTTAGGCTTCAAACTCTGATTTACACGTTTGTCCCAGTGATTAAGGTTAGAGAAAGACTGTTCCATAAAGATAATTTGTTTGACTTTGTTCAGCTCTTGGTGACACCACCATAGGGATGGCTAGCTACACTTACCTAGCTGTACTTTAAGAAGATTATACTGATCTTTGTGCTGCTGAATCTGAGATGCTTGCTGTGTGACTGCTGTCTGGAGCTGTTCGTTTTGACATTTTAATGTAGAAACCTGCTGCTTTAATTCCTCAAGCTGCAGATCCTATGAAGCAAAACAATTCAAGTTGTTTTAAATTCATACTAACTAGCATTAAGAAGATGAATAAGTTAAAAATCAGAGATTATTTTGGGTCAGGTTGTTAAACCACTTAACACTTCTCAAATCATTCAATAATTAAGCAGTAATTCATTAATGTGTCCACCAAGGCCAGTTATCACACAGCAGAACTGTAAGATTCCAAGTAAGGCCCCATTAATAAGCACTAGGACACAAGCTGTGATCTCACTGCAGTTGCTGGCAAGGGGAATCAATTCTTAAAACTCCAGTTTATGGTCCATTAAACACTTTACAAAATTAATACCAAACTATTTAGGAAACTTATCATATGTATGTGTATGTGTATCTATATTACTTTTTAACATTAAAAGACAATCACAGAATAGCAGATTTACAAGACTGAAAAAAAGCTTCCAACTCTTACCCACCCCAATATAATTAGTTGGAACAAAATCCATTTCTTTATTTCTCCTAATTTTTTTCCAATTCAGGTTTTTCAAACTTGTCATATCAGTCCATATATCACTCTGTAATCTTTAATTTACTTACTATTCATCATAATTTCTCCATATTGCTAAACAGTTTTCAATCATAATTTTTAATGCTCACTTAATATCTATATCAGTAGATGCAATATAATTTATATTCAAAAGCAGCTCTGAGGTAACTTTCTATTTCTCCTAAGTCATAAATATTACAATAAATCTTAGTCCATATAATTGTTTTCCTGAATTTTGAAGAATTCTCAAATGTCATTCAAAGTTTATATATATAAACATTTTATAGCTCTCCAGGCTTGTTGCCTAATTGTCAAATGGCATTTTAAATGGTTAAAATTAACTTTTCCAAAGAAGAATCATTATCATAATTGTGTCAAATCACTCTTTTCTTCTTCCAAATCAACTATATTTATCAGCCCCAAGTGTAGGCTGTAACATCACATTCAAGTATTTATTTTCAGCAGTCTACTTATAGACACTGAGAAGTGACTGGTGGTTACCATGGGGGATGGATTGGGGAGGACGGGTGGGAAGGGTGAGGGGGATAAAGGGGCACAAAAATTCACAATCATAATATAAGCTTGTCACAGGGATAGTAGTACAGCATGGAGCATATAGTCAATGATTCTGTAACAGCTTTCTATGTTGACAGGTAGTAACTGCACTAGTGGGGGTGAGGATTTAATAATATGGGTAACTGCTGAACCACTGTGTTGTATACTTGAAACCAATATAAGATTGTATATCAATGATACTTCAGTTAAAAAAAAGTATTTTCCATTGCTCTAAAGATACTACATTTTACCACCTGGAAATGACTCCATATTTGTACAAGATATAGATGAAAAACCTTATAACCATGCATAGTTTAGTGATTCAAATATGAATCATTCAGATGCTTCTAATTTCCACACTTGTTTATAGAATTAAAAGCTCAGACTGAATGCTAAATATACCACTATACTTTTATTTCTAGAATTTCAATCTCAACAAAATAGACTGTGGGTAGGAAAAGAACACACAGGAAGTTCTCATTTAGGGGGCTCTCCTGGAGCTCTTACTCGCCACACCTGCCTCAAGCTGTGTACACCCAGCAGGGGGTAGAGGGTGGTGCACAGAAGGGGGTGCAATCTGCCCCACTTGGCCTGCCACCAGTATACTGTTTTTATGACACTGAAATTTTAACAACACCAATAATCTAATTTTCCAGATAATACTGAAGCACTTTCTAAGATTCCAATGAAGGTATATACCTTGATGAGAAATTTAAAGGAAAAACAAACAAACAAACAAGAAACACATTTTGAAGGAATGCAATAGAGGGTTTAAGGTACTCAACATAATGCTAGTATGGGGTTTACTGCTGTCCTGCAAAGAAAATGTCAATTGGTGATTTTGAAAATATACGTTTCAACTTATGATTATCCACTCTAATAAATCAGCTCCCTTTCTTGTTCTATCTAACTCTGTATCATCTATTCAGTTGTGCAAAACAGGTATCTAAGGAACATATTTGACCCCTTCTGTTCTCTCATGCCTGCATGCTATTACTACCAAGTCCTGCCAGTTTTATCCTCTTTGGTTTCCAGGTTCCCAGGTCTGTCCCCTCTACATTGCACAGTATGAGCTGTAGAGTCTCAGTAACACACATGTATTTGAATTCTGCTTCACCAATAGACCCTGGGCAAATTGAAATTCTCTAGATCTCAGACTATTCATTTATTCTAAACTGAAGATCGGAACTACATTGTAGGGATGTTGTGAAAATTAAATGAGATAATATTTAAAATGTGCTTAGTGAGCCCTTAGGGATGCAATAAATAAAAAACAGTTGTCATCATCATCGTCAGGATCAGTGCCCCAACTTTCTTCCCTAGCCCACCACAACCACCTCCTTCTTAAGCCCCCTCCCTCTAGCCCTGGCTTTCCAAATTTTCCTTTGTACAGCCAGTGTTCTATGTACATGCCAGAATACCTCCTCCCTCTCTTCCCTATGTTTCCTTTTATCTGGCTTACTCACGGTTATTCTTTTAAGACTCAGCTTCTGTTTTCTCCAAGCCCCTGCTCCTACCTAACTAAATTAGGTGCCTCTCAGTGCTGCCATCTCTATCATTAGACTTACTATGTTATACTCTGTATGGCTCAATTGATTTATAGGTTTCTCTCCCCATGAGACTATGATATGGGAACATGTCTGATTCATGTCTTTATCCACAATGTCCTGCACAACGCTTGGCACATATTAAGCTCTCAGTATGGTGAATGCTCATATGCTTTTACTTTAGGAAAATATGAGTTTTACTTTGTTTCCTTTTGTGTTTTAAGTGCCAGGAAACATTTTCCCTAAAGCAGAAAGTATCAGTATATCAGAGATCGTATTCAATTATCAGTACATACTTGCTCCCGAATCATATTTTTGTAGTGAGTCACAATACTGTCATGCTGTTCTAATGTCTTCTTCACCTCTTCTTCTTTTTTATCTTCTTCACTGGACTTATAAATAGCCTTAGTTATCACACCTATAAAAGAAAGCTTATTTAAAGTTTAAACATTTAGACTACTACTTTATTATTATGGCTTAACTAGTAAACACATACGGCCTAACTGCATGACAGTTAAGATAGAATCTTCCCAAACTTACTGAATGCCAAGAGTCCTTCAGTAGGGTACAGACCAAGAGCTAGGAACAAACTTTGTTTTAGGCTTATTCTGCACATGTATAGAATATATTTATTATATTACATTATATTATGTCATACATGTACATATATATATAAAATCATAGGTACTTTCTAATGCATAGCAATATAAACTTTATTCTTACCTTCAAGTTCTTTTACTAGCTTCGTAAACTCATGATCAAATATCATGTATTCAGGACTGGGAAAATTTGGCTGGGGTTTCTGTGATGCTCTGGAGTACAACTCATGTTTGCTAATATATCCTAGTTTCTCTATGAAATTCTCTTTGCCAATCCTCTTCTCTATTAGTTGTTTTAGTTTCTCTCTACAGAGATAATAAGCATATTGAGATGCTTAAAAACAAAATGTCAGAGCAAAATATAAATGCTTGCTCTATACTGTACTTTGACAGAAAAATTTATTATCTCTTGAGGATATTAGCAAATTATTTTTTCCCTTACTTCTTGTAGTTCTCAAGTGAGTTATCATTGAAGTAAATTGAAATGCCCAATAGAAGGGCACATAAGCCTTGGACCAACTGCTCTTCCTCTCCAAGATTTTCTGCAATTTGTCCTGTAAGCTGAAATCTTTGTTAAGGAGACTAATGGTTCATAATTACTACAGAATTTTATTTTACAATCTGAATTTGATATGTATTTCATGTAAGAGTTTCTACGAGAAATTCTATAATATATAGTCCAAGCATGCATAAAACAATGGTACACACACACACATACACACACACACAGCTTAAGCAAGCATCATTACCACCTTAACAGTTTAAAAAGTTGTAACACAGATCAAGAAAATTCAAATATTTGGGGCATAGAGCTACCTTTAATTGAGAAGAAATAAAAAAGATAAAAGATAAATACTTACATTTACCTCACTAAAACATAAAGGATACAAATGGAACATTGGCTGAATTATGAAGAAAATGCGTTACTGCAATGGGACAGTTGCTTAGCCAGGTACAAAGTAACATTAGTAATCCAACTCTTGTCTGTATTTTGCTTCCCTGCAAAGATAAGTTGGCAGAAATCCCATTTTATTTTTTTTCAAACTTAAAAGTTGCTCTAAAATTGTTCCCCATGTGCATAAAGAGATATTTAATATCTTATAAAAGATTTGTCTGGAATACAGACTTTAAAAATTGAAAGAAAGAATGTATTCTTGTGCCCTCTATGGACTGCATTTTGTCAAGTGAACTTAGAGCAGAAATTAGAATTGATTCATGTTCATAAGACTATACTGGGTTATCTAACCTACTATTAATGGAAAAACCTGGTCTTCTAAGAAAGAAATGTACAATGTTTCAATTGGAATTTTAAAAATAAGTTTCTTATAAAAGGACAAATTCTATCTCCTTCAAAAAACATTGAGAAAAATATAAAGAAATAATCTCCAGATCTACTTAAATTCCATTAGAAGATACACTCTCCAATTGAAAAATAAACCATGTTACAGACTGACAATATGCCACATAATGAAAAAATCACAAACATGGGAGAGAAAAGTATTTAAATTAGCTAAGTATCCGAAACCATTATATACTATTGCCAAGTATAAACAATATAGAAAATTAGCATGTCCATCAAAATTACATTTTTCTAAATTTTAATACAACACTTTTATACCTTTTATGTGGAATATTCTCTTAGCTTATAATACTGCCACTGTCTGTGTTACATTACATAACCTGTATTTTTTATTTAAGAAAAACAAAACCTGTTTGAAACTAAATGGAAATTAGCACAGTAATTATCATTTTGGATGTAATTTCAGAAAATACCCAAAATATAATTATTCAAAGATCCAGACAAGGAATGGACTTAAAGTAAACATCGCTGTTTTGAAAAACCACCCAGATTATTCTAATTTCATGAACCTTGATGTCAATATATTGGCCTTTCCATAACCTATTTTAAGTATATTTAATATTTAATTAAACAAATTCTGACTGGACTTCTTCAAATGATTTGCCAAGTAAGCATTAATTAGCATAAATCCAGTTTTACATGATGTATTTTTTTACTTTTTTCCTTGCCACTATGTCATTGCTGTATTCACAGGCTTCATGTTACCCAAGTAAATTGCAGGTTAAAAAATATACAGTTATACTCAACTATGTGCTGTAGAGAACTTGCAGTTACTCAAAAAATCAAATGTTTCACTGATGTTCCCGGGTTATATATACAAAGTTTATCATTATGTGGCATACCATCTGCACATACTAAATATACCTACATTGCACAAACAAGGGCATCCTACCAAATCACTGGCTGATGTTTGAGTAAACAAAAATGTAATTAAATTCAAAGCTGAATCTTCTAGAAATATGCCCTTTGGTGTCTAAATGAAGAATAAGAACAGCAAAGTGAAACATAACTAGCAGAACCAGTTGGAAGATAGAATGGAGCACCCCCATTTACTATAGCAACAAAAGAAGATAAATGTCTCAGGAATGAGCCTCACCAAGACTACAAAATCCAAATAAGGATAATTAAAAACACTCCTGAAGAGCACAGAAGCAGACATAAATCAATAGGAAGACACCAGGTTCTTAGAAAAACTCAAAATTAAGATATTAATTCTACTTTAATTTATAAAGTTAATGTGATCCAAATAAAAATGCCAACAGGTTTTTTTCTCCCACCCTGCCACCACCCCTGGAGCTAAACAACCTGGTTCTCAAGTACTTATGGGAAAAAAAACAAGAATAACTACGGAAACTGTAAAAAAATGAAAAAGGGCAAGGAGCTGATACTAGCTCATGAGCAGACACAATTCACGGGATTGAATAGAAAGCGCAGAAATGATCCATCTACAAAGCTTGGGTGAAAAACCACACAAAGCATATAATCATTACTGGGTTACAGTTGAGAGAACGAGATAGCTATCTAAAAAAGATCAAAGGATCATTTTAATCAGAGAAATAAAAATCTAAATGCAAAAAATGAAATCAGAAAGTATGAAGTGAAAATATGGGCAAATTCCTTAAAATCATCAAATGGTGGAAGGCCTTTCTAGCCTTAAAATGTAGAAGTGATAAAAGAGAAGTCTGATGCCAAAAAAAAAAAAAAAAAAAACCAAAACACCAAGGTCAAAAGACAAATGACATATCAGGAAAAATATTTGGAACTTATCACTGACAAGGGTTAACTTCTTTAATATAAAATTAGTTCCTATTAAACAGAAAATGATTAACACCCCAAAAGAAAATTGGGCAGATAACATGAAATAAAGGAGAATTCACAGAAAAACTTCAAATGGTATATAAACATAGAGAAAGCTAGTCAACCTTTTAGAAAGAGAAATGGAAATTAAAACTCACTGAGATATCTTTCACCTCTCAACTGACTGGCAAAAATACAAGCCTGACAACAGGCTATATTGGTGAGGCTGTGGGGAAACAGATGGTCTAGTGTACTGCAATCTTATTTCACTTTGCGAATGGAAGTGCAAAATGGTATTAAGTGAAAAAACCAAGGTGCAGAACAATAGATATGCATTAAAAAAAAAAAAGCACCTGAAGACTACAGAAAAAATGAGTAATAGGAAGCAGGGAACTAGGACAGGAGTGGGGCCAAGACTTCTTAGTGTATATCTTTTCATATCATTTTGATTTCTAAACCATGTGTTACCCATTTCAAAAGTATATACCTATATTATTAAAGGCCTGAAGTTTTAATTCTGTTAAGTGGTAGTATGGTATTAATAAAAAGGACATTTGGCTGGGAAATAGAATAAAATTTTCTATTGTCCTACCTTGTACAGGTTCAATATGCTCTGTGGGCCCCAATTTTCTCATTTAGTAAACAGGCTATTGGATTAAATGACCTCAAACATATCAGTTAAGAAAGGTTCTGAAGCCAGGATATCAGGATTTATATCTTGGTTCTAAAACTCAATAGCCATCAAGCCTATGGCAACTCATTTAACTTTTCTTCCTTATCTTTAAATAGAAGCAATCGTTAAGGATTGTGGTGTGGATTACATGGGTTAACACATGCAAAGAACTTAGAACAGTGCACCGTACAAGTGTTCTGCAAATGTTATAAACTATTATCATCCTTTTTAGCTTTGCAATTTTGACTCTACCTACTAGCATATTAAAAGTAGAACTAATGCCCCAAATTTAAAGTAGATGGCAGAATAAAGTTTGAACTGGGAAAAGAAAAAAAACAACATAATTACTGGGATAATTTTTTTTAAACCTTAAGTGAAATACCAGTAGTCCTTGCTTTGCTGCATTAGTAGAAATTCATACACTGGCAACATGCAAATTGAGAACTGTGTAATAATGCTCTTTTGTACAGAATTCTGATGTTCATCACACCATAATTTATAAGAGAAAAATGGGAATAATTAAATGTCCAAAAATAAGGAGATGTTCAGCTAACCTATGATGTATCTATCTGGTGAAATATGCAATCACATAAAGTGATGCTGATTTAGTGTTCAATAGCATGGAAAATACAAGAAAAAAATGCAGAATACAAAATGTAATATGAATGTATGATGACTGCTATGTAAATAAACAGTAAAAAAAAAAGAGATTGAGACTGGAACTTTACTAGTAGTTATCTTTGGGTACTAGAATGAGGGACATTATTTTCTCTCTGCTTTCTATTTTTCTAAATTTTCCAAAATGAAAAGAAAAAAAACTATTAACAAGTATAAAAATGCTGTAGCATTTGTCCAGTGTACCATCAGAAAACTAAGAATAAGATCAATCCAAAAAAATCCTTATCAAGCTGCTCTCTCCTTCCAAAAAACAAAATTAGAAATTGGGCATTAGAGGTGATCAAAACATTCTGTCATTGCTCTCTGATCTTCTGAGGGATTCTTTACAAGAAAAACACCTAGAATAGCTTAAAAAAAAAAAGAATAGCCACACCCCACTTTCTAACTAAAACTATTTATTTTGTGTATATATATGCCTATACATTTGTTTGTATGTTTCTTGATAGGTTTAAGTCAAGAAAAGATATGTGTCTCTTCCCAGCCCCCAGAGTGTATGAACTACTGAGAAAAAAAAATCTGGAAAAAACAAATGGATGTTGAAATTGTAATTTCAGAGCATTCTGAGGGCTGTACCAGTACTAAAACCCAGATTTTACAGAATGGAAGAGAACCAGAAACAAAATAATTGGAGCTGAATCACATCTTTAACATAAGCTATTGTAGAATACTTTCTAAATAAAAATCTCTCTTATTCCTACTTTGTGGATTCAGTTTAATATTTCTGCATTATTTTAAAAGAGCAAAAATTTAAACTTCTCTGTTCAAGTATTAAAATGAGGTTCTAAAGTATTATGATCAGATTTACTTTCTAGTTGTGGCTTCTGGTATAGAGAATTAATAGGAAAGGGGCATGATGGAATTTTTCTGGGGTTATGAATATATTCTCTACCTTATTTTGGATGTCGTTATGGATGTATGTAACTTATACCTCCAAAAAAATCCCCTTTTAAATGATTAACATATATATTTATAAAATACTTAATTTAATATGAAAATTTCTCTAGGCTAAAGATGCCAAATATGTCTGTGTGTGAATTATTACCATGTTAAATCACGCTCACACACAAAGATAAAACTGCTAACAGGACCTCAGTTATTACTACCCACACTATGCAATTGAACACATGCCCAAATATGGATATTAAAGTACACTCCTTTGGCCTACCATTCCACAAAACAAAGCAAGCCAAAACCAAATACAGATCACACTCTCCCCCAACATACATCAAAAACTAATCCCCACTGGTAGTGGTAGCATATGGGTTACAGCCAGAATAACCCATAATATTTAATTTAAAATATTTCAAGTTATAAAATTATACTTACTATTATACATTTTCAAAAATCTAATATAGAGTCAATACATTCTTTCATATATTGATTAAACACAAAATTCTTAAC
The DNA here is from genome assembly GCA_029783875.1 of Phataginus tricuspis. Classification (NCBI taxonomy): domain Eukaryota; kingdom Metazoa; phylum Chordata; class Mammalia; order Pholidota; family Manidae; genus Phataginus; species Phataginus tricuspis. Next base: position 30,931,480 of record JAQQAC010002594.1, read on the forward strand.
TCTAAATTTTACTAGCTTTGAAATGGTTTCAGGGGAAATAAGGAGGCAAGCTTATATGAAAAAACATAAAAAACCACCAAAACCCCAAACCAAGGAATTCCAGAAAGTGCAAGCATCCCCGGAGGAAACACAGTAGAGATTCAGATTTTCATTCCCACAGTTCTTAGTAACACCACTACAGTACCCCATGGAGACAAACTGGAGAGCCACTTATGACAGAGATAAACTTGCTGACACAGAGAAGTGTGAGTAGAATACAACTTCAAACAAGCAGTTAAAAAAACCAATCAGCAAAACCCAAGACAAGAAAAGCCTTGCTATAAGAGGAAGATGCCTAAGCTTAAACAAGTGATACATACCCGTCTGTTGATCTTATCACCCTGCAAATTATACATTACAAATTATTCATAAATATTACTGCTTTACAAAAATTTAAATCCAGAAAAATCACTCAAATGCAGTCTCTCAACAAACCCAAGCCAGTAATATGGCACAGGATAGTTCTAATCTTTTATAACAACACATATACGTTTTAGAGAAGAAAGGATGATTTACACAGCACAAGAGTGGGATGACACAGCTATCTTGAGAATTTCTCATTGTGCCCTGATTATAATTACAATTTTAGAGCCAAGTCTGTAGTGATGGTGGTCAGACAGTTAATTACTTTTTGACTTAAGAAAAGCTTTTTTCAACAGACAGCAACATGAGAATGATAAGTATTAAATAAGTAAGGATATGAATATATTTGGGTAGTTTAAAAAAAATCATTACGAGATAAAAAACTTCCAATCTAAGTAAACCAATTTTAAACAACAAAGGGAGTTTTCAACTCCCTTTTCACTACAATTAATTTTTAAGTTTTCATTTATAACTTCTTATGGATAGCACTAATGTTTGCTTAAAAGCTCACAATAAAACAATTCAATGAGTGTGGCAAAATTAAAAATTAAGGACACAGCACATTATTATGGGGAGAGAGTAGGATAATTCCAGTGGATAGAGAAATTTTATACTTATCCACATTTTTTTACTCTCCCTGAGTGATTCTGAATGTTGATAGTTTTGCTAAAGCATGAACTTAAAATGTTCAACAGCAAGGTTGACACATATGACCAAATCATCTAATAGTAAGTAACATCCCTAAATGCTTTAGCATCCATACTTCAATGAAGATTTCTTGTTCTCATTAGGAGTATAAAAAGATGCAAACATTTTTAGTTATGTTTTTCTACACCGTACTAGGTAAATTATAGGCGGTGGAGTTTTGAGGATTTGAGAGCTAACCAACATCAAGGGGTGTACTATTTAACTACATAAGCAATAGACTGGTATTTTATCTTTGTTTTCTAAAAGGAAGATCAATTACACTGGGAAGAGAAAGACAGAGATAAACAGCTATGAAACACTTCTTTCTATTCCTTCCATAAACTGACTTGAATTGAACTTCTGAGCAGAGGGAGAAAATGACATGCAAGAACACTGTAATTGATAAAAAAAAGAAAACAAAGAAACAGCTTTCTGCCCAGAACATGTGTTTCCATCATGGCACAGGCACTGCTTTTTGGTAAAACGATTCTTATAAGAATACGTATTGCTTTTTCTCCACAAAACTGTTTCTGATTACAATGAGCCAATGAGCACCTAAGTTCTTGCCTCTTTCCTTTTTTACCTGCATCTACTAAAGACATTCTTAAATCCTTATATCATTGACATCATGGTACAGCTGAAACTCTTCCCCCTTAGAGATGTTCCACTCACTTTACCTGTGAAAGGATGTTGGTGCACTGTTGCAGTAAAGAAACTGGAGGATTGCCAATACTCGTAGCAAGTTGAACCCTGAGCAACTGTTCTTTCTGGGTGGCATTGTCTTGCAAAGCATGGGCAAGGGCCACAGCAGCACACCAGTTGGAAAGGGAGTCAGTAGAAAACAGTCCTCCACATAATAACTGACCAGCTGAGACTGAATTACCTGTTGCTACAAGATGGCAGGCAGATGGTAACAATATAAAAATTAATTGTTGTTTCCCACAAACACAAAAATAGTATGAAACACTATTTAAAAATTTGTTAATCAGTAGTATTAAGTAACATTTTCAAAACAAAATTAAACATGATAAAAAAGAACTCTGCAAGAAAGCAGAACAAAGAGATATTAAGACACTCTAGGCATCAAACTGATTATGGTAATATTCCAGAAAATTAGCATCTTAATTAGAAACTATGTTTCTAAAGCAAATCCAAGGAAATATCACATTTAAATATTCTACTACTCCAGGGTCTTTTATTATTTATGATGTATTTTATGGTTTGAAAGACAATTATTTACTTTTTAAAACATAAATTAGCACTATATTATTTACCATCAATGGTGGAAGGTAGAAGCGTTGAAACGATCTCTCCTTGTCCTTTTTGGTTTTTATATAAGAAACACTGGAAACAATAGAGAACAGCACAGCGCAATACGAATGGCTGCCTTTCATTAACCATGGACATGAGAAGTACTACAATTGCTGGTCTGTTGTGTTTAAAAAGAAAAGAACAGAAAGAAACATTGCAACCCAAGCACACCAATTAATAATTATACATTTTTGTTGATGGAAGAACCATAACCAGAACACCAGCAAATTATTTCCATCTCCATTTCACAAAAAACCTAAGTGCAAGTATCAAATGATTTCACTCATCTGTGGAGTATAAGAACAAAGCAAAAACTGAAGGAACAAAACAGCAGCAGACTCACAGAACCCAAGAATGGACTAACAGTTACCAAAGGGAAAGGGACTGGGGAGGATGGGTGGGAAGGGAGGGATAAGGGTAATAAGTGGCATTACGATTAGCATACATAGTGTAGCAGGGGGAACACAGAGTAGGCAGTATAGCACAGAGAAGACAGATAGTGATTCTATAGCATCTTAGTACGCTGATGGACAGTGACTGTAATGGGGTATGTGGTGGGGACTTGATAATGGGGAAAATCTAGTAACCACAATGTTGCTCGTGTAAGTGTATATTAATGATTCCAAAAAAAAAAAAAAGGTAAGTGCAGCTGAGAGAAGTTAAGTGACTTGTTTGCTTAAGGCACACAGCTAGGAAGTTGGAGAGGTGATGTCTGAGCCCAAATACTTAAGTTCCAAAGACCACAAACTCTTCAAAAATTCCAACATATCTATCTTGTCAGATAATTTCTAGTTTCAAAACACCCAACTGAGCTTCTTAAAAGAATAAGATGTGTATATGATATACTGAAAACCAAAGTAAGTTTTCACTTCCTCAGAGGAATCTTGGTATTTCCCATTCCCTACCTTGGTGGGGTTGAAGGTGCATTTACAGAAGCAAAGTAGTCTTGGTTCACTTGGCAGCCTCGGATAACTTCTGATACAGTATTAATCGTCTGTTGAGGGGGAAAAAAAGAAAGTTTAGAGAAAGTAAGTCAAGGAAGGAAACCTGTTTTTTTTAATTGAAATATCATTGATATACAATCTTATATTGGTTTCAAGTATACAACACAGTGGTTCAACTCTTACCCATATTATTAAATCCTTACCTCCACAAGTACAGTTACTATCTGTCAACCTAGGCAGAGGAAACCTGTTCTCAATAAAGAAAATGTTACATCCTTCTGCTTTTTGTTTTTAAGTGCCCAAATTCGGACACCACGAAAATTAGTGACAGCATTATAATCCTGTAACACGTTTTTGAGATAATATTTAAAAATACTAAGCACAGGCCTCCAATTAAAAATAACATGACCACATTATTTAAAATCTTATAAAACTAAAATTAATAATATTTTCTAAAAGAATCTGTTGCTAGAAAACAAGAAAAGGATGTTTTAAACTAAAATCAGAGAACAAATATAAAATATAACAAATCAAATTTTAAGGATGAAATTGAAAAACTCCCAAGAAAACAGAATTAAAAGACACACTAGTCCAAGAATCTATTAATGGAGTTGCGGAATCAGAACAGAAGAGAGGAGATTATCCAGGAATACAAAAAATATCCTCAGAGCCAAAGGATATATGTCTTCAGCTTGACAGGGCCTTGTGAGTGCGAAAAATAACTGGGGGGCAGCGGGAGGAAGGGTCTGCAATATAGCACTTCAGCAGCAACTTTTAGAAAACCAGAAGTAAAAAAAAGATCCCAGAAGTTTCCAAAGAGAAAAAATAGGTTACGTAAAAAGGATTAAGATTCAATAATGTTCTGAAAGTTGAGTGTATTTCCAATTCTGAATTCTTTAACTAGCAAACATTAGATTAGATAGAGAAATGACATAAAAGAGCTAAAAACACACTCTTGACATTTACCCTTTTCCAGGAGTAAGATAAGATAATGAACGTAAGGCTGAGGGAAAACATGGAATCCCGGTAACTAAGAATCCAAGTCAAAAGAAAGGTAAAAGGAGATGCTAGGAGGATGGCAAAGGAAAGCCCCAGGACAAGAGCTGTGCAGAAGGGGTGGAGGACAATCAGCCCACACTGGAACAGGAGATGGCAGGCTTCCAGAAAAAGATCTGGGATGGGGAACAATGTGTTAAGCATATGATAGTATTAATATGCATAGATACACAGAAAATCAGTAAAATGAAACTAGTTACTCAAGAAAGAGAAAGGGATATTAAGAAAAAGGGGGGCTCTGTTTGGCTTTGCAGGGAATAGTACTGTAGAGTCTTAAAACTACAAACCCCTATCACTGACTTAAGTATAAATCACTGGGGTGACAAGAGGTAGGAGGATTATACAAGGGGGAAGCAGGACTTAAGGTAGAGAAGAAGGAGGCCAAAGAAGCTATTTTTATTATAAAACTTCCATTATTCTCTGTGCTTTTAATGTGCGTGTGTTAATTTGAGAAAAATTAGTAAGTAATTTAAATAATTTACTTTTTTCTTCAAATTAACTTTTTTTTAAAATAGGTAGGAAACTGAAAATGCCACACATCAGGGAAAAAAGTTTACTACTCTATGAATAAATAAGACTATTTGAGACTCCAATCTTACTTGACTAAGTAATATTGTTCTCAAAGTTAAAAACATAAATCATACTGGGCACTCCTGCTGAATACAATAAAATTAATGAGATGTATTCTAAGTTTTAACATTATATACTATTAAACTTGAAGAATGAATGCTCCTTTTGGAATTGATACTGTTATCTTTATACTAATTATATTTGAGTAGGATCAACAGGAATTTAACATATAAAAATAGTTAACTATTACTTTTTTCTTTCAGTGATTTCAACTTCTCCAGAGCAGCCTCTGCCTTCCTTAGGTTTACCTCAGTCAGAATATCAGCAGGAACACCAGTAGCCATTAGGATAGTGCAAAGCTGCTGCAGTAAGCCACACTGGAACATAGCTTTCTGACAGCTGCTGGTAGCCCCGGGAGGGTTGGTGGGAGATACCAGTACACGAACAAGCTGCAAAAGAAAGAGAAAACAAAATTTGTCTTTTAAAGATTTGAAAAGTCTTGAGGCAAATGTGATCTATACGAACAAGAAAATCTTTATGAAGGATTCCCTCACCTGCTCAGCCAGATCTAGGTGCTCTTTCCTTCATGCTTTCATGGCAGTAGCTCTGATACAGTACATATTATATTATACTATTTGCTTATGATTGTCTCTTTCAGGTGACTGTGAACTCCCAGAAATATAAAGTGCCTTGGTCACCTTTGTATCCCAAACAACAACCATGGTATTTGTAAGAATCCATATTCAATAAATAAATGAATGAATAAGTAACAGGGTATTAGATTTCTTATCAAGGGAAGGATGAACTACCTAATAATACAACAGGACTGAAAACAGAAGGCCTGATGTGTGATAAATACCCCTTAAACTGTAAATAGTTAGGGAAGCTAAAACTAATAACTGGAGGAGACACGGTAGAAGATTTGCACATTAGGCAAGGGGTTTGCCTCATTGATTGTTAGTGGTAATTAAACCCCTAAGATTCCATGGTCCTATGATAGTCTGAACTTGAACATGACATTTCAGGAATGTAAAATGTCATCTCAAACATGTGTTTTGTGCAATTATACCTTCAAAGTAATTTTATCCATATCTTGCATTTTGAAATTAGTTATGTCTATGTGTGTACAAAATCTTGCATATCAAGACTAAATGGGATATTTATAATACTTTATTAAGAGAGCTGATTGATAAATTGATGTCACTAGAAAGAACTTTTAGGATTATATATTGTTTTCCTATCCTTGAACCTTTCTAGTTAGACTTCTGTGAGGTTTTTGTTTTTGCTTTTAAATTTATTCTCTTCCAATCCTTACTTTAAAAAGATATATATTTAAAGCAAATACCAAGCTATATTCTCCCATTAATACTGTTATATGCATCTCTGATAAGGATTTTAAAAAACATAATCATCATGTCACTATTATACCTAATAAAATTGACAATTCCTTACTATCATCTAATAGTTGGATATCTTTACTGATGAAATAAGGAAAAAATCATTTCTACATGACAGAGAAGTAGGAAGGATGGTTAAGGAAAGAGAGAATACTCAGTATAAGGGTAAGAAAATAAGGGAAGACCTAATAACAACATTCAAATAAGTAAAATATAATTGGAATAGCTTTCCAGGGAACAAAACAAGGGGAGGTTTGTAGAAGCTCTATCAGGACAGATTCTGACTCATTATACGAATTAAGTTTTTAATAATTAGAACTACTTGACAGTGAAAAGGATACTCTCATACGCTAATGAGCTTATTAAGAGTCACTGGCAGATCTGCCCTAAAATGGTACAGAAGCATATATTCCTAGAGGGACAAGACGCAGAGCTAAGTCATAAAACTATTATTCCAGGAAAAAACTGACATGTTTTATGACTAAAAAAATTTTCAAAAAATGGTTCCCAAAATTTAATCTGTAAAATTTGAATGAAATATCTTCAAGCAGATCAATTTCAATTCTTTTGTGGCTTAGAATTCAGTCATGATTATAACTTCAATGATGAATAATTTCAGTTAGGAAGTGATCTATCCAGAGAGGACTGCCTATCATTTTTGATGCATTTCCATTTGGTACATCAGAGAGAACCTGAAGTACAAGTGACCCTAAACAAAGCTATAAAGACAATATGTAAGATTTTGTACATCAGATTCCTTTACTCTCTCTGACCACATTTTGAAAAGTAATTTTCTAGAAAAATTTCCCTTGAAGAAAAAGAAGACACTATTAGTAGTTACAAAATGAACACTGTCCTGGCAAATGGGGGCATATGGTTACCCTAATTATCAATCAACCCTACATAGGCAAATCCCAGGGCATGCAACAATAGTCAGACTCTAATTACTAGAGAGATTAACCATTTAGTTTTGAGGAACACAACTTCAGAGATGCAGGCACAATTTAGAGATATTCAGAGACTCACAAGAATCACTAGGGAATCAGTAAGGTATATAAACTTAGAGGTATGGAAAAGGACTTCAATAAAGGAATAAATAAGTAAAATACTTCAAAGAACTTCGTGATTTTCTCTGATGCAGAAGTCACTTAGGATCCTGTTGTCTTTATTTTTATTATCTATCACCATAAAGCTTTCACTATAAAGCTTAAATAAAAATACAGGTGATTTGTCAATTTAACTTCATTAGATTTAAAACTCAAGACTATTAATCTTTGGGGACAGGGACATAATCATTCATTTCCTAGAATTCAGTGCCTGGTTCTCAGTAAATGTTAACTGAATGAATATATTTGTTGAACTTAATATTCTGAATATTAAAATTTATATTAGAACCTTCACTGAAGAAAGCAGATTTAAAAATTTCAAACCAACAATCTAACCTATTATTCTCTGGTGTCAAACTATTCAGGAAACTGTGTTTGGATTTGCTTTAAAATAATCCAGCAGGGCAAGAGATAAAAACAACAAACTGCCAGATGTTAATAATTATTGAAGGTTGAGAGATGGAGGTGCTGAGTGGGGAGTCAGAATCCCCATCTCTGAGTATAACTGCAAAACTTCACATTAAAATCTCCACATTTTTTAAAGCCTACCTGAAACCAACTAACATCCTGGATTTATCAAACATAGGCAATTTCTTTTTCTTTGAAAAGATCACTGTCAAATTCTTATCATTTATGTCCAGTGTACCTGTAGCATTAGGTGCAAATTAGTCACTTTCTGTGCAGACCAGCCAGAATTGTCATCTCCAACTTCAAACCAAGGTTTCATACGTTGAATATATGAGCCTTCTTTAAAAAAATTTTGATTGGAATTGTTGTTTTTTAACAAGTTTTGGAGCAAAATCAGACAATCTTCCACTACTATACCTGGCGGAAGAATGTAAAATAGATGTGTTAAGGCTGATAAAACCTGAAGGAAAATTCAATCCCTGAACATTTTAAAAAAGATAAACCTCCATGTTCAGCGTCTCTTCAGTATAGCAAGGCAGGTAGCCTGTTCTGACACCTGACAGCCACAGGTCATAGTCTTCTCAGGTCCCCCAGTGACTCTTATTATTTTATTTTACTTTTTTCATTCATTGATTCAGTCATTCATTCATTCATTTTTATTAAGGTATTATTGATATACACTCTTATAAAGGTTTCATATGAAAAACAATGTGGTACTACATTCACCCACATTATCGAATCCCCCCATACCCCATTGCAGTCACTGCCCATCAGTGTAGTAAGATGCCACAGTCATTATTTGCCTTCTCTGTGCTACACTGAGTGACCTCTTATTTTTATAAAACTTATTTTAGAAAACTCTAAAGACTCTACCAAAAAACTATTAGAATAAATGAATTCAGTAAAGTTGCAGGATACAAAATCAATATACAGAAATCTGTTGCATTTGTATATACAAATAATCAACTAGCACAAATAGAAATTAAGAAAACAATCTCATCTACAATTGCATCAAAATAATAAAATACCTAGGGATAAATCTACCCAAGGAGGTGTACTCTGAAAACTATAAGACACTGATGAAAAAATATGAAGATAAAAATAAATGGAAAGGTATTCCACATTCATGATAAGAGACAAATAAATGGAAAGATATTTCACATTCATGATAGGAGGAATTAATACTGATAAAATGCCCATACTATCCAAAGCTGTCTACAGATTCAATGTAATCCCTATCAAAATATCAATGGCATTTTTCTCAGAACTAGAGCAAATAATCCTAAAATTTGTACAGAACCAAAAAAGACCTCGAAAGATAGGCCAAAGCAATCTTCAGAAAGGAAAAGAAAGCTAGAGTTATCATGTGCCCTGACTCCAAACTATACTACACGGCTATAACAATCAAAACAGTATGGTATTGTCACAAAAACAGACACACAGATCAATGGAACAGAATATAGTGTGCCCAGAAATAAATCCACAGTAATTTGGTATTGTATCTAAGAGTAAATTACTTTTCTTCACAAATCTACCATGCTATTTGCACTGATTATTAATCAACTATCATGTAAATTGCCAATGTGTAAGTATGACAACAGAGCTATTATTATATATGGGCAATACAAGTCTAAAAAATAAGGAGAATAATTGTAAAAACTTAGAAAAACTCTGCACTCCATATTAAAGAAACCAAAATGCAAATCCTAGATGGTGTATTATAGGTGTGATGTATACATAAAGATGATGAAAAACTCCAATCAGCAGAATATTCAAAGAAAAAGTCCTGTCTCTAACTAAAATTTTTAGTATATAAATGTATATTAAAAAAAATATATTACATTTAACATGAAATAAAATTTAAGGTGCACATTTTAAATGCTTTTTAAGAATCTTTCATTTAACCAGTCCTGATCTCTCCAGATTAGAGGCTTCCTTACCTAACATTACTGAAACATGTGGATTCTCTCCTCCTGAGGAGGAAACCACTATATTTGTCTCTTATGCAGGATCATAAATCTCCATTATGTAAGATATGCCATTAGAACCATCCAAAGGCTCTGCAGGAACCAGAACGTCAAAGCCCTCACTATAACTGGCAGGCCTTCTTTCCAGTGTGCAAAATGAATTCTAGAGCCTTGAGGGCCACTATCAGTTACAAGGTACCACTGGAACTTGTCTTAGTAACCCTAAAGACTAGCTAATTCTACCTTGCCTTAAAATCCCATTTTCCTTGGTCACCCCTGAAAATATACACCTCTTTGGTCATACATACTCTTCCATTTTCTCATTTTAGGATGCTTTATGCTTCCTTTCCCCTTCTGAATCTCCTTTCAAACTCTTTCATGATGCTACCTCAAACTCCCAAATATTGGTTAATAGACACAACTATACCCTCAATTACTTAATGAAATACTCCTTTTTCTTTAAAGAGCCTGCCTTACCTTTAATGTTCTCAAGTGAAGGCAGTTCATGTTCTCAATCCCTTAGAGCCAGGATGTAGAATCTATGATCCTCCCAGCCCAGTGTACTTTCCAGAGATCACAGCTCCTCTACCTTCTCATAAAAATCTCCTGTTCCTTCAAGGCTCAACCATCTGGCTCTATTACCTCTTACCATTCCTCAGTACAGTTACATAACAAATTCATGCTCACTACTCTTTGTTCATGAAAAACATCACTGGTACCTTTCTCAAAGTCTCCTTTCTCTCTCCATATTCCATTGTTCTCTTGATTTCAATTTCAATGACAACCAACCTAATACTCGGACCTCTCTGTTCCTTGGCCTCCTAAAAGATAATTTTCACTCTATTACTAAAACCTCCTATCTTTTCAGCTCAAGTATTCTCAACATCCCTATTCTATTGCTTCCTTGAGACTCTCAATGCATCAACAAATCTTCTTTCTCCCTTTTTAGAATACTCCTCTCCCTTCTCTATCTAGCTTAGATCATACAGATCTTCATTTCTGCCACTTTTTAGATAATATGCTAAGCTCTTGTTTCACTGTCTTTTCATAGCACCTTTCTGGAAAAGGCAGAATTCTATGAAAAACTAACTGCCTGCCTTTTTTCTACATTGCACCTAGGCAGCTGAGTATTGGTGGAGGTGGGGTGGGTGAAGATATCACATAATTAAGCACTGCTGCACTTTACAATCATGGTGAACACTCTTACTGGGGCCTTTATCCCTGCCAGGAAATCTTCCAAATTACAATAGTCAACTAGCTCTCCTATTCTCCAAAAGACTATTTTTAACCTTCTTCATAATTCTTAACTGTGTCCTACTTCTAGCATATGACTCTGCCTTCAATTCAACTCCCTACCTCCACAACCGAAAAAGGACCTGCATCTTCACCTGTACCTTCCCCCATTATGATGGAAGATTCTTAGGCATCTCGGAGTTTCTGTTACCATATGAATAGGGTATCTTTCTGTCTTTTACATCTTTAGATGGTTCTAATGGCAGATCTTATTTAATGAGATTTAAACTATGGAGATTTTAAACCTTTAGTAGAAGAAAATGATGGAGACTCTTTATGACCCTGAGGTAGAGACCGATTTTCTAAATAAGACACAAAAGTATAAACTATAAAAGAAAGCAATATATGTGACTATATTAAAATATAGAACTTTAATAGAAACACTATAAACAGATTAGGAGAATATAACTGAAACATGTATAATTGACAAAGAATTAGTATCCAGAATACATAATGAACTCCTAGTAATCAAATGGAAAAGGAAAAGCAATCTTATACTAAAATGGGCAAGTAGGTAACTTAGAGGGGTAAAAACAAACAGAAGATATGGTGAACAGACCCATAAAAATATGCTAAATCTCATTAGTTTAAGAAATGCAGTAAAATCTCAGTGAATACTATCTTACACCCAACAAACTGGCAAGCAGGGACTGACAAGAATGTGAAGAAATAAGAACTTGAAAACACTGCAAATGGATGTAGAGCAATAAAATCACTTAAGAAAGCCATTTGACAATATCTGTTAAAGATTGAAAAAGTGTAATTCTATTTGTAGTATATAACAGGAAAACTTCATATAAGCAGACACATAAAGACTGATCACTACAACAGTTTATATTAGCAAAAATAGATGCAACCTAATTGTCAACTCAATAAAAAAATAGAACATAGTATATTCACACAAAGAATAATATGTAGCACTTAAAATAAACAAGAGTAACATGTATCAACATGGATAAATCTCAAAAACACAAAGTTGAATATAAACAAGTTGTAAAATTATATTCAAAAGGACACTTTTTATCTAGTTTAAAAACATGCAAAATAATGTTACATACTGTTTATGAATTATATGTATCCTGTGTGTATAGACACACAAAGACAAGTTAACAGTATAAAAACACACATGGGAAGGAAAAACAACCAAATCAGAGTATTGTTCTCTTAGGAGAAGGAAGGTAGAGTAATATACTGGTTGTGCAAAGAACTACTTGTTGTGTTTTCGTTCTTTTTAAAAAATCTAAAACATATATGGTAAAATGTAAGCATTTAATAGAATTGGATGGTAGGTGCACACGTTTGTTATTCTTTTTTCTATATGTTTGAAATATTTCATATATCAATAAAAAATTTAAGAAAAGAAAAACCATTCCTTGTCCCCCTCCAATTCCTGCTTACCTCTCCCCCCTGCCTTTCCAAAATTCCTGGTTTGAGTTTTCTCTACTATTCTATCTTCCTGCATCTAACCCCTCCAACACTGCGATCTGGATTCTGAGACAACCACTGTATAGAACTGCTCTCCCCAAGGCCAACAATGATGTCCATGTTCTAAATCCCAGATAAACTTCTGCTCTTGTTTGAAATCTCACCAACTTCTAACAATGCTACCCACTTACCTGACCCTTCTAAAAGTATGCTTTTCCTCTGGTCTCCCAGATTTTTTCTACTTAGTCTCTTTCACCAATACCTGCTCCTCTATCATCCTTTAACTATTGGTATACCTTAGGTTCTATGTTAGTACTTCCCTTCTCACTGTTCACTCACCCTACTTGACTCATCTAATCCTTCCTGTTTATCTAGTTTTGTTTTATTTATCATCTATATTCTACAGACTCTCAAATGTTTAGCTCCAGGCCCTTCCCTCCTGATCAATACAGCCAACTATCAACAACACCCCTCTACTCGCTAATCCCAGATCAGTGAATGCAAATAAACTAATTTTTTCCTCTTACCCTGGTGCTAGGTTTTTGGATCAACCTCCCATTAAAAACAACTAAAAACTCTTGAATTCTTAGGAACACTGAAGAATTGACAGTTTCTCTTTAGCTAAAACTAAAGAGAAAATGGATATCTAGAGAGGTAAAGTACAAAAGTGCCTTTTAGTTGGGAGTACTTTTCTCAATCTTGAGAAATCTACAACTTTATTTTGACAGTCTCATGGGGCAAAGCAAAAATAAATCAAAGCCAAGGGTAGACACAAAGTAGAGAATAAATCTAACATAAAACTCTCCAGGGTTAGAACAACCAAAAGTTAATTAGTCCTCATAGATCTTGTAGCCTGGGTTTATACTGCCTGAGTGGTCTAGGAAATCTCAAGACTTGAACTTGGATTAAGTTGATCTCAGATAAACTGCGTTCCCAGGGTTTGGCAGGAACAAATATATGTTTTCTCTGAAGGAAATTACCTTTATCTTAGACTGTGAATTCCTATAAATAATTCTGTTAAGTAAAGAATAGTCAAAAGATAACTGTGCACACAGAAAACACTGTCCCATGCTTAATAACCAGCAAAACAAAAGTAACAGACCCACAAAGGCTTAAAATGTTAGAATTATCAGAGACAATGAAACAATTGTTTCTTATGTTCAAAGATATAAGAAGTTGAAAGTATCTTCAGAAAAAAGGAATTTATAAAAAATTACGTAGTAAGTTTGCCAAAGAACAAAACAGAATTTCTAGAAAAGAAAAATTAAAAACTCAATGGATGAATGTTAACTAAACTTAGTGAGCTAATCATTTCATGGTATGTCTAAGTCAAAACACTATTATCCTGTATACCTTAAACTTACACAGAACTGTATGTCAACTATACTTCAATAAAAATCAGGGGAGGGGTGTCATGTTTAATAGAGGAGGACACTTTTAACAGCAAATTAAATACAGGTCAAGAGACACCTATTGAAAAAGAAAACAGGTCAGAAGAAATAATCCAGAATAAAACCCAGAAAGACAAAAATATGGAAAACACAGATGAGAAATAAAGATGATAAAGTGAGAGTCAAATCAGATGATAGAGAACTGAATCTGAAAAACAGGAGACAATGTGGTGGAGCAGTATTTGAAGAGGTTCAGCTGGGATTTTCCAGAAATAATGAAAGACATCAACCCAGATTCCAGAAGCCTAACAAGTATCAAACAGGATAAGTAAAAATAAATCCATAATCAACACACCGCATTGAAAGAATGAATATAAAGTACCAGTCTTCATTTCCCCAACCTATTGCATTCCCTAGAAGTTGAAAATTTGGTGAAAACAAAAAGAATCTCTTCAAATCAATGTCTTTATACTATACCTCCATCACTGTTCTCCTCTTCTGTAATAATGTCCAGTAGTCTTTCAAAAGCATTTTCAAAAGCAACAATTTTCTGGATTGCTCCATTGCTTCTTGTTAGTGCCTGCAGTAGTAAGACACCCTTACGGAGAAAAAAGATGTTTAGTGGAGTAAAACTTTTAAAATACATTTTTAAATTGTTTTATAAAGCACAGCACTGTAGAATTGTCAGGAATTTCACAAGTCTAACTCCTTCACTTCATGGATAGGGGAAACAAGGACAGTGGAGGTAACAACTTGCCTCCTTCAGGTTATAGATCTCAAAGCACAGAACCTAGATTAGAATCCAAGTAAACCAGTTCCTAATTCAGTTCTTTTTTCATGGTACAATTTAAATATACAACAATTCTTGCATATTCATCAATCATTACATAGCTTTCATTGTGATGTAAGGGAGCTGAGCATAATTATACCTGTCTTGGGACTGCCTCTGTTATGTGCTACACAATAGTAGTAATACGAAATTGTGAATTTAGTAATATATATCAATAAACATCACATTTTAGCAGAGAAAGTTCAGTCTTGTAATTATCTAGCCCCTAAACTCCCAAAACTTGATTCTAAGTCATTAGAAAAGAAAAATGGGAATTTCTACTTCATGAGACAATTCTTATATCCAGCATGAGACAATTCTTAGTAGTCTTTTGCTTCTGATTTTTAGTTTTCCAGCTCCTGTTACCTGGATTTAGTTTATATAATCTGCAACCTCTTTATTATCATTCAAGAAAAACTCACTTTTACCTATTTCAGCATATTTCATTAGCAAACAACAAGTATTTAATAAGTTTCTCAAAAGCCCAACAATACCATGATGGTAAAAGAGACAGCAAATATTTTATGAAAAAAGCAGATACTACTTAAGAGGAAGAATAGTAACAAATAGGTAGTTCAGAAGTCCTAAAGATGCAAATTAGGTACAAGTTGTCAGAACCGGACAGGTAAGTACTCATAAAATAAAAAGTGCCAACACCCTTAGTGGGCTTGTTCTATTTATTTTCCTGGCGTCAAGTCTCAACATTAAGATGAGACGGAAAAGCAAAGTGGTTATTTTTAGATGTCAGATTCTCCCTCTTAATGCTGCTAACTTGAATTTAACTGCTAACAAAGGAAGGAAGGCATACAGTAGAAAGAACACTGAATTAGATAAAGTTGTCTTACTAGCTGTGCAACTTTAAGCAAATTAAACTCTGAGTCTTAGTACAGCCAAGTGTAAAACAAGGATAATATCTGCATCAAAAGTTTTTTATGATGAATAAAGGAGATAAAGTAACTTCTAGAAACTACCAGGTATGTAGGTATGTATAAATATATATTTTATATATTTTAAGCTTCAATACATGTTAGTTTCTTTTCCCTGACAACTAAGAGACATATTTTTCTAATCAAACACATCCACTAAAATGCTGTTAAGACTAAAAGTATACTCACTGGTCATTGAAAGTAAGTTGGCACCAATTACTAACTTTAAAAACTAGTAATTAAAGGAATTTATTTTTTATTCTGCCTTACATGTATGAACTGTATTACAGGGTGATAAAGTAGAATAGCTGATTAAAGTTCTTTGCAGAAGATTACAGCTTAATAAATGTAAAATAATGACAGAATTACAAAAATCATCATTTTGCAACTCTAACAAAATAACTGATTCGGGCAATGACCATTAATGGATGACCAGATATAATGGATGAATTTGACATAAGGTCGACAGAGAACTTTACAATGGAGGGATCTGACTCACCACCTAAATCAAACCCACTGATCACTAAAAGTGAGACAGCCAGATAATACATGTTTCCTGATATGTTGCAAAATTAAGTGCACTGTATCACCTAGGAAAAAAAGTGAACTGGAACCTAATCAAGCCCTTTAGATAAATTAACAGATCTGACAACAAAATACAATGAAAACTGAATTGAAGAAACCAACTATAAAGGCCATTTTTGAGAAAATTGGGAAACCTAAATATGGCATGGTTATCTTATTTAAACTGAGGGTTAAAGTACTGCTAACTTTTTAACTGTGATAATGACATAGTTACATAAGGAAATGTGTGTATGTATAATAATGTGTATACGTATACATATATATATACACATGTATTTTACACACATACTGAAATACATAATGGTGAAATTATACTGTTTGACTATCTTTGAATATTCCAGTCAAAAATAAAGGAAAGAGATTCAAGATGGTGGCATGAGAGGTGAGACAGAGACCTCCTCCCAAAACCACAGAGAGTGTGAAAATATAGTTAATACAACTAACCCTAAAACAGCAACAGGAAAGAAGGCTGCATGAGGCTGCATATAGACCTCACAAACCGAGCAGACCTCATGAAACAGGGTAACGTAACAAAGCCTTGATCCACGGGGACCCAGGTCCTTCCTCCACCCCAGCTCACTGGCAGGAGGAGGAAAAATGGAGCGGGGAGGGGGTGGAAGCCTGGGATGGCTGAACACCTAGCCCAGAGATCTACTTTGCAAGCAGAAACCTATATTATATGTGTGGTGCTCTGGAGGATGGAGAGCTGGGACAGGCAGAGTGCTTGAGAGACAGATTCCAGCTGTTTATAGAGGACGGGATCCACACATGGACGCTTTGGGACAAGGGAAAGGCAGGCAGTCTGAGAGTCTTCCTAGCAGCGAGAGGGCAGCTGAAGGGGAAGGGTTGGCACAGAGCTTGCTGTGCAGGAGAAGGGATAGGGGGACAAGGTTGTCTGGGCGTGCCATATTGGGAACTTTGAGGAGCTTCAGGTGCTACAACTCCCTGGCTGGCTACTTGGCTCTGAGGGCCGCCACTGTGATATGCAGGATGCTGAGCATTCCTTCAGGCCTGATGGCACCAGTTTGCAAACTGGCACTCACTGCGCTAGTGTGAAGCGAGTCAGAGGGAGACTCCCACCTACAACAGCTAGAGACACAAAGCACAGAAGCCTACACCTCTGGCTCGGCCCACTGATTCTGATACGGGAGACAGGCATGGCAGACAGGAATCAGGAAACAGATCTTTCCTACCCCCAGGCACCAGCTCCACTACCCTACAACACACAACCTCACTCAAGGGGCTGAGCAGTTAAAGAGACTGGAGCTACTAGGCACAACAGGGCACCACACAGAAATAGGAAACATCGAAAGAACATGTTTCAGACAAAAATTTCACAAACCCCAGAAAAAGGGAAAAATGAAACTGAACTCACCAATCTTCCTGAAAGAGAGTTCAAAATTAAAATCATAAACATGCTCATGGAGGTACAGAAAAATATTCAAGAACTCAGGAACGAATTTAAAATGGAGATTCAATCATTAAGAAATTCCATATCTGAAATGAAACATACAAGAGGGATTTAAAAGAAGATCAGATGTAGTAGAAGAGATGGTAAATGAAATAGAAATTACAGAAGAGGAATACAAAGAAGCTAAGGAACAGAGAAAAAAGAATCTCTAAGAATGAAAGAATATTGAGAGAATTGTGTGATGAATCCAAACGGAACAATATTCAATAGGGGTACCAGAAGAAGGAGAGAGAGAAAAAGGGATAGAAAGTGTCCTTGAGGAGGTGATTGCTGCAAATTTCCCCAATCTGGGGAAGGAGACAAACTCTCAAGCCATGTAGGTGCACAAATCTCCCAACACAAGGGACCCAAGGAAGACAACATCAAGACATACAATAATCAAAATGGCAAAGATCAAGGATAAAGACAGACTTTTAAAAGCAGCTAGAGAGAGAAAAAAGATCACATACAAAGGAAAGCCCATCAGGCTATCATCAGACTTCTCAACAGAAACCTTACAGGCCAGAAGGGAGTGGCATGATATATTTAATGCAACAAAGCAGAAGGGCCTTGAACCAAGAATACTCTACCCGGCAAGGTTATCATTTAAATTTGAAGGAGGGATTAAACAATTTTCAGATAAGCAAAAGCTGAGAGAATTTACCTACCACAAACCATCTCTACAGTGCACTTTGGAGGGACTCCCACAGATGGAAGTATTCCTAAGGCTAAATAGATGTCACCCAAGGGAAGACAAAGACTACAGAATATGATTCATAACATACAAATAATGGAGGAAGAAGAAAAAGGAGAAAAAAAAAACCTTTATATTGTGTTTGAAATAGTATACAAAGTAAGTTAAATTAGACTGTTAGTAAGGGAATTGCCCTTGAACCTTTGGTAACCACGAATCTAAAGCCTGCAATGGCAATAAGTACATACCTATCAATTATCACCCTAAAGGTAAATGGTCTGAATGCACCAATCAAAAGACACAGAGTTACTGAATGGATAAAAAAACAAGACCCATCGATATGCTGCCTATGAGGGACTCACTTCAAACCCAAAGACACACAAAGACTGAAAGTAAAGGGATGGAAAAAGATATTTCATGCAACTAATAGTGAGAAAAAAGCAGGAGTTGCAGTACTTGTGTCAGACAAAATAAACTTCAAAACAAAGAAACTCACAAGAGACAAAGAGGACATTACATAATGATAAAAGGGTCAGTCAAACAAGAGGATATAACTATTATAAATATCTATGCACCCAACACAGGATCACCTACATATGTGAAACAAATACTAACAGAATTAAAGGGGGAAATAGAATGCAATGCATTCATTTTAGGAGACTTCAACACACCACTCACTCCAAAAGACAGATCAACCAGACAGAAAATGAGTAAAGAGACAGAGGCACTGAACAACATATTAGAACAGATGGACCTAACGGACATCTACAGAACACTCCATCCAAAAGCAACAGGATACACATTCTTCTCAAGTGTACCCGGAACATTTTCAAGAATAGATCATATAATAGGCCACAAAAAGAACCTCAGTCAATTCAGAAAGACTGAAATTGTACCAACCAGCTTCTCAGATCACAAAGGTATGAAACTAGAAATAAATTACTCAAAGAAAATGAAAAAGCCCACAAACACATGGAGGCTTAATAACATGTTCCTAAATAATCAATGGATCAAAGACCAAATAAAAAAAGAGATCAAGCAATATATGGAGACAAATGACAACAATAATTCAACACCGCAAAACCTGTAGAACGCAACAAAGGCTGTCCTAAGAGGGAAATATATTGCAATAAAGGCCTACCTCAGGAAAGAACAATCCCAAACGAATAGTCTAAACTCACAATTAATGAAACTAGAAAAGGAAGAACAAATGAGGCCAAAAGTCAGTAGAAGGAGGGACATAATAAAGATTAAAGAATAAATAAATAAAATGGAGAAGAAAAAACAATACAAAGAATCAATATAAGTAGAACCTGGTTCTTCAAGAACATAAACAAAATAGATAAAACCCTAGCCAGACTTATCAAGAAAAAAAGAGAGTCTACACAGATAAACAGAATCAGAAATGAGAAAGGAAAAATCACTACGGACACCACAGAAATACAAAGAATTATGAGAGAATACTATGAAAAATTATATGGTAAAGTGGATAACCTAGAAGAAATGGACAACTTTCTAGAAAAATACAACCTCCCAAGGCTGACTCAGGAAGAAACAGAAAATCTGAATAGACCAATTACCAGCAATGAAATTGAAATCTACCTAAGAACAAAACCACTGGACCAGATGGATTCACTGCTGAATTTTATCAAACATTTAGTGAAGACCTAATACCCATCCTCCTTAAAATTCTCCAAAAGGTAGAAGAGGAAGGAATATTCCCAAACTCATTATATGAGGCCAACATCACTCTAATACCAAAACCAGGCAAAGACATCACAATAAAAGAAAATTGCAGACTAATATCCCTGATGAACATAGATGCAAAAATACTCAACAAAATATTAGCAACTGAATTAAAAAATACATCAAAAAGATGATCCATCGTGATCAAGTGGGATTCATCCCAGGGATGCAAAGATGGTACAACATTCGAAAATCTATCAACATCAACCACTACATCAACAAAAAGAAGGACAAAAACCACATGATCATCTCCATAAATGCTGAAAAAGCATTTGACAAAATTCAACATCCATTCATGAAAAAAACTCTCAACAAAATGGGTATAAAGGGCAAGTACCTCAACATAATAAATGCCACATGTGACAAACCCACAGACAACATTATACTTAACAGCGAGAAGCTGAAAGCTTTTCCTTTATGATCAGGAACAAGACAAGGATATCTACTCTCTCCACTTTTATTCAACATAGTTCTAGAGGTTCTAGCCATAGCAATCAGACAACACAAAGAAATAAAAAGCATCCAGATTGGTGAGGAAGAAGTCAAACTGTCCCTGTTTGCAGATGACATGATATTGTACATAAAATATCCTAAAGAATCTACTCCAAAACTACTAGATCTAATATCTGAATTTAGCAAAGTTGCGGGATACAAAATTAATACAGAGAAATCTGTTGCATTCCTATACACTAATGATGAACTAGCAGAAAGAAATCAGGAAAACAGTTCCATTCACAATTGCATCACAAAAGTATAAAATATCTAGGAGTATACCTAAATAAGGAAGTGAAAGACTTATACTCCGAGAACTACAAGACACTCACGAGAGAAATTAAAGAAGATACCAATAAATGGAAACACATCCTAGGTTCATGGATAGGAAGAATTGATATTGTCAAAATGGCCATCCTGCCTAAAGCAATCTACAGATTCAATGTAATTCCTATCAAAATACCAACAGTATTCTTCAATGAAGTAGAGCAAATAGATCTAAAATTCATATGGAAATAAAAAAGACCCTGAATAGCCAAAGCAATCCCAAGAAGAAAATTAAGCTGGGGGGATTATGCTCCCTGACTTCAAGCTCTACTACAAAGACACAGTAATCAAGACAATTTGGTACTGGCACAAGAACAGACCCATAGACCAATGGAACAGACTAGAGAGCCCTGATATAAACCCAAGCATATATGGTCAATTAATATATGATAAAGGAATCATGGATATACAATGGGGAAATGACAGCCTCTTCAACAGCTGGTGTTGGCAAAACTGGACAGCTACATGTAAAAGAATGAAACTGGATCATTGTCTAACCCCATACACAAAAGTAAACTCAAAATGGATCAAAGACCTGAATATAAGTCATGAAACCATAAAACTCTTAGAAAAAACATAAGCAAAAATCTCTTAGACATAAACATGAGCAACTTCTTCATGAACATATCTCCCGGGCAAGGGAAACAAAAGGAAAAATGAACAAGTGGGACTGTATCAAACTAAAAAGCTTCTGTACAGCAAAGGACACCATCAGTAGAACAAAAAGACATCCTACACTATGGGAGAATATATTCATAGATGACATATCCCATAAAGGGTTGACATCCAAATAAAGCAAATAAGCCAATTAAAAAATGGGCAGAGGAGCTGAACAGACAGTTTTCCAAAGAAGAAATTCAGAAGGCCAACAGGCACATGAAAAGATGCTCCACACTGCTAATCATCAGAGAAATGCAAATTAAAACCACAATGAGATATCACCTCACACCAGTAAGGATGGCCAACATCCAAAACAGAAACAACAACAAATGTTGGCGAGGATGTGGAGAAAAGGGGAACTCTCCTACACTGCTGGTGGGAATGCAAATTAGTTCAACCATTGTGGAAAGCAGTATAGAGGGTCCTCAAAAACTTAAAATAGAAATACCATTTGACCCAGGAATCCCACTCCTAGGAATTTACCCTAAGAATGCAGCAGCCCAGTTTCAAAAAGACATATGCACCCCTATGTTTATCGCAGCACTATTTACAATAACAAGAAATGGAAGCAACCTAAGTGTCCATCAGTAGATGAATGGATAAAGAAGAGGTGGTACATATACACAATGGAATATTATTCAGCCATAAGAAGAAAACAAATCCTACCATTTGCAACAACATGGATGGAGCTAGAGGGTATTATGCTCAGTGAAATAAGCCAGGCAGAGAAAGACAAGTACCAAATGATTTCACTCATCTGTGGAGTATAAGAACAAAGAAAAAACTGAAGGAACAAAACAGCAGCAAACTCATAGAACCCAAGAATGCACTAACAGTTATCAAAGGGACAGGAACTGGGGAAGATGGGTGGAAAGGGAGGGATAAGGGGGGAATAGAGGCATTAAGAATAGCACACATAATGTAGCGGGGGTGGGGGTGGGGTGGGCGGATAGAGGGAAGGCAGTATAACACAGAGAAGAGAAGACAAGTAGTGATTCTATAGCATCTTACTACGCTGATGGACAGTGACTGTAATGGGGTATGTGGTAGGGACTTGATAATGAGGGGTATCTAGTAACCATAATGTTGCTCATATAATTGTACATTAATAATACCAAAATAAAAAATAAATAAATAAATAAAATAAAGGAGAGTGGTCAGGGGAGGGGCAGATGAAGCCAGGTATAACAAAATCTTGACAACTGATGGGTTTTGGAGGGCAGGTTTGTCTATATTCTACTAATTTGTGTCTTTATGTTTTTCATAATAAAAAATAAAAAATTAAAGAATGGTATTGCTTACAGTCTTTGACAAGTGAGCTGGTAGTTACTTCCTAGAGTGTTTGCAACCTTTCTTGCTAATTTTTAAGCACTAAGTTACATAAATAATTACGACTGTGTCAGTGCTCCTATAAATAAATGAACACCTAATTCTCTAAATCCAGATGAAAATCAGTGTTTCAAATGTAAAACAAACTGGGGCTAAAAATCTTTACCAACACACTTCTGGGAAGGCTGCTCAATGTTGACAACAGTCACCAAATATAATTAGAAAACTGATTAAAAGGAAAAGAAGGGAAAGAAAAAGAGAGCTTTTAAAGAAGGATAAAGAAAAAAAGAGGATACAGAAGAGGAGAAAAAAACAGTATTATTCCAGGGAGTCACAGAGTGCCACTAACAACTGCCAGAGGTGTCAGTTAGTTGCCTCTGGTTGCTGGCATCAAATGTGGTGTATTATGGTGCATTATATTACATACCGTTAGGACAGTAAGTGTCCACAAAAAATTTCAAATGAATGGATTTACTATAACCAAAGAAAAGATGGCTGTAAAACATGTTAAAACCAAGAACACAGATGTTACAACAAAAATATAACTTAATCTCTACTCATAAAATTAATGAAAATCAACATAAATAGAGAATAATTTTACCTTTCTCAAATACATATTGAGAAAAAAGGTTAGGAGCAGAAAAACAAAAGTAGAAACATAAAGGAAATGGTATATTTAAGAACCAAGCTAATGCAATTACAAACACACACATAAATTATATCTGAAAATGAAAATAATGGCAATGATCTAACAGCAAGCCAAGAAGAGAGAATTTCATTTATTAAATGGGTTGTATGTTATCATCTTACTTAAACTGAGGGCCATAAGAAGAGCAGAACAATGACTTTAGATTTAAGATATATAGTAATAGTTCAGTAAGGAAAGATATTCAAAATCCCTAATAGATGGGTACCCATTTAAATAAGATAATTCTTAAAAGAATATTAAAGAATAAAAAAGTCCTTCTCATGAGTTACATTATTTCACCACTTACAGTACTGCACTGACATACATACTACAGAATTTTAAATACAAACCTAAAAATATTTTCTGTGTGGACTAGAAGTCAAGAGCATTTCAGTTTGGTCTCTGCTTTGCCAGTAACCAGTTGTGAGGCTAAAAGCAGTCCAAATGTACTTACTAGCACTTAGGATGAGAAAGGTGCAGGGCCAGGTGCCACAAACACAAAGATGAATAAGAGAAGCCTAACAAAGAATAAGTCACTTGGTCAACATGAGTCTTGGGCTTCTCAGTATAAAAACAGAGACTAAATTACCTTGGTGTGTCTCCTAGCTCTAGAATTTAATTTTGAAAAGATTTTTCTAAAGTATTACAGTTTTGTTCAAGTTGTAGATAACAACAGAGGAAAATCTTCAAGCTACAAAACAATATCCCATCAATACAAGAGAATCCAACTTATATGCAAATACTAAAATAAGTCAAAATGGAAAATAATTCCGGGCAAATCATGCTCTATGGTTAAACAGCGAATACAAGGAAAATCCTTCGAATACATATTCAAACAAATGACAGTGAGGATTCCAAATGCAGTGCTTTAAGTTTACATAGTTCAATGTCTGGGAATGTTTTCTCTACTTTTTCTGGAGTTAGAGTTGTGTAGACACAACCTTTCAGACAAGAATAAAAAAAATTCTAAATTTTAGAAAGCATAAACTTGAAGAGCAAAACCATTTGTCTAAGCCAAAATATTGGATAGGCAGGGAACAAAGAAATAATGTGGCCTTGTATATAACTTAAAAAGGTCTAAAAGAATGGTCATTACCCCAACTATCCAAATCTAACTTCTTAGAACTCTGAATAAGGGTCAAAAAGACTTCATTTGCAAAGAGAGAAAGAAAATTGCAAATTCTTAGACTTCTTTTTCAAATTTAACTTACATCATTACGGATAACCTCCCTGGAATCTGCTAATAGATCCATCAGCCTTGAAACACCTAGAACATACAACCATGTGAAAAATACTGGCAAATCAAAAATACAAATAGTGATTCAAATTAGATCATTTATTAACACATCATTTCAGTCCTCCTGTTTAGGAATGATCCCCACTTGTAAATCAAAATGATATAAGGAAGAAGAGTCACTTACCCATGGGACTGACTAAAATAATTTGCTGCACCTGAGGCCCTAGCTGCTTTAAAAGGGAAGTAAGAAGCTTCACACCAGGCCAGCGGACGTGGAAATCAAACTCCTACAATATAAGAATTTAAAATAGTTAATATCTATAATTCCAATTTTCAAGAAAAACATTTTTTTCAACTAACAATGGTGCCAAAACTACCAAGTTCTTTTTGTAAAAAAAAAAGTAAACTTTAAAAACTAATTTGAGAGTTAATGTAAATTGACCAAACTGATTAAGCTGCAACTGACTAGAAAAAATAGTATTTTGTAAAACTGAACACAAGAATCAGACTGTATTTTAACAGATTATATAGTTCTTAAAATACACATATGAATCTCTTGCAATGATAAAGCACATTTCCATACCTTAAAAAGGCATGGGTATGTTGCTTCTTCAGTAACACCCAAAAGGCAACAAAAGAAACTTATTAAGATAATAGAAATAGCAAGTTTCTTTATTTACCTCCAATAAAGATAAAAGGAGAGTGACATTTTCTTGCTGTTTAATGAAAATTTCTGTAAACTGGCTTCCCAAATCCTCACTCTGTCTTGTGGAGTTTTCTTCTGTAATATTCAAAGATAAAACACTTCAATATGATACTATGTTATTTTAAAATACTCTAGTAACCTTTTTGTTGAGGGAGCTATAAGCAGAAATGATAATTTTCTTGGAACAGCATGGCTGGTAGTGGTATCACAATTATGTGGGGAAGATACATCCTTACAATAACATTCAATGTCATTAAAAAATTTTATTCTTTAAATACTTAAAAATGATATTCCAATAAAAGATATTTAGATTTTCACATTTCTTCAAGGACATTTTTAGGTTAAGTTTCTAATTAGAATACAAAGGAGCTTACTGAGGTGATAGAAATATTCTCAGATGTGACAGTGTTTATAATACTGTACACATCTGCCAAAACACAGAGGACTATACAATCCCGAAGAGTATTTTACTGTATGCAAATTATACCTCAAAACCCCCACTCCCCAGAAACATTACTGAATAGTCCTTGCTGTTATTGTTACTGTTAAGTAATTTAATCATAAAATCAAACCAATTAAACCAATTATCTATAGATTTCTCAGTATCTTACTAAAAAAAATTAACATATACCCTGTAAAGTTATTTGGCAATAAAATCAGAATTTGACATTTTTTATTGATTCTTTAAAAGACTTCATACTTGTCCTTAAAATTTAAAAGCCTTTATGTTGAACACAGCCTACTTCTTGCTTGATTTAATATTCATTTAATTGTGGCTGCTCAAATGAAAATTAATTACTGCAAAGGTTACTTGGTCCATAATAATTTGTAAATGGTGTAATAGCTGAATACCTGCACATGGAAATGGGAACTATTTTCCTATGTTTACTTGTAGTGCCATAGAAGTCAATATGCACAACATTACAGTCATGACATGGATATTTAAAAGAATTTAATGTTTAAAAAGTCATCACTGATGCTTTCACACTATTAATAAAATCATATATTGTCCAAAAAAACCTTGGTAAGTCTTTAGATTAAACTATTTGTTGTTTAATTGCACTTTGTCCAAACAAATGTAAAGGATCACTAAAAACTGAATCAACAGATAATTTGCCAAAGCAAATAATCATTTAACATCTGCCTATACTATAAATGCAATTTAGAGACAGCAAATACAACTACTCCACATTCCCCTGCTCATACTGCACACTGAAATTATTTTCCACGTACTGCTCCCAGTGAATATAAACCAACTGCAGTCAAGGTGAAACCTACTTATTATCCCTCAAACATTTCTTTCTCAAATGTGAGGTTTTAACATTAAGGTACTTAGAAATGGAAAAAAACAGCAGAAGACAGGAAAAGCAGGCAATCCTACAGTGACAATGATAACCACATCTAATTATTTGTAAAAGAAAAGGGACAAAAGGAGAGACCAAAAGTAGAAAAGAAATGCTTTCCAATATTAATCACTCAAATATGCTGGGATTATCCTTCAGAAAATTTCTCTTATTATCTCTTGTCTCAGTAAAAGAATTACTCTTTCTGATTCTTAAAACTACATTAACTTAAAAACACTTTAATTTAAAAAAGATTACTCTAGCTGTTGTGCTGAGAATAGAATGTCAGAGAACAAGGGGAATAGGGAGACAGATTATGAGACAGTAATCAAGGTGGTGATGAAGGTGGCTTAGAACTTGGTTGTAATTTTTATGAAAATAAGGGAACAGGATTTGCTGATATATTGAATAGAGGGGGTGTCAGGAAAAAAGAAAAGAAAGAGTGATTCTGGGGGCTTCCTGGACAAAAGATGGCAGTGTGAGTAGTGTGGGGGAAATCTCCCAAAACCACATATATTTTTAAAATACAGCAAATACAACTATTCCTAAAAGAGGGATCAGATCTGAGTAACAGTACACCAGCCAGTCTACATCTGGGAGAAGTCAACATCTCACAGAAAAGGGTAAGGTAAAAAGCCATGACCCAGCTGGACCTGAGCACTTCCCTCACCCTGGCTCACCAGCGGGAGGAAAAGAATCAGAGCGTGGAGGGAGTGGAAGCACAGGACTGCTAAATACCCAGCCCTAGAAATCTACCCTGGGAGCACAGACCCACATTGCATGGTGCTCTGGAGATTAGAGGGACCAAAAAGCAAAGTCTGAGACTAAGACTGTGAACTGGTTCCCACAGTCGGCTGCCCTGGGACAAAAGAAAAGCAGACGCTTTAAGGGACCTCTCAACAGTCAGAGGGCTGCTAAAGGAGTAAGGGTTTAGGTGAAGGAACAGGTCAACAAAATAGTCCTGGCACAATCAGCCAGCAGGATGGGAACTTTCAGGAGCTTTAGGCACCCTATCCCCCAGGTTGGCAACGCAGTCCTGAGGCTCCTCACTGTGAAAAGCAGCCTGCATCTTCTTCCTCGCCAGCCTGTATGTGCAAACTGGCTGACCCCGCCATTGGTGCAGACCACCCAGAGGGCAGCGCCGCCTACAGCAACTACCAAGCTTAACCAGGAGGCTTCTCACTGTGCACGGCTAACCAGCACAGACAGTGGAGGCGGGTGCTGAGACTGGGAGTCATAAAGGGGCTCTGCTATCGTGGCAGAAACCACGCCGCTCACCTGTGACCCTGCGATCGACCTAGGCCATCTCGATGGCCACCCCACCCATGGCAGTTTAGCTGATTAACCCAGAGGCAGTGCCCTGAGAGCAGTTAACCGGCACAGATGGTGGAGACAGGTACAGTGACTGGCAAGCAGAAAGGGACTTTGTACTCCCAGCTGACACCCATGCCACTCGCCAGCAACCACTCCCATCACTCCAGGACCATGAAAAGGCAGAAAAACGTTATTCAATCCAAAATCCCTTAAGCACCAGGAAGAGGGCTTGGTGAAACTGAAATCATAAATCTTCCTGAAAAAGAATTAAAAATAAAAGTCATAAGCATACTAATGGAGCTACAGAAAAATATTCAAGAGCTGAGGGATGAATTCAGGAGAGAGATAACTGAAATGAAACAAACAATGGAGGGATTTAAAAGCAGATTAGGTAAGGTAGAGGACATGATGACTGAAATAAAAATCACAGAATAGGAATACAGAGAAGCTGAGGCAGAGAGAGACAAAAGGATCTCTAGGAATGAAAGAATATTAAGAGAACAGTGTGAAATATCTAAACAGAACAATATGCACATTATAGGGGCACCAGAAGAAGAGAGAGAGAAAGGGATAGAAAGTGTCTTTGAAGAAATAATGACTGAAAACTTCCCCAATCTGGGGAAGGAAATAGTCTCTCAGGCTATGAAGTCCACAGATCTACCAATACAAGGGACCGAAGGAGGACAACACCAAGACATATAATAATAAAAATGGCAAAGATCAAGGACAAGGACAGAGTATTAAATGCAACTAGAGAGAGAAAAAAGATCACCTACAAAGAAAAACCCATCAGGATATGAACACACTTCTCAGCAGAAACCTTACAGGCCAGAAGAGAGTGGCAAGATATATTTAATGCAATAGAAGGGCATAAAACCAAGAATACTCTACCCAGAAAGATTACATTTACATTTGAAGGAAGGATTAAATAATTCCCAGATAAGCAAAAACTGAGGATATTTACCTCCCACAAACCATCCCTACAGTGTATTTTAAAGGGACTAGATTAGATGGAAGTGTGCCTAAGACTAAAGAGCTGTCACCAGAGAAAATAAAACCACAGCAAAGGAAGTAGACCAACTAAATACTAACCAAATGCAAAATTAAATCAGCTAACCGCAAAGTCAGACAAGAAATACAGAGAGTACAGAATATGACACCTAAACTATAAAGAGTGTAGGAGGAACACAAACAAGGGAGATAAAAAAGAATCTTCAGACTGTTTATAATAGCAAAATAAGTGAGTTAAGGTAGACTGCTAGATAGTAAAAAAGCTGCCCTTGAACCTTTGGTAATCACGACTCCAAAGCCTGCAATAGAAATAAGTACATATTTATTGATAATCACCCTACATGTAAATGGACTGAATGCACCAATCAAAAGACAGAGAGTTAAAGAATGGATAAAAAAGCAAGACCCATCTATACGCTGCCTACAAGTGACTCACTTCAACCCCAAAGAAATACACAGACTAAAAGTGAAGGGATGGAAAACATATTTCATGCAAACAATAGGGAGTAAAAAGCAAGTGTTGCAGTACTTGTATCAGACAAAATAGACATCAAAACAGACAGTAACAAGAGACAAAGAAGGACATTACATAATGATAAAGGGGTCAGTCCAACAAGAAGATATAACCATTATAAATATCTATGCACATTACATAATGATAAAGGGGTCAGTCCAACAAGAGGATATAACCATTATAAATATCTATGAACCCAACACAGGAGCACCTACATAAGTGAAACAAATACTAACAGAATTAAAGGGGGAAATAGAATGCAATGTATTCATTTTAGGAGACTTCAACACTCCAGTCACACCAAAGGACAGATCAATCAGACAGAAAATAAGTAAGGAGACACAGGCACTGAACAACACATTAAAACAGATGGACCTAACAGACATCTACAGAACACTCCACCCAAAAGCAACACGATACACATTCTTCTCAAGTGCACATGGAACATTTTCAAGAATAGATCATATACTAGGCCACAAAAAGAGCCTCAGTAAATTCAAGAAGACTGAAATTGTACCAACCACCTTCTCAGACCACAGAAGTATGAAAGTAGAAATAAACTACTCAAAACAAAAAGTCCACAAATACATGGAGCCTTAACAACATACTCCTAAATAATCAATGGATCAATGACCAAATAAAAATAAAGATTGAGCAATATATGGAGACGAAAACAACAGTGCAACGCCCAAATTCTGTGGGATGCAGAGAAGGCAGTTCTAAGAGGAAAGTATATAGCAATCCAGGCCTATTTAAAAAACGAAGAACAATCCCAAATGAACAGTCTAAATTCACAATTATTGAAACTGTAAAAAGAAGAACAAATGAAGCCCAAAGTTAGTAGAAGGAGGGACAGGGACATAATAAAGATCAGAGAAGAAATAAATAAAATTGATAAGAATAAAACAATAGAAAAAAATTAATGAAACCAAGAGCTGGTTCTTTCAGAAAATAAACAAAATAGATAAACCTCTAGAGAGACTAACCAAGAAAAAAAAAAGAGTCTACACATAACAGAATCAGATATGAGAAAGGAAAAATCACTACAGACACCACAGAAATACAAAGAATTATTAGAGAATACTATGAAAAATTATATGCCAACAAACTGGATAACCTAGAAATGGACACCTTTGTACAAAAAGACAACCTTCCAAGGCTGACCTAGGGAGAAACAGAAAATCTAAACAGACCAATTAGCAGCAATTAAATTGATTCAGTAATCAAAAATCTACTGAAGAACAAAACCCCCGGACCACACAGATACACCACTGAATTTTATGAGACATTTGGAGAAGATATAATACTCATTCTCCTTAAAGGTTTTCAAAAATAGAAGAGGAGGGAATACTTCCAAACTCATTCTATGAAGCCAGCATCAGTGTAATACCAAAACAAGGCAAGGATGACACAAAAGAAAACTACAGAACAATATCCCTGATGAACATAGATGCAAACATACTCAACAAAATATTAGCAAACCGAATTCAAAAAAACACCCAGAGGATCATACATCAAGTGGGATTCATCCGAGGGATGCACGGATGGTACAACATTAGAAAATCCATCAATATCATCCACTCTATCAATAAAAACAAGGATAAAAATCATATGATCATTGCTGAAAAAGCATTCGACAAAATTCAACATCCATTCATGATAAAAACTCTCAACAGAATGGGTATAGTGGGCAAGTACCTCAAAATAATAAAGGTTATATAAGACAAACCCAAAGCCAACATCATACTCAACAGCGAGAAGCTGAAAGCTTTTCCTTTAAGATCGGAAACAAGAAAAGGATGCCCACTCTCCCCACTTTTATTCATCGTAGTTCTGGAGGTCCTAGCCATGGCAATCAGACAACACAAAGAAATAAAAGGCATCCAGATTGGTAAGGAAGAAGTTAACCTGTCACTGTTTGCAGATGACATGATACTGTACATAACAAACCCTAAAGAATCCACTCCAAAACTACTAGAATAACTGAATTCAGCAAAGTTGCAGGATACAAAATTAACACACAGAAATCTGTGGCATTCGCATACACTAACAATAAACTAGCAGAGAGAGAAATCAGGAAAACAATTCCATTCACAATTGCATCACAAAGAATTAAATACCTAGGAATAAACCTAATCAAGGAATTGAAAGACCTATACCCTGAAAACCACAAGACACTCTTGAGAGAAATTAAAGAGGACACTAATAAACTGAAATTCATCCTATGCTCTTCAGTAGGAAGAATTAATACTGTCAAAACGGCCATCTGCCTAAAGCAATCTACAGATTCAATGCAATCCATATCAAAGTACCGAGAGCACTCTTCAACAAACTGGAACAATTACTTCTAAAATTCATATGGAACAACAAAAGACTGCGAACAGCCGAGGCAATCCTAAGAAGAAAAAATAAAGCAGGGGGAATTACGCTCCCCAACTTTAAGCTCTACTACAAAGCCACAGTACTCAAGATAATTTGGTACTGGAAGAACAGATACATAGACCAATGGAACAGACTAGAGAGCCCTGATATACACCCAAGCATCTAGGATCAATTAATATATGATAAAGGAGCCATATATATACAATGGGGAAATGACAGCCTCTTTAACAGCTGGTATTGGCAAAACTGTACAGCCACATGTAAGAGAATGAAACTGGATTACTGTCTAACTCCATACACAAAGTAAACTCGAAATAGATCAAAGACCTGAATATAAGTCATGAAACCATAAAACTCTTAGAAGACAACATAGGCAAAACTCTCTTGAATATAAACATGAGCAACTTTTTCCTGAACGCATATCCTTGGGCAAGGGAAACAAAAGCAAAAATTAACAAGTGGGACTATATCAAACTAAAAAGCTTCTGTACAGCAAAGGACACCATCAGTAGAACAAAAAGAAATCCTACAGTATGGGAGAATATATTCATAAATGACGTATCTGATAAGGGGTTGACATCCAAAATATATAGAGAGCTCACATGCCTCAAGAAACAAAAACCAAATAACCCAGTTAAAAAATGGGCAGAGGGGTTGAACAGACACTTCTCCAAAGAAGAAATTCAGATGGCTAACAGGACATGAAAAGATGCTCCACATCGCTAATCATCAGAGAAATGCAAACTAAAACCACAATGAGGTATCACCTCACACCAGTTAGGATGGCCAATATCCAAAAGAGAAAAACAAATGTTGGCAAGGACCTGGAGAAAGGGGAACCCTCCTACACTGCTGGTGGGAATGCAAATTAGTTCAACCATGTGGAAAGCAGTATGGAGGGTCCTCAAAAAACTTAAAATAGAAATACCATTTGACCCAGGAATTCCACTCCTAGGAATTTACCCTAAGAATACAGCAGCCCAGTTTGAAAAAGACATATGCACCCCTATGTTTATCGCAGCACTATTTACAATAGCCAAGAAATGGAAGCAACCTAAGTGTCCATCAGTAGATGAATGGATAAAGAAGATGTGGTATATATACATAATAGAATATTATTCAGCCATAAGAAGAAAACAAATTCTATCATTTGCAACAACATGGATGGAGCTAGAGGGTATTATGCTCAGTGAAATAAGACAGGTGGAGAAAGACAAGTTATCAAATGATTTCACTCATCTGTGGAGCATAAGAACAATGAAAAAACTGAAGGAACAAAACAGCAGCAGACTTACAGAACCCAAGAACGGACTAACAGTTACCAAAGGAAAAGGGACTGGGGAAGATGAGTGGGAAGGGAGGGATAATGGGGAAAAAGGGCTATCACAATTAGCACACACACATAATGTAGTGGGGGTGCATGTGTGGTGGGGGGATACGGGTAAGGCAGTATAACACAGAGAAGACAAGTAGTGACTCTATAGCATCTTACTACGCTGATGGACAGTGACTGCAATGGGGTATTTGGTGGGGACTTGATAATAGGGGGAGTCTAGTAACTATAATGTAGTTCATGTAATTGTATATTAATAACAGCAAAATAAAAAAATGAAAAAAAATTCTGTGCCCTAATTACTTATACATAAAGGGTAAAAAATTGCATTTTAAATTGTGATTTTCAAAGCTTAAAAGTGAATTTATCTCTGGAGCTGGAGAAAAACTCAGACTGGGTAATAGCAAGAACTGAGCACCCTTACCATTTTATTAGAAGCTGGTATGACGATGGAAAGAGAAATTACAAAGAAACTGGAACAGAGCAGAACAGAAGCCCTGAGTCCCACAGTATGATAAATGCCATGTATCCAATAAAATATCATCAGATTTGGTGGACTAATGAACCTATCTTGTTTTAAGCCACCCCAGAGCCCTAACGAGCCACAGCCATGTGCGGGTGATACCAGAAATAAATATCTAGCCAAATTCTAATGAAATTTTATAGGTAAAGAGGGAGATAAAGAAAACTGTACAAAAAGCAGTCAATGAGGAACAAGTGCCAAGTGAAATAGCTCTGAAAATACACAAGAAATCTATGTGGAAAAGGCGATAACTTTCTCCCCTTTCCAAGTTGTTTCCTTCCAGAAATTAAGATCATACCAATGCAAGGACCTAATTGTGGTTGCTTTGTAGGGCTATTTTTATTCGCATAAATTCATATCTACTGCATGAGATAACACTTGGATATAGAATTAATGATAAAATGCTTCTGAAATATGTAATGATTTTTATTTATTTAAGTCGTGTGAATATAGTTGAGAATATAAGCTCAATCACAGAGGCAAGACAGATATATATGTGAGTGAAGCAGGCTGGGCATAAGACAATACAGAGGATGGAGAGTACATGCCTTGTCTAAGGGAAGCAGCAGTTACTCAACTCCAGCAGACTGCTGCCATGTGGAAATGCAGGCCCAGGTTCATACTGTTTTAAGAAAGAAGTCTAAAAACTGATGTGAAACCTCCCAATTTGCAATACAGGTAACTTAAATTATTAAAAACACCTAGTGGTCGAGAGAAGGGATTAAAGATGGTGGTGTTAGAGGTGTGACACAGGCTTCCTCCTAAAACCGTACATAATATGAAAATATAATTAATACAACTTATCCCGAAAGAACAACAGGAAAGAGGACTGCGCCATACTACATACACCTGGAGAAAACAGCAGACCTCACAGAATGGGGTATCATACCAAAGCTGTAGCCTACTGGGACCCAAGCCCTTCCCCAACCCCAGTTCACAGGCAGGAGGAAGAGAAACCAAGCAGGGAAGGAGTGGAGGCTTGGGACTGCTGAATACCTAACTCTGGAGATCTGCTCTAAGAGCACAAACCTACAATTCATGGTGCTTGCATGATACTCTCATGATTACAGGGTTGGAAAGCTAAGACAGGCAGAATTCCTGGAGAGACTGAGATTCCAGCCGCTTCTGGAAAGCAGGAACCCATATCTGGCTGCTCTGGGACAAAAGAAAGGTGGGCAATTTAAGAGACCTCCTAACCAGCTTTGGTATGATACCCCATTCTGTGAGGTCTGCTGTTTTCTCCAGGTGTATGTAGTATGGCGCAGTCCTCTTTCCTGTTGTTCTTTTGGGATAAGTTGTATTAATTATATTTTCATATTATGTACGGTTTTAGGAGGAAGCCTGTGTCTCACCTCTAACACCACCATCTTTAATCCCTTCTCTCGACCACTAGGTGTTTTTAATAATTTAGCTGCTAAAGGGGCAAGGATTGCACAGTGTTTACTGCTCAGGAGAGAGGACAGGTAGATAACAATAACACTGTCCAGGTGCACTCTGCCCAGCAGGTTGGGAGCTTTGCCATATAGACTCTCATATTTAAGGAGGAAAAAGAAATCTTCCTCCTTAGAAAATCTTAAGGTGCTACAGCTCCCTGACTGGCTACACAGCTCCAAGGAGCCCCTCCGTGATACACAGCCTACTGCACCTTTCTCCTGGCCAGCCCCACCTGGCTTGCAAACAGGCAAACCCTACCCTGGCAATAGGCCAGCCAGAGGGAAGATCTGTCTACAGGAACTACAAACGCAAAGCATAGAGGCTTATACCTGGGTGCTCGGCCCACTGGTTCAGGCAGTGGAGACAGGCATAGCAGCCGGGAAGCAGGAAACAGCTCTTTCCTCCCCTCAGGCACCAATACCACTCCCCTGTGACACCCAGCATTGCTTCAGGGGCTGAGCAGCCCGAGAGAGCAGAGCTTCTGGGCACTAGAGGGCGCCATATACAAATATGAAACGCCAAAGGAATCTGGTTCAGAGTAAAATTATTAATACCACTCCTGAGAAACATTTAAATGACACCGACCTCGACTCTTCCTGAAAAAGAGTTCAAAATAAAAATCACTAACATGCTCATGTAGGTATGGAAAGACATTCAAGAACTCAGGAATGAATTCCGGTCAGAGATACAATTGTTGAAGAGCACAATGGATGGTATTAAAAGCAGACAGGATATGGTGGAGGAGACGATAAATGAAATAGAAACTAGAGAAGAGGAATACAAAGAAGCTGAGGCACAGAGAGAAAAAAGAATCTCTAAGAATGAAAGAATACTGAGAGAACTGTGTGACCAATGTAAATGGAGGAATATTCGCATTATAGGGGTACCAGAAGAAGAAGAGAGAGAAAAAGGGATAGAAAGTGTCTTTGAGAAGGTAATTGCTGAAAACTTCCCGAATCTGGGGAAGGAAATAGTCTCTCAGGCCATGGAGGTGCACAGATCTTCCAACACAAGAGACACAAGGAGGACAACACCAAGACATATAGTAATTAAAATGGCAAAGATCAAGGATAAAGACATTATTAAAAGCAGCCAGAGAGAGAAATAAGATCACATACAAAGGAAAGCCCAACAGGCTATCATCAGACTTCTCAACAGAAACCTTATAGGCCAGAAGGGAGTGGCATGATGTATTTAATGCAATGAAGCAGAAGGGCCTTGAACCAAGAATACTTTATCCGGCAAGATTATTATTTAAATTTGAAGGAGGGATTCAACTATTTCCAGATAAGCAAAGCTGAGACAATTTACCTCCCACAAACCATCTCTACAGTGTATATTGGAGGGACTGCTATAGATGGAAGTATTCCTAAGGTTTAATAGCTGCCACCCAAGGTAATAAAATCACAGTAAAGAAAGTAGAACAGCTAATTACTAAGAAAACGCAAAAATTTTAATAACTATCTCCAAAGTCAATCAACGGATAGACAAAGAGTACAGAATATGATACCTAATATATAAAGAAGGGAGGTGGAAGAAAAAGGAGGAAGAAAAAAAAAAGAACCTTTAGATTGTGTTTATAAAAGCATATTAAGTGAGTTAAGTTAGACTCTTAGATAGTAAGGAAGTTAACCTTGAACCTTTGGTAACCTCGAATCTAAAGCCTGCAATGCCAATAACTACATACCTATCCATAATCACCCTAAATGTAAATGGACTGAATGCACCAATCAAAAGACATAGTCACTGAATGGATAAAAAAACAGACCCATCTGTATGCTGCCTACAAGAGACTCACTTTAAACCCAAAGACACACACAGACTAAAAGTGAAGGGATGGAAAAAGATATTTCATGCAAACAATAGGGAGAAAAAAGCAGGAGTTGCAGTACTTGTATCAGACAAAATAGACTTCAAAACAAAGAAAGTCACAAGAGACAAAGAAGGACATTACATAATGATAAAAGGGTCACTCCAACAAGAAGATAAAACCATTATAAATATCTATGTACCCAAAAGAGGAGCACCTACATATATGAAACAAATACTAACAGAATTAAAGGAGAAACAGAACACAATGCATTCATTCTAGGAGACTTCAATACTCCACTCACTCTGAAGGACAGACCAACCAGACAGAAAATAAGGAGACAGAGGCACTGATCAACACAAACGTGGACCTAACAGACACCTACAGAACTCTACACCCAAAAGAAGCAGAATACACATTCTTTTCAAGTGCACATGGAACATTTTCAAGAATAGATCATATACTGGGCCACAAAAAAGCCTTGGTAAATTTTAAAAGATTGAAATTGTACTAACCAGTTTCTCAGACCACAAAGGTATGAAACTAGAAATAAATTATGCAAAGAAAATGAAAAATCCCACAAACACATGGAGGATTCACAACATGCACCTAAATAACCAATGGGTCAATAACCAAATAAAAACAGAGATCAAGGAATATATGGAGACAAATGACAACAATAATCAACCCTGCAAAATCTGTTGGATGCAGCAAAGGCTGTGTTAAGAGGAAAGTATATTGCAATACAGGCCTACCTCAGGAAAGAAGAGCAATCCCATATGAGCAGTCTAAACTCACAGTTAATGAAACTAGAAAAAGAAGAACAAATGAGGCTCAAAGTCAGCAGAAAGAGGGACATAATAAAGATCAGAGCATAAATAAATAAAATCGGGAAGAATAAAACAATAGAAAGAATCAATGAAAGCAGGAGCTGGTTCTTCGAGAAATAAACAAAATAGATAAACTCCTAGCTAGACTTCTCAAGAAAAAAAGAGATTTTACTCATATAAAGAGAATCATAAATGAGAAAGAAAAAATCACTACAGACGCCACAGAAATACAAAGAATTATTAGAGAATGCTATGAAAAATCACATGCTAACTAACTGGATAACCTAGAAGAAATGGACAGCTTTCTAGAAAAATACAACCTTCCAAGGCTGACGCCGAAAGAAACAGAAAATATCAACAGACCAAATACCAGCAATGAAATTGAACTGGTAATCAAAAACCTACCTAAGAACAAAACACGTGAACCAGATGGCATCACAGCTGAATTTTATCAAACATTTAGTGAAGACCAAATCCCCACCCTCCTGATAGTTTTCCAAAGAGTAAAAGAAGAGGGAATACTCCAAACTCATTCTATGAGGCCAGCATCACTCTAATACCAAAACCAGGCAAAGACACCAAAAAAAAAAAAATTACAGACCAATATCCCTCATGAACATAGATGCAAAAATTCTCAACAAAATATTCGCAAACCAAATTCAAAAATACCTCAAAAGGATCATCCATCATGATCAAGTAGGATTTATTCCAGGGATGCAAGGATGGTACAACATTCGAAAATCCATCAACATCATCCACCACATCAACAAAAAGAAGGACAAAAACCACATCAACTCCATACACGGTGAAAAAGCATTTGACAAAATTCAACATCGATTCATGATAACAACTCTCAATAAAATGAGTATAGAGGGCAAGTACCTCAACATAATAAAGGCCATATATGACAAACCCACAGCCAACAGTATACTTAACAGCGAGAAGCTGAAAGCTTTTCCTTTAAGATCGGGAACAAGACAAGGATGCCCACTCTCCCTACTTCTATTCAACACAGTACTGGAGGTCCTAGCCACGGCAATCAGAGAACACAAAGAAATAAAAGGCATCCAGTTTGGCAAGGAAGAAGTTAAACTGTCTCTGTTTGCAGATGACATGATATTGTACATATAAAACCCTAAAGAATCCACTCCAAAACTACTAGATCTAATATCTGAATTCAGCAACATTGCGGGACACAAAAGTAATACGTAAAAATCTGTGGCATTCGTATACACTAACAATGAACTAGCAGAGAGAGAAATCAGGAAAACAATTCCATTCACAGTTGTATCAAAAAGTATAAAATACCTAGGAATAAACCTAACGAAGTGAGTGAAAGACCTATACTCTGAAAACTACAAGACACTCATGAGAGAAATTAAAGAAGATACCAATAAATGGAAACACATCTCATGCTCATGGATAGGAAGAATTAATATTTTCAAAATGGCCACCCTGCCTAGAGCAATATACAGATTCAATGCAATTCCTATTAAAATACCAACAGCATTCTTCAATGAACTAGAGAAAATCGTTCTAAAATTCACATTGCACCAAAAAAGATCCTGAATAGCCAAAGCAATCCTGAGAAGGAAGAATAAAGCTGGGGGAATTATGCTCCCTATCTTGAAGCTCTACTACAAAGCCATATTACTCAAGACAATTTGGTACTGGCACAAGAACAGACCCATAGACCAATGGAACAGACTAGAGAGCCCTGATTATATAAACCCAACCATATATTGTCAAATAATATATGATAAAGGAGCCATGAACATACAATGGGGAAATGACAGCCTCTTCAACAGCTGGTGTTAGCAAAACTGGACAGCTACATGGAAGAGAATGAAACTGGATTATTGTTTAACCCCATACACAAAGGTAAACTTGAAATGGGTCAAGGACCTGAATGTAAGTCATGAAACCATAAAACTCTTAGAGGACAACATAAGGAAAAATCTCCTGAATATAAGCATGAGCAACTTCTTCCTGAACGCATCTCCTCGAGCAAGGGAAACAAAAGCAAAAATGAACACATGGGACTACATCAAACTAAAAAGTTTCTGTACAGTAAAGGACACCATCAACCGAACAAAAAGGCATCCTACAGTATGGGAGAATATATTTGTAAATGACATATCCGACAAGGGGTTAACATCCAAAGTATATAAAGAACTTACACGCCTCAACAGCTAAAAAGCAAATAACCTGATTAAAAAACGGACAGAGGATATGAAGAGACAGTTCTCCAAAGAAGAAATTCAGATGGCCAACAGGCACACGAAAAGATGCTCCACATCACTAATCATCAGGGAAATGCAAAGTAAAACCACAATGAGATATCACCTCACACCAGTGAGGATGGCCAGCACCGAAAAGACTAAGAACAACAAATGCTGACGAGTATGTGGAGAAAGGGGAACCCTCCTACACTGCTGGTGGGAATGTAAGGTAGTTCAACCATTGTGGAAAGCAATATGGAGGTTCCTCAAAAAACTAAAAATACAAATACCATTTGACCCGGGAATCCCACTCCTTGGAATTTACCCAAAGAATACAACTTCTCAGATTCAAAAAGACATATGCACCCCTTTGTTTACTGCAGCACTTTTTACAATAGCCAAGATATAGAAGCAACCTAAGTGTCCATCAGTAGATGAATGGATAAAGAAGAGGTGGTACATATACACAATGGAATACTCCTCAGTTATAAGAAAAAACTGAGACAAGGACTGTGGGTGTACTCAGAGTAGGGGAAGGGCCTCCAGAAAAAGCAAGGCAGAATATTTGCAGTCAGAGCAATGTAACTACATGCAAGGAAACCCCCTTCCAAAACTCTGTGTTAAACATTAAGCTCTAGAGTCATTCTTCAGTAAGATCAGTGGGTGTTCCCCAGATAAAGAAGAGTACCCCATGTTTTTATTACGCTAATCATTTGTAAGATTCACTTTAGCATGCTAAAAGGCCCAGGCCTATATGCTGTCTTTCCTCTTTCAGATCTGATGGGGTGGTTTTGCAAACCAGGCAACTAATTTAGCATGCAGACCCAGCTGTAAACAACATAGTAAAAGGCAGCAAAAGATTCCACCTTAAAGATAAGATTGCATTTTAACACCCAGGAAGTTTGGGAAGCAAAATTCTTAACTTACTCCTTAGCAAACAGACAATACCTCAGCCCACCTTGGGGGCTGGGCAGGCCACCTTTTGATAGGCCCCTAGACCAAGACGCCAGTATCCCAGAGAGAGATGGGGTGAGAAATTCCTTGTGTTAAGTTAATTCTGGGTGTTCAGACACCACTTAGCAGGTCTGCACCCCTAAACCTTTTTTTCATGTTCTCGAAAAATCCTCATCTGCCTATAAAACCCCTAGACGACGCAGCACACCGGACTCTCTTGTCCTCTCCTGGCGTGAGCCAGGAGCTCTGTCCTATCACTTTATTTCTAAATAAAAGCCTGTACCTTGCTCTCCTACCTTGCCTGTTTGCTAAGCTCATTCTTCGGCTTCGTGAACAAGAACCCAGCATCAAAACAAGTCCTACTATTTGCAACAACATGTATGGAGATGGAGATGAAATAAGCCAGGTGGAGAAAGACAAGTGCCAAATGATTTCCCTTATTTGTGGCGAATAACAAGGAAGCAAAACTGAAGGAATAAAATAGCAGCAGACTCAGACACTCCAAGAAGGAACTAGTGCTTACCAAAAGGGAGGGGTGTGCGAGGGCCAATGGGGAGGGTGGGGAAGGTGATTGAGGGGTATTTTGTTTAGTACACATGGTGTGGGGGATCACGGGGAAAACAGTGTAGCATAGAGAAGGCAAACAGTGAATCTGTGGCATCTTACTACACCCAAGGACAGTGACTGTATTGGGGTATGGGTGGGGACTTGATAATATGGGTAAATGTAGTAACCACATTGTTTTTTCATGTGAAACCTTCATAAGAGTGTATATCAACAATACCTTAATTTAAAAAATCACACACAAAAAAATTACTACAAGAGTTAAAATAAAAATAATTTATGTTGTTCAGAAAAATAAATAATAAAACATCCTCCCAAAATTCCACCCCTTGATAATCCCCATTAACAATGTATGAATGCTTGTTCCCTCACATTTTTAACACTGCATATTATGATGTTTAAACATTTTTGTTGATCAGATAGATAAAAAATTGTATCACTGCTTCAAGCTTTTCTGATCACTAATACGGTTGCGTGTTCTTTCAAATGTTTATTGGTGATTTTTTTTCTAAGAACTAAATTTATATAGCTTTGTGCATTTAAACATTTGGTTGTGTAAGTGATTTACTCATAGCAGCGTTTTACAAAAGTGGCTCTTCATATGTGTAACATATATTCTTCTTGTTCTCTTGTTAATTTTGTTTATGGAGTCGTTCATTGCTCAAAATTTAACTTTCTTTAATCTTCTTTTTATGGCAAAAAAATGAAAAAGAAAAAGAAAAATACTTAGTGGTCAAATAATCTTGCTTTGGGCTAAAGGATCACGACCTCTAGAGAAAAGCTCAAAATAGAAGTCACTGACATTTGGAGAATATTAAAACTTGCAAGCTAACCTAAAAAAGAAGGGGGAAAAAACCCAGACATGATGCGTTCTTCCTATGAAATATTTTTTTAAAATGCTGAGATATTTTATATGGATAAATGCAAACAACTAGGCTATAGTTGTAAGCCTTGGTTGGTATTTTTCAAAATGCAGGACAGTGGAATGTTAATAGGTATTGGAGGAAAGGAAGCACCTATCCACAAACATATTTGGATTAAAGAAAGTTACAGGGTTCTTTATTGGATTAAAGAAAGAAACCTGAAGAATAGGTTTCTTTACTGCAGGATATCTTATTTACATAGTAATGTAAATTCTGTGAAGCTTCAGGGGGGATAAAGTGTGTTATGTTTATTTAACCATGTGGTACTCTTTAAGCAATGCAGGTTTAACCTAAGAAAAAGTTTAATTCAGTGTTTGCATTGAGCACAAGCTAATAACTTAGCAAGTAGCAGAATTAAACATTTGACTTATTTTCTAGCTATACTGTATAAACTACCATACCTTAACAGTACATAATTAAGGTCTGTTTTGACTTGAACTAGTAAAATATGATCCTATTCCAAGGATTTATGGTTCCTTCTGGTTTAATAATGTCAATTAATAAATTTAAAAAGTGTGAGATAACTCCACTTCCTTTAAGTTGTAATTATACAGAGAGCACTTTTGAACTTTAATGTGGAATCCTACAAAAATCGGTTAAACAATTAAACTAACATACAAAGGCTATTTTGGTGTAACAGTAAATTCAGCTAAAACTACTGTTAACTACTATACTAACTATATCTAAAAGTTATAAACAAAAACTAGACCCTTGAAAAGTTGTATCTATTTTACATGTAAGCAAACTATGAGATAAACTATCCTATCTCATCCAGTATATTTATTTTAAAATTTCTAGAACTAAGTCT
Source organism: Phataginus tricuspis (assembly GCA_029783875.1). Classification (NCBI taxonomy): domain Eukaryota; kingdom Metazoa; phylum Chordata; class Mammalia; order Pholidota; family Manidae; genus Phataginus; species Phataginus tricuspis. The sequence continues at coordinate 30,975,071 of JAQQAC010002594.1, forward strand.
ATTTTTCATATCTTATAGTTTATATACCAAATGCTATACATATGTAACCTACAAAAGTAAATGACTCTTTAAGATAAATGAAAAAATAAGAACTAAATGGCTCTTTACTACTATAGTGAAATAAACCCAAGCCAGGCATATGAAATTAAAATTGCTTTTTAAAAAGTCCTTATAAACTTCTGGAAATATTTCAGATCAATTTATATGACTGGCTTTTAACTAAATGTGTATATATACATTTATTCATCAAACATAGTCATAGTTGCACTTTCTGCAGTGGTACAAACAATATTCAAAAACATTTCTGGACCTTCTCTTTGGAATTCCACTCCAGATCAAGTTCATAACCCATGTTATGGAGGACAAAACTGCTTTACAGAAAGAGATATTCTAATAAAAGCAGTCCTGACTCAGAGTAAGGGAGTATCAAGTAATCTTCTTTTACACTGTGGTTAATCAGGTAAAAAAGAACACCTATATTTTTTAATGTTGTCATCCTCTATAAACTAGTTGTGTGAGTTATAAGATTTAATAAAGAATCTAGTCAGAAAAATGGCCACCATTTATTAAATCAGAAATCTATGCAAAACCTAAAAAAAAGAATCAAATAAAAAAACACTGTTATCCTACTTACTAGATGGTAGTATATAAGCTACATGATCTCTGGGCTTCAATTTTCTCATCTATAGAAAAGAGAAAAATGCCATCTACCTTACAGGCTGCTATAAAGATCAACTAAGATAATAGACATGAAAATACTGTAAATTTTAAAGCTCTATGCAAATACGATGAAACAATAATATAAACAACAACTACTGATCTGTACTACCCAACAAGGAAACAGCTTATCACAAGAGTCAAGGCATAATGCTCTAGTATTTTCTTCTTTCAAATAAGGGGTTCAAATGTCACAAGTGATGCCATACATTAGTTTTTTGTTTAGTATAGGCAACTTGGTTATGTACCATTTAAAGCCTAATTTATTATTTTTACTATGCTTAGTTTTTATTTTCTATAAATAAAACCACGCTATATATTTATTAAGGTATCACTGATATACAATCTAATGAAGGTTTCACAAGAGCAACACTGTGGTTACTACATTCACCCATATTATCAAGTCCCCCCACATACCCCATTGCAGTCACTGTCCATCAACATAGTAAGATGCTATAGAGTCACTACTTGTCTTCTCTGGGCTATACTGTCTTCCCCGTAACCCACCTACATTATGTGTGCTAATTATAATGTCCCTTAATCCCCTTGTCCCTGCCCACCCACCCTCCCCAGCCCCTTCCCTTTGGTAACTGCTAGTCCTTTCTTATGAGTCTGCTGCTGTTTTGTTCCTTCAGTCTTGCTTTGTTGTTTAAAACCTACTTTAGATAAGGATATTCCCTTCCTCAATTTAAAAAGTTGAGTATCTCAGGAAAAATGGTAAAACAAAATAAAATAAAACTTGACTACTGTAATTCTGAGTAAAAGAAGTATCAATGTTAAAAGTAAATGGAACCTTCAACAGATGAATGGATAAAGATGTGGTACATATACACAATGGAATATTATTCAGCCATAAAAAGAAAAGAAATCTTCCCATTTCCAACAACATGGATGGATCTAGAGCGTATTATGCTCAGTGAAATAAGCCAGGTGGAGAAAGACAAATACCACATGATTTTACTTGTTTGTGGAGTATAAACACAAAGCAAACAGAAGGAATAAAATAGCAGTAGAATCACAGACACCAAGAAGGTACTAGTAGTTACCAAGGGGGATGGGGTGGGGTGGGGTGGGGAGGGTGAAGGGGATAAAGGGGCACAAAAATTCGCAATTCTAATATAAGTTGGTCAGGGGGATGGTAGTACAGCATGCAGAATACAGCTGATGATTCTGTACCATCCTACTATGCTGACAGATAGTAACTGCACTAAAAGGGGTATTTAATAATATGGGTATATGCTGAACCACTATGTTGTATATCTGAAATCAACATAAGATTGTATAGCAATGATACTTTAATAAAAAAAAAAAAGTAAATGGATCTTAAAACAGACCACCAGGAAAAATAAACAATATTGGTGAGTTCTATGAATAAAAAAAATGTCATTAACTGGACATTTATTGTGCATGCATTATTTTAAAGCAACAATATCAACATGTAAGTATTCCCTGAAGTTGAATACCTTCCAGTTCTTATTGAATATAGGTAAAATTTATATGTATATATACATATTGAAATATTTTTATTTTTAAATTAACTGCCTCAAAAAATTTTTCCCATGAAGTACAGAAAAAGTAATTTGAATAGACTGTCCTACCAGAGAAAAAGCTTAATGTTGTTAAAAGAAGCACTAGAGTTTTTTGTGCTCTGGACAATAAATAGATTTGGTAGCCACAGAAATAATAAATAGTAATAAAGATTATCGAATACTCCTCTTTAATTAAGGAATTCTTATACAGAGAAACAAATCTCAAGATTTTTTTTTACTAGCCAGAAGAAACATCACTTGACAGTGTTCTTTCCTATTATTAGAAAAAATTATGCCTAAAAGGATCATGTATATGTAAATGCAATCTTTTACCTTCAACATCATCTGAAAAGGTAGACAAAATAAATAAAAAGTGGATGATACAGAAAAGTTTCTTCTGTAGTCCATTCATAATAAAATAAGAGTTTTAAAATGTCAAATAAGCAATATATTGCTCTTCTTAGAAGAAGAGACTTATGTTCATTTTACTCAAGTACCTGAGATATCCTGGAAGAGATATAGCATATTTAGGATTATGAGACAGATTTATCTTTAAATCAAAAGATTAGAAATATCCCCAATGTAAATACCTCTAAAATGGAGTTCATTAAGTCAGCTAAGAATATCTTTTGATGAAGCAGTTAGAGAGAAAGTATCAATAATAGAACTGAAGGATACACTTCTCAATATTTAGATTTTTTTTACTGACTCTTTCAGGATAAGTAAATTTTCACTGAAGAAAGTTTAAGGTCCTATTTTCATCTTCCCTACAGAAAGTGATTCCACTACTTCTTTTCCAAAGGACCATTTATCCTGCTTCATCCAAAGGATTATTTTTTGGATGCTGAACTAAAAGTAAGGAGCCAAACACATAAAGGAACAAAAAACTGGACTAATAAACATGATTATATTATAAATTTATAACAAACAAAAACCACCTAAGAAATACTGCTTTACAATGTTTTGAAACAGAAAAATTATCTGCTGCAAATTAGATAAAAGCTAAATTTCTAATCTGAAACAACTTAGAAAAAGAAAAGATCCTTTTCTTTACATTGTTGCACATAATTTTCTCATCTGAGAAAGAACTAGGAACAATAAGTGTTTCTCCAAAGTATGTTCTTGTGTATATTGTATTTAAGTGTTGTCATGTGACTGACAGCCTTTTTTTCTATGGATACCAAAGCATGTTTTACTAAAGATTTTCATCCCTGAGTAATTAATAAAGTTAAGCTGTAAACTAGATCACAGAAGAATTAAATTTAAGAAAAAGAATATTTAAGTCTAAGACACTGCTATTATTCAACCCAATCCAGTTTCAAATGTTCCTATTACTGGTATTCTGCGAAGTTAATGTCCATATATTTCGGCTCTACTTTTATTTTAATGAAACGTGAAAACTCAACATCATGTAGATTACTTTGTGACTTTTTACTCAGAATTTCAAAGTATCCTATAATTTCAGTGGACATTAGACTTATGCATGAATATGTCCATCCTTGTGTTGTGTAGAATAATGAAAAACCCACTATGTCCTACTCCAACAGCCAATTGGACATGAGGAACGCACTCTTCAACTGCACTGTGGAATGTTAGTCAATGCATATGCTTTTACAGTTTATAGAACAAAATATATATAGGCTTCCAGTCAAGTATTTCATGGATTGGCAATAAATTATGTAAATGACAGATTACTTTAAGTATGCAAGTAATTTGAAACAGAAGAAAAAGAAGAATGTACCAAAGAAATGTGTAAATTTCAAACTGACTCATATCATTTTACACCAAAAAGACTTAATGTAAAGAAACTTTCTCAACTTAATATATTGTTGCTCTTTATAAATTAAGTCCATGTTAAAAGTTTAAGTATTTATTAGGAAAAGACACTCTAACTTCATATTGTTCACCAGATAACATATAAATAAAATTTGATTTTCAATAGCCAAAAAATAATTTTTAATCCTTACATTACTAATATTTATACTTAACTAAAAACAAATACAAAGAGAGGGAAAATATATCTCCAAATCACATACAAAGCAATCATCTTAAAGATACCTTTCTGGGACTAAGTTTTTATCTTTTCTTTATTGACTTAAGGAAAAAACCTTATATTTGTAAAATAAACAATTTTAAACCCAGCAAAACTGGCACAATCCAGTTTATGTACAGAAAACACAGTGAAAGAAACTTACCTACTTCTTCTTCTTCATCATTAGATATTATATTATATAGTGTGTCCAAAGCATAACCTATTATTTCTGAATCCGAACTGGAAAAAAGAAATTATGACACTTACTGTTAGTAAGAGTGTAAACTGTCATGACCATTTTTAGACAGATATTTAGCAAGACTGTATTAACATCAATTCCATTTCTAAAATCCCAATTGAAGAAAACACAAGAATGCAAACTATAAAAAATATATAAAGTTTATTTATATGTAAAAATTAGCAGACTAAATGTCCAGTAATAAAAAAGTACAGTAAATTCACACATATAGCAGCAATGAAAAAAATTTATTTTCAAAGAATGTTTAATGACATGGTAATATCAAAATTAACATACAGAATAATCCCATCTAGCAAAAAATATATATACATCTGTGTATGTGTCCATATATATATAAAATCCTATAATTTGTTAAATAAATCGAACTGAGACAAGGTCAAAGATTCAGTGAATATTAAATGATTAGAAGTAGGAAGTGAAAGCAAAGATGAGGGACAAAGGGGTCACAACCAGAGGATGTAGATCTCAAATGTAATGGGTTTTTAAAGATATTATTTATTGTTTTGTGTTTGAGAAATTTTGAAAGACTTCTTTTACAGGAATATTGAGAAATTAGGAATAGAAGGGAACTTCCTCAAAACAATAAAGGGAATCTATGAATATCCCACAACTAACATCATATTAATGGTGAAAGACTGAATGCTTTCCACCTGAGATAAGGAATAAGATGGTAATGCCCCTTTCTAGACACCTCTGTCCAACACTGAACTGGAGCTTCTAGCTAGAGCAATTGGGCAAGAAAGGGAAATAAAAGACATACAAATTGGAAAAGAAGTAAAACTATACCTATTCACAGATGACATAATGTTGTATATAGAAAGTCCTAAGGAATCCACTAATAAACTATTAGAACAAGTACATTCAGCAAAGTTGAAGGATACAAGTTCAATATAAAAAATAAATTGTTCTTCTGTATACTAGCAATGAAATATTAGAAAATGAAAAAAATTTAATTCTATTTAAATAACATAAAAAAGATTAAAATACTGAGGAATAAATTTTATTAGAAGTACAAGACTTGTACACTGAAAGCTATAAAACATTGCCAAAGGACATTACCCAAGACTCAGACAAATGAAAAGAGACTATGTTCATGAAGAGGAAGATGTAGTATTTTTAAGATAGTAATATACCCCAAATTATAGATTCACACAACCACTATAAAAATTTTAGCTGTTATTTTTGTAGAAATTGACATGCTGATTGACAAGCTGATCATAAAACATGTATGGGAATGCAACAGATCCAGAAATAGCCAAAACAATCTTGATAAAGAAGAATAGAGTTGAAGGACTCATGTTTCCTCATTTCAAAACTTACTACAAAATTAGTTATAAAGACTGTGTGGCACTGGCATAAAGATAAACAAATAAATCAATAGAGAGTCTAGAAATAAAGCACAACATTTATTACAATTGGTTTTTGGCAAGGATACAAATACTATTCAATGGGGAAAGAACAGTCTCTTCAACAAATGCTGCTGGGACAACTGGATATCCACACACAAGACAAAGTTGGACCCCTACTTCATACCACATAAAAAAATTAACTCAAATGGACCAAAGATCTGAATGTTCGAGTTAAAGTTATAAAACTCTTAGAATAAACACAGGAATAATTCTTCAAACCTTTGGATTAGGCAATGTTTTCTTAGATATGTGATCAAAAGCATAAGCAAGCAAAGATAAAACAGATAAACTAGACTGTCAAAATTAAAAAATTTTGTGCTTCAAAGGACACCATCAAGAAAGTGAAGATACAACCCAAAGAATGAGAGAAAACATTTGCAAATCATGTATCTGGTAAGGGACTTATATCCAGAATATATATATATATATACAATTCAACAATAAGAAGACAGGTAGCCCAATTAAAAACAGGCAAAGGATTCAAATAGACATTTCTCAAAAAAGGTGTGTATATATGGTCAGAAAAGCACACGAAAATATGCTCAACATTATTAAGTAAAATGCAAATCAAAACCAGAATAAGATATCAAGTTGCACCCACTAGTGTGGCCATTAAAAAAAAAGACAATAACAAGCATTGGTGAGGAGAAATTGGAACTTTGTATAGTGATGGTGGGAATGTGAAATGGTACAGCCTCTGTAGATAAGAGTTGGGCAATTCATCAGAAACTTAAGAATTACCGCATGACCCACAAACTGCATTCCTATATACAAAACATGTTCACAAAAAAACTAGTACATAAATGTTCATAGCAGCATTATTTGTAATAGCCAATAAATGGAAATATCCCAAATATCCATCAACTGACAAATGGATAAATAAAATGTGTTATATCTACACAATGGAATACTCAGCTCTAAAAAGGAATGGAATACTAATACATGTTACAACATGTATGAACCTTAAAATATTATGCTAGATGAAAGAAGTCAAACACAAAAGCCACATATTGTATGATTCCTTTTTCCCCCCTTCTATTTATTTATTTATTTATAATTTATTTTGATATCATTAATCTACAATTACATGTGCAATATTATGGTGATTAAACTACCCCCTTCATCAGGTCCCCCCCACCAACCCCATTATAGTCACTGTCCATCAGCGTAGTGAGATGCTATAGAGTCACTACTTGTCTTCTCTGAGTTGTACAGCCCTCCCCATGCCCCCGCTATCTTACGTCTGCTAATCATAATGCCCCTTTTACCCTCTTATCCCTCCTTTCCCACCCATCTTCCCCAGTACCTTTCCCTTTGGTAACTATTAGTCCGTTCTTGGGTTCTGTGAGTCTGCTGCTGTTTTGTTCCTTCAGTTTTTTTCTTTGTTCTTATACTCCACATATGAGTGAGATCATTTGATACTTGTCTTTTTCGGCTTGGCTTATTTCACTGAGCATAATACCCTCTAGCTCCATCCATGTTGTTGCAAATGGTAGGATTTGTTTTCTTCTTACGGCTGAATAATATTCCATTGTGTATATGTACCACTTCTTCTTTATCCACTCATCTACTGATGGGCACTTCGGTTGCTTCCATTTCTTGGCTATTGTAAATAGTGCTGCGATAAACATAGGGGTGCATATGTCTTTTTCAAACTGAGCTGCTGCATTCTTAGGGTAAATTCCTAGAATGTATGATTCCTTTTATATGAAATGTCTAAAATGTCAAATCTACAGAGAAAGAAAGTAGATTAGTGGTGCTAGGCAGTGGGGAGAGGAGGTAAAGGGAATAACTAATACATACAGGATTTCTTTTGATGTGATGAAAATGTTCTGGAATTGGGTAGTGGTGATGGTTGCACAACCTTGTGAATATACTAAACCCACTGAAATGTATACTCTTAAAAGGATGAACTTTATGGTATACAAATACATCAATTAAAAAATAACAATTGAGGTGTCTTGGTTTGGAAACATCAATGAGAAACAGGCAACTTTTGGGCCTTGAGTGTGAGACTTAGGAGAACAAGCAGTCTCTCCTCAAGATGGCTATAAAGAGAAGCAAACCCACAGAACAGATGGAGAGAGAGATAGAGATAGAGGGAGAGAGTGAGCGAGCAACAGAGTAAGGTAGTGAGGCCTCTTGCCAACAGCACTGTGAGTGAGCCATCTTGGAATCAGATGCTCCAGCCCCAGTCAAGCCTTCAGATGACTGCAGTCCTGGCCAACATGTTGACTGCAATTTTATGAGACCATGAGCCAGAACCACCTAGCTAAGCCACTTCTGAATTCCTGATCCACAGAAACTGTGTGATAATAAATAAACTGTAAGTCACTAAGTTTTGAATTAACTGAGAGCCAAGAAATTCACAGATTCTGGCTGTTGTTTTGTTCTTGATGTGCATAACAGTAAGGAGAGGGATGAGCTGAGCATGAATCTTCCAGTTTCCTAGTTGAATAGAAAGGTGTTATCAATTGAAATGAACTTGAATCAAAAGGCAGTTGAATATACAATGGAATATATTTGATCTTTGCTATTAGATTCTAATACTACCTAAGTAGTTACTTAGATTTTTGAAAGACAATTTACATGACATCCCGTTTGTTGATTTTTTTTCCAAATTAGATGGTATAACTTGAGTCAAAAGGCAGTTCAATATACTCAGCCATTAAAAAGAATGAAATCTTCGAAAGAGAGGATTAAAGATGGCGGCGTGAGAGGTGAGACAGAGGCTTCCTCCTAAAACCGCATATAATATGAAAATATAACTGGTACAACTACTCCTGAAAGAGCAACAAGAAAGAGGACTAGGCCAGACTGCATACACCTGGAGAAAAGAGCAGACCTCACAGAACAGGGTAACATACTAAAGCTGTGACCTGGCAGGAACCAAGCCCTTCTCCCACCCCAGCTCACCGGTGGGAGGAAGAGAAACGGAGCAGGGAGGGAGTGGATACCTAGGACTGAATACCTAACTCTGGAGATCTGCTCTGGGAGCACAAAGCTACATTTCATGGGTGTGCATGATACTATTGTAATTAGGGGGTTGGAAAGCTAAGACAGGCAGAATTCCTGGAGAGACTGAGATTCCAGCCGCCTGTGGAAAACAGGGATCCATAGCTGGCTGCTCTGGGACAAAAGAAAGGTGGGCAGTCTGGGAGACCTGCTAACAAGGAAGCCTGTAGCAAGAGGGCTGCTAAAGGGGCAAGGATTGAACAGAGCTTACTGCTCGGGAGAAAGGACAGGTAGACAAAATTGTCCGGCTGCACTCTGCCCAGCAGGTTGGAGCTTTCACAATCTTCAGGTACTCCAGCACCCTGGCTGCCTACACAGCTCCAAGAACCTCCTCTGTGATAGGCAGCCTACTGCGCCTTTCTCCTGGCCAGCCCCACCTAGCTCGCAAACCAGCAAACGCAACCCTGGCATTAGCACAGCCAGAGGGAAGATCTGTCTACAGGAACTACAAATGCAAAGCATAGAGGCTTATACTGTGTGCTCAGCCCACTGGTTCAGGCAGTGGAGACAGGCATAGCAACTGGGAAGCAGGAAACAGCTATTTCCTCTCCCCAGGCACCAATACCGCTCCCCTGTGACCCCCAACATTGCTTCAGGGGCTGAGCAGCTCCAGAGTAGAGCTTCTGGGCACTAGAGGGCGCCATACACAAATATGAACCACCAAAGGAACCTGGTTCAGAGCAAAATTCTTAATACACCCCTGAGAAGATTTAAATGATACCGGCCTCATGACTCTCCCTGAAAGGGAGTTCAAAATAAAAATCATTAACATGATCATGGAAGTACAGAAAGATATTCAAGAACTCAGGAATGAACTCCAGTCGGAGATCCAACTGTTGTAGAGCACAATGGAGGGTATTAAAGAGCAGATTGGATACGGTGGAGGAGACTATTAATGAAATAGAAACTAGAGAAGAGGAATACAAACAAGCTGAGGCACAGAGAGAAAAAAGGATCTCTAAGAATGAAAGAATACTGAGAGAACTGTGTGATCAATCCAATTCGAACACTATTTGCATTATAGCAGTACCAGAAGAAGAAGAGAGAGAAAAAGGGATAGAAAGTGTCTTTGAGGAGGTAATTGCCGAAAACTTCCCCAATCTGGGGAAGGAGATAGTCTCTCACAGCATGGAGATGCACAGATCTCCCAACACAAGGGACCCAAGGAAGACAACATCAAGACATACAGTAATTAAAATGGCAAAGATCAAGGATAAGGACAGATTATTAAAAGCAGCCAGAGAATGAAATAAGATCACATACAAAGGAAAGCCCATCAGGCTATCATCAGACTTCTCAACAGAAACCTTACAGGCTAGAAGGGAGTGGCATGATGTATTTAATGCAATGAAGTAGAAGGGCCTTGAACGAAGATTACTTTATCCAGCAAGATTATCATTTAAATTTGAAGGACGGATTAAACAATTCCCAGATAGGCAAAAGCTGAGAGAATTTATCTCCCACAAACCATCTCTACAGTGTATTTTGGAGGGACTGCTATAGATGGAAGTGTTCCTAAGGTTTAATAGCTGTCACCCAAGGTAATAAAAAGACACTAAAGAAAGTAGAACAGCTTAATTACTAAGCAAATGCAATATTAAACGAACTATCACCAAAGTCAATCAAGGGATAGACAAAGAGTACAGACTATGATACCTAACATATAAAGAAAAGAGGAGGAAGAAAAAGGAGAAAAAAAAGGAGAACTTTTAGATTGTAATAGCATATTAAGTGAGTTAAGTTAGACTCTTAAATAGTAAGGAAGTTAACCTTGAACCTTTGGTAACCACGAATCTAAAGCCTGCAATGCCAATAACTACATACCTATCCATAATCACCCTAATGTAAATGGCTGAATGCACCAATAAAAAGACATAGAGTCACTGAATGGATAAAAAAACAAGACCCATCTATATGCTGCCTACAAGAGGCTCACTTTAAACCCAAAGACATACACAGAGTAAAAGTGAAGGGATGGAAAAAGATATTTCATGCAACTAATAGGGAGAAAAAAGCAGGAGTTGCAGTACTTGTATCAGACAAAATAGACTTCAAAACAAAGAAAATCACAAGAGACAAAGAAGGACATTACATAATGATAAAAGGGTCACTCCAACAAGAAGATAAAACCATTATAAATATCTATGCACCCAACAGAGGAGCACCTACATATATGAAACAAATACTAACAGAATTAAAAGGAGAAACAGAATGCAACGCTTCATTCTAGGAGACTTCAACACTCCACTCACTCTGAAGGACAGATCAAACAGGCAGAAAATAAGTAAGGTGAAAGAGGCACTGAACAACACAATAGAACAGATGGACCTAACAGACATCTACAGAACTCTACATCCAAAAGAAGTAGAATACACATTCTTCTAGTGTGCACATGGAACATTTTCAAGAATAGATCATATGCTAGGCCACAAAAAGAGCCTCAGTATATTCAAAAAGACTTAAATTGTACCAACCAGTTTCTCAGACCAAAAAGGTATGAAACTAGAAATAAATTATGCAAAGAAAATGAAAAATTCTTCAAACTCATGGAGGCTTCACAACATGCTCCTAAATAACCAATGGGTCAATGACCAAATAAACACAGAGATGAAGCAATATATGGAGACAAATGACAATAATAATTCAACACCACAAAATCTGTGGGACGCAGAAAAGGCCATGTTAAGAAGAAAGGATACTGCAATACAGGCCTACCTCAAGAAAGAAGAACAATCCCATATGAGCAGTCTAAACTCACAATTAACGAAACTAGAAAAAGAACAAATGAGGCAGAAAGTCAATGGAAAGAGTGACATAATAAAGATAAGAGCAGAAATAAATAAAATTGAGAAGAATAAAACAATAAAATCAATTAAAGCAGAAGCTGGTTCTTGGAGAAAATAAACAAAATAGATAAACCTCTAGCCAGACTTATCAAGAAAAAAAGAGTCTACTCACATAAACAGAATCATAAATGAGAAAGGAAAAATTACTATGGACCCCACAGAAATAAAAAGAATCATGAGAGAATACTACGAAAAATTATATGCTAACAAACTGAATAACCTAGAAGAAATGGAAGCTTTCTAAAAAATACAACTTTCCAAGGCTGACACAGAAAGAAACAGAAAATCTGAACAGACCAATTACCAGCAACAAAATTGAACTGGTAATCAAAACCCCACCTAAGGGCGGGAATATGGCGTCTTGAACGGACTAGCAGAAAAATTCCTCCCAACATTATATTTATTCACGAAAATACAGCAAATACAACTATCCCTAAAAGAGAGACCAGAATACACAGGAAAGTGCACAGCGTACAGCTACACCTGTGAGAACTTGGCAGCCGGTGAGGCGGACGGGCGGCGATCCGGTGGGACCGAGCGCTCCCCCCCCCAGAGCTCCAGCGGCCAGACACGCCGGACAGAGGACTCGGCACCCGGCGAGGCGGGACGGAAACACGATCCAGCGAGACGAGAGCGCCCCTGCACCCCAGCACTCCGGCGGGAGTCCCGGCAAGGTGGGTAAGGTACGGAGCCGCGAGCAGACCGAGCGCTCCTCTCCCCCAGCGCTCCGGCGGGAGGAGAGGATTCAGAGCCGGGAGGCAGGGGAAGTCTGCGCCCGGAGCGCCCCTCCACCCCAGCACTCCGGAGCGCCCCTCCACCCCAGCACTCCGTCGGGAGTTCCGGCAAGGCGGGTAAGGTACGGAGCCGCGAGCGGACCGAGCGCCCCTCTCCCCCAGCGCTCCGGGAGGAGAGGATTCAGAGCCAGGAGGGAGTGGAGGTCTGCGGTGTAGCGGAGATTGGAGGGACAGAGGGCACAGGGTCCCAGCCGGGAACGTGCAAGTTGCCCGCGGCAGGCTCCGGGAAGGAAAAAGAAAGGAGAAAAAGGGGAAGAAAAGCGCGCGCTCTACCTCAGCGGTCTTAAAAAGACAGGAGCTCAGTAGAAGGGCCGGATAGCCCCGCGAAGTGAGCCCAGCACGCTGGGAGTCCTGGGGAGCTTTGGACCCCGTAGCTGGCGACTTGGAAAGAGTGCCTGCCATTGAGACCCTCACGGAGATCAACAGCTTCCCATTGTTTCCAACCCAGCCAGAACTATAGTGGCGCTGGAATAGTGGAGCAACAGCGCCAACTACAGCACTCGCGCAGAACCCACGCCCGGTGGCTTTTTTTGTTTTTTTTGTTTTTTCTCCCCTTTCTTTTCCTTTTTTTCTTTCCCTCTCTTTCAACAGCCTCCCATCCATTCTCACCCGGCCACAGATTTAAAGGGCCGGGTGGAGCGACGTGGCCGCGGCTCTAGAATAGCGGAGAAATAGCGCCACCTACAGCATTCGCACAGAAACCACCCCCGGTGGGCTTTTTGGTGTGTTTTTTTTTGTTTGTTTGTTTTTTTTTGTTTTGTTTTGTTGTTGTTCTTGCTGTTTTCTTTTAGGTGTTGGTGCCTTTTCTTTTTCTTTCTTTTCTTTTCCCTTCTCTCTCTCTCCTTATACTTTTATATTATTAGTAGAAATCTTTTTTTCTTGTCTCTCCTTTCTTATCTCTCCTTGCTACCAACAACCAATTCTACAGTCATGAGAAGACAGAAGAATATGATACAGACAAAGCTTCAGACAAACACCACCCCAGAGAAAGAACCTGGAGAAATGGACATTCATAGTCTTCCAGAAAAAGAATTCAGAATAAAAGTCATAGCCATGCTGACGGATCTACAGAAAAATGTGCAAGAGCTGAGGGAGGAAGTGAGGGAAGTGAGGAAAGACAATGCAGAAATGAAACAAGCCATCGAAGGGCTCAACAGCAGATTGAATCAGGTACAAGACACGATCAAGGAATTACAAGACAGGGACCAGGAATACAAAGAAGCTGAGGCAGAGAGAGATAAAAGGATCTCTAAGAATGAAAGAATATTAAGAGAACTCTGTGACCAATCGAAGCGGAGCAATATTCGCATTATAGGAGTACCAGAGGAAGAAGAGAGAGAAAAAGGGATAGAAAGTGTCTTTGAAGAAATAATTGCCGAAAACTTCCCCACGCTGGGGAAGGAAATAGTCTCACAGTCCACGGAAGCCCACAGATCTCCCAACACAAGGGACCCAAAGAAGACAACACCAAGACACATAATAATCAAGATGGCAAAGATCAAAGACAAGGACAGAGATTAAAGGCAGCTAGAGAGAGGAAAAAGATCACCTACAAAGGAAAACCTATCAGACTGTCATCAGACTTCTCAACAGAAACCTTACAGGCCAGAAGAGAATGGCATGATATATTTAACATAATGAAACAGAAGGGCCTCGAACCAAGAATATTGTATCCAGCACAATTATCATTTAAATATGACGGAGGGATTAAACAATTTCAAGACAAAAGAAAATTGAGAGAGTTTGCCACCCATAAACCACCACTACAGGATATCTTAAACGGACTGATCTAGAGGGGAACACGCCTAAGACTAAAAAGATGTCACCAGAGAAAATAAAAGTATAGCAAAGAAAGCAGACCACCCAAATACTAACTAAAGGCAAAGAATAAAACACCTAATATATAAAGAAAGGAGGAGGAAGAATAGAAAGGGAGAGATAAAGAAACATCAGACGGCGCACACAATAACTTAACAAGAAAGTTAAGTTAGATTCTTAGATAGTAAAGAAGCAACCCTTGAACCTTTGGTAACCACGAATCTAAAGTCTGCAATGGCAATAAGTACATATCTATCAATAATCACCCTAAATGTAAATGGACTGAATGCACCAATCAAAAGACACAGAGTAACAGAGTGGATAAAAAAGCAAGACCCATCTATATGCTGCTTACAAGAGACTCACCTTAAACCCAAAGATATACACAGACTAAAAGTGAAGGGATGGAAAAAAATATTTCAAGCAAACAACAAAGAGAAAAAAGCAGGTGTTGCAGTACTTGTATCAGATAAAATAGACTTCAAAATGAAGAAAGTAGCAAGAGATAAAGATGGACATTACATAATGATAAAGGGGTCAGTCCAACAAGAAGATATAACCATTATAAACATATATGCACCCAACACAGGAGCATCAGCATATGTGAAACAAATACTAACAGAAGTGAAGGAGGAAATAGACAGCAATGCAATAATTCTAGGAGACTTTAACACGCCACTCACTCCAAAGGATAGATCAACCAGGCAGAGGATAAGTAAAGACACAGAGGCACTGAACAACACACTAGAACAGATGGACCTAACAGATATCTACAGAACTCTGCACCCAAAAGCAGCAGGATACACATTCTTCTCAAGTGCACATGGAACATTTTCCAGACTAGACCACATTCTAGGCCACAAAAATAACCTCAGTAAATTCAAAAATATTGAAATCTTACCAACCAACTTCTCAGATCACAAAGGTATAAAATTAGAAATAAATTACAGAAAGAAATCAAAAAGGCTCACAAATACATGGAGACTTAACAACATTCTCCTAATGAATCAATGGGTTAACGACCAAATCAAAACAGAAATCAAAGAATATATGGAGACTAATGACAACAACAACATAAAGCCACAACTTCTGTGGGACGCAGCGAAGGCAGTCTTAAGAGGAAAGTACATTGCAATCCAGGCCCATTTAAAGAAGGAAGAACATTCCCAAATGAACAGTCTAAGGACACAATTATTGAAATTGGAAAAAGAAGAACAAATGAGGCCCAAAGTTACCAGAAGGAGAGACATAATAAAGATCAGAGAAGAAATAAATAAAATTGAGAAGAATAAAACAATAGAAAAAATAAATGAAACCAAAAGCTGGTTCTTTGAAAAAATAAACAAAATAGATAAACCCCTAGCCAGACTCATTAAGAGAAAAAGAGAATCTACACAAATAAACAGAATCACAAATGAGAAAGGGAAAATAACGACGGACCCCACAGAAATACAAAGAATTATAAGAGAATATTACGAGCATCTATATGCCAACAAGCTGCAAAACCTAGAAGAAATGGACAACTTCTTAGAAAAATACAGCCTTCCAAGACTCACCAAGCAGGAAACAGAAAAACTAAACAGACCAATCACCAGCAACGAAATTGAATCGGTAATCAAAAAACTACCCAAGAACAAAAGCCCTGGACCAGATGGATTCACCTCTGAATTCTACCAGACATATAGAGAAGAAATAACACCCATTCTCCTTAAAGTTTTCCAAAAAATAGAAGAGGAGGGAAGACTTCCAGACTCTTTCTATGAAGCCAGCATCACTCTAATACCAAAACCGGGCAAAGACCTCACTAAAAAAGAAAATTACAGACCAATATCCCTGATGAATGTTGATGCAAAAATACTCAACAAAATATTAGCAAACCGAATTCAAAAATATATCAAGAGGATCATACACCATGATCAAGTGGGATTCATCCCAGGGATGCAAGGATGGTACAACATTCGAAAATCCATCAACATCATCCATCACATCAATAAAAAGAAGAACAAAAACCACATGATCATCTCCATAGATGCTGAAAAAGCATTTGACAAAATTCAGCATCCATTTTTGATTAAAACTCTCAACAGAATGGGTATAGATGGCAAGTACCTCAACATCATAAAGGCCATATATGACAAACCCACAGCTAACATCATACTTAATAGCGAGAAGCTGAAAGCTTTTCATCTAAGATCGGGAACAAGACAGGGGTGCCCACTCTCTCCACTGTTATTCAACATAGTACTGGAGGTCCTAGCCACGGCAATCAGACAAAACAAAGACATACAAGGCATCCAGATTGGTAAAGAAGAAGTCAAATTGTCACTATTTGCAGATGATATGATACTGTACATAAAAAACCCTAAAGACTCCACTCCAAAACTACTAGAACTAATATCTGAATTCAGCAACGTTGCAGGATACAAAATTAACACACAGAAATCTGTTGCTTTCCTATACACTAATGATGAGCTAACAGAAAGAGAAATCAAAAAAACAATTCCATTCACAATTGCACCTAAAAGAATAAAATACCTAGGAATAAACCTAACGAAGGAAGTGAAAGACCTGTACTCTGAAAACTACAAGACACTCCTAGGAGAAATTAAGGAAGACACTAACAAATGGAAATGCATCCCATGCTCTTGGTTAGGAAGAATCAATATTGTCAAAATGGCAATACTACCTAAAGCAATCTACAGATTCAACGCAATCCCTATTAAAATACCAACAGCTTTCTTCAATGAACTGGAACAAATAATTCTAAAATTCATATGGAACCAGAAAAGACCCCGAATAGCCAAAACAATCCTGAGAAGGAGGAATCAAAGAGGGGGAATTACGCTCCCTGACTTCAAGCTCTACTACAAAGCCACAGTAATCAAGACAATTTGGTACTGGCACAAAAACAGACCCACAGACCAGTGGAACACAATAGAAAATCCAAACATTAACCCAAACACCTACAGTCAACTAATATTTGATAAAGGAGCCCTGGATATACAATGGGGAGAGGACAGCCTCTTCAGCAGCTGGTGTTGGAAAAACTGGACAGCTACATGTAAGAGAATGTAACTGGACTACTGTTTAACCCCATACACAAAGGTAAAGTCAAGGTGGATCAAAGACCTGAATGTGAGTCATGAAACCATAAAACTCTTAGAAAAAAACATAGGCAAAAATCTCTTGGACATAAACATGAGTGACTTCTTCATGAACATATCCCCCCGGGCAAGGGAAACAAAAGCAAAAATGAACAAATGGGACTATATCAAGTTGAAAAGCTTCTGTACAGCAAAGGACACCATTAGTAGAACAAAAAGACATCCTACAATATGGGAAAATATATTCATAAATGATGTATCTGATAAGGGGTTGACATCCAAAATATACAAAGAACTCACGCACCTTAACAAACAAAAAGCAAATAACCCAATTAAGAAATGGGCACAGGACATGAATAGACACTTCTCTAAAGAAGAAATTCAGATGGCCAACAGGCACATGAAAAAATGCTCCACATCGCTAATCATCAGAGAAATGCAGATTAAAACCACAATGAGATATCACCTCACACCAGTGAGGATGGCCAACATCCAAAACACAAACAACACCAAATGTTGGCGAGGATGTGGAGAGAGGGGAACCCTCCTACATTGCTGGTGGGAATGCAAATTAGTTCAACCATTGTGGAAAGCAGTATGGAGGTTCCTCAAAAAACTCAAAATAGAAATACCATTTGACCCAGGAATCCCACTCCTAGGAATTTACCCTAAGAATGCAGCAGCTCAGTTTGAAAAAGACAGATGCACCCCTATGTTTATTGCAGCACTATTTACAATAGCCAAGAAATGGAAGCAACCTAAGTGTCCATCAGTAGATGAATGGATAAAGATGTGGTACATACAGCTCAGAGAAGACAAGTAGTGATTCTCATCTCACTACACTGATGGACAGTGACTGTAATACGGTTGGTGGGGGGGACCTGATGAAGGGGTAGTTTAATCATCACAATATTGCTCTTGTAATTGTAGGTTAATGATACTAAAATACAATATAGTGTAAAAAAAGAAAAAAAAATTACTGAAAGAAATTAAAAAGGACAAAAATAAATGGGAAAATATCCAAAAAAAAAAAAAGAAAACTATACAAAGTGTTGATAGCAGATGAAATAACAAGTTTCCCTAAAACTCTTATGTTGCAATAAAAAATTAAAGAGTAAAAAAAAAAAAAAAAAAGATGTGGTACATACACACAATGGAATATTATTCAGCCATAAGAAGAAAACAAATCCTACCATTTGCAACAACATAGATGGAGCTAGAGGGTATTATGCTCAGTGAAATAAGCCAAGCCAAAAAAGACAAGTATCAAATGATTTCACTCATATGTGGAGTATAAGAACAAAGAAAAAACTGGAGGAACAAAACAGCAGCAGACTCACAGAACCCAAGAACGGACTAATAGTTACCAAAGGGAAAGGGACTGGGGAAGATGGATGGGAAGGGAGGGATAAGAGGGTAAAAGGGGCATTATGATTAGCAGACGTAAGGTAGGGGGGGCATGGGGAAGGCTGTACAACTCAGAGAAGACAAGTAGTGATTCTATAGCATCTCACTACGCTGATGGACAGTGAGTGTAATGGGGTTGGTGGGGGGACCCGATGAAAGGGGTAGTTTAATCATCATAATATTGCACATGTAATTGTAGATTAATGATACCAAAATAAATTAAAAAAAAAACTCTTAGAAGACAACATAGGTAAAAATCTCCTGAATATAAGCATGAGCAACCTCTTCTTGGAAGCATCCACTCGAGCAAGGGAAACAAAAGCAAAAATGAACTCATGGGACTACAGCAAACTAAGAAGAGTCTGTGCAGCAAAGGACACCATCAACAGAACAAAAAGGCATCGTAGAATATGGGAGAATATATTTGTAAATGACATATCCAACAAGGGGTTAATATCCAAATATATAAAGAACTTAACACACCTCAACACCTAAAAAGCAAATAACCTGATTAAAAAATGGGCAGAGGGTATGAAGAGAGAGTTCGCCAAAGAAGAAATTCAGATGGCCAATAGACACATGAAAAGATGCTCCACATCACTAATCATCAGGGAAATGTAAATTAAAACCACAATGGGATATCACCTCACACCAGTAAGGATGGCCACCATCCAAAAGTCTAAGAACAACAAATGCTGGTGTGGATGTGGAGAAAGGGGAACCCTCCTACACTGCTGGTGGGAATGTAAGTTAGTTCAACCATTGTGGAAAGCAGTATGGAGGTTCCTCAAAAAACTCAAAATAGAAATACTATTTGACCTGGTAATCCCACTCCCTGGAATTTACCCAAAGAATACAACTTCTCAGATTAAAAAAGACATATGCACCCTTATGTTTACTGCAGCACTATTTACAATCGCCATGATATGGAAGCAACCTAAGTGTCCATCAGTAGATGAATGGATAAAGAAGAGGTGGTACATATACACAATGGAATACTACTCAGCCATAAGAAAGAAACAAATCCTACCATTTGCAACAACATGAATGGAGCTGGAAGATATTATGCTCAGTGAAATAGGCCAGGCAGCGAAAGACAAGTGCCAAATGATTTCCCTCATTTGTGGAGTAAAACAACGAAGCAAAACTGAAGGAACAGAATAGCAGCATACTCAGAGACTCCAAGGAGGAACTAGTGGTTACCAAAGGGGAGGAGTGTGGCAGGGCAGGTGGGCAGGGTGGGAGAAGGGGATTGAGGGGTATTTTGTTTAGTACACATGGTGTGGGGGAATCACAGGGAAAACAGTGTAGCACAGAGAAGGCAAACAGTGAATTTGTGGCATCTTACTACACCCAAGGACAGTGACTGCCTTGGGGTATGGGTGGGGACTTGATAATATGGGTAAATGTAGTAACCAGGTTGTTTTTTCATGTAAAGTGTTCGTAAGAGTGTATATTAGTAATACCTTAATAAAAAATAAACCACACGGAAGAAAAAAAACAAAAGAATGAAATCTTGCCATTTGTGACAACATGGATGGACCGAGAGTATATTATACTAAGTGAAGTAAGTCATACAGAGAAGGACAAATGTCATATGATTTCACTTACGTGTGGAATCTTAAAAATAAAAGAAATGAACAAACAAAACAGAAATAGACTCAACAAACACAGAGAGTTGCAACAGAAGAGGGGGGTGGATGCATAGGTGAAACAGGCAAAAGAGAAAAAAATTAGTGGGGATTTTGATATCTTGATCCAGGTGATGTTACATGAATGTATACCCATGTCAAAATCCATCAAGCTGAAAACTAAGATTGTGCATTTTATGTAACTCAATTAAAAAAAAACAAAAATTTTAAAAACAGTTGAAGGCAATGAGGGTGTGGGCAATTAGAAGCAGGACAAACAGAGATAAATTGACTTATAAACATTTTCAATTCAAGATACCTATGAGATCTTGATAAAGCAGAAATGTCTGTTGAGCAGCTAAAGCTTGCAAGATATATTTAACTAGAGGTAAGATTTGAAAGCTATCCATACACAGTTGTTAATTAAAACTAAAGACACAGACAAAATCTCTTAAAGGGAAAGTGAAAGGGCTAAAAGACATATTCAGATTTAACACTTCACTCTTATTGGTAGTTTATTTCGCAAAAAAACCCAATTCTGGGCAACTGATAAAGCATAATATGTATATTATATTATAGAACAATCAGTATAGTATATCAAGGCGAATATCAAAACATCCATTTACCCAATTCAAACCCAAATCTTAAGCTTTTAATTAGCAGTTACTTTATTCCATTTTTATATAATGGAAAACTCTCAACCCCTGAAGATTAAGATTATGTTTGTTTTAATGCTTAGCACAGTGGTTTACACCTAGTGTCCAATAAATATTAATTGAAATGACAACTGAAAGTGAAAGCTTAATAGCCTTAGTATGTTGATAATTTGTGGAATAGTGTCTTAAACAAATTAAAATTTCAAGAAAAATTAGCAAGAAAATCCTTAAATAGCGACTTACCGATCTGTTTGTAAAACATGGATAAGATGTTCCATAGCTTGAATACCCACTTCCAAACGGTATTTCTGCACACAAAAAATATGTTATTAAAGTAACCAGTATCTAACTTAACAAACTTAATAACTGATAAAGCATTACCGACCTTGGACAATGATTTCAGAGCACGCACAGCATTTCTTCGATCATCCAGTAAAGTAGATGAAGCTACTCTGTCACAAAGCTTTTGAATCTGTCACAAAAAAATAAATTAGCATTAACAGAATAAAAAGAACAAAACATAAATTTGAAGCTTCCCCCCAAACTTATACCATTTAATTTGAAAAAAAAAATTAACAAATGGGATGTCATGTAAATGGTCTTTCACAAATCTAAATAACTACTTAGGTAGTATTGTAATTTAATAACAAAGATCAAACAGATTTTTCAGACACTTGAAATATGGAAGAAGTAGAAGAGAAGTCAAGTATGTCATATAAATTGAGGAATTAAAGAGAAAACATTAGTAGAATCAGAGCTTTCTAAAAATGTCTATTATGACAATTTGAAGCAAGTCCTAATGAAGTATAATCTGTTAGGGTTATGGTAGAAGATGAGAAATTATTTTTATAAATTTTTTAAAATAATAATTGTTTATATGATAACTTTACCTTAATGTTTCCACTAGATACTTGAATAAGAAAAGTCAGAACTATATAACAATTTTAAGTTTTAAGTGTGCCTCAAAATCTACAAGGATAAAATGTTTCTATTATAAAAGTTTTTAATAAATGTGCAGGAATTAAAATTTGAACTGAATTTTAAAATAAACCTCAGAGCATTACTTGCAGTAGGAAAAGAACAGGAAACAACTGTCCATCAATAGAAGAAAAACTAAGCAAGTTGTACATGGTTTGGTGGAATACTATGCAGCTACTCAAAAGAGTTAACTACATAAACATGAAAATACTATGATTTAATAAAAAATGTTAAAAAAGCGATTTGTAAAACTATATGTATATTACGAGTCCACTAAAACAAAAGTACCAAATTGAATGTATATGTAAAATTCCATTAAAAAAGAATTCAGAAACTTAAAACTATAAAACTTCTAGAAGAAAGCACAGGAGAAAATCCTTGTAAACTTTAATAAGGCAAAAATTTCTCAGATATACATAAACCATATAAGACAAACAAGATAAACTGAGGTTCTAGCCACAAAGAGATAAAAGGCATCTAAATCGGTAAGGAAGAGGTTAAACTCTCACTATTGGCTCATGACATATATAGGAAACCCTAAAAACTCCACCAAAAAACTATTAGAACAACTGAATTCAGCAAAGTTGTAAGATACAAAATTAATACACAGAAATTTGTTGCAACCTATATACTAACAATGGATTAGCAGAAAGAGAAATCAGGAAAACGAGTCCATTTACAATTGCACCAAAAAGAATAAAATTCCTAGGAATAAACCTAACCAAGGAGATGAAAGACTTAATATGCTGAAAACTGTAAGACACTCATGAAAGAAATTAAAGACACCAATAAATGGAAAGCTATCCCATTCTCATGGACAGGAAGAATTAATATTGTCAAAATGTATCCTGCACAAAGCAATTTACAGATTCAATGAAATCCTTATCAAAATACCAACAGCATTCTTCAATGAACTAGAGCAAATAGTTGTAAAATTCATATGGAACCACAAAAGACCCTCAATAGCCAAAGCTATCCTGAGAAAAAGGAACAAAGCTGGGGGTATTACACTCCCTGACTTCAAGCTCTACTACAAAGCCCCGTTAATTAAAACAATGTGGTACTAGCACAAGAAAAGACCCATACATCAATGGAACAGAATAGAGAGCCCAGATATAAACCCACATATATGTTGTCAATTAATATATGAAAAAGAAGCCATGATTATACAACGAGGAAAAGACAGCCTCTTCAATAACTGGTGTTGGGCAAACTGGACAACTACATGTAAGAGAATGAAACTGGATTACTGCCTAACTCCATACATAAAAGTAAACTTGAAATGCATCAAAGACCTGAATGTAGGATACGAAACCATAAAACTCTTAGAAGAAAACATGGGCAAAACTCTCTTGAATATAAGCATGAGCAGTTTTTTCCTGGACACATCTCCTCAAGCAAGGGAAACAAAATGAAAAAATGAACAAGTGGGACTACAGCAAACAAAAGCTTCTGTACAACAAAGGACACCATCAGCAGAACAAAAAGGCATCCTACAGAATGGGAGAATATATTCACAAATGACTAACCTGATAAGGGGTTAACATCCAAAATATATAAAGAACTCATATGCCTCAACACCCAAAAACAAATAATCCGATTAAAAAATGGGCAGAGGGCCTGAACAGGCATTTCTCCAAAGAAGAAATACATATGGCCAACAGGCACATGAAAAGATGTTCCACATTGCTAATCATCAGAAAATGCAAATTAAAACCACAATGAGATATCACCTCACATGAGTTAGAATGGCCACTATCCAAAAGACAATAATAAGTGTTGGTGAGGATGTGGAGAAAGTGGAACCCTCCTACACTGTTGGTAGGAATGTCAACTGGTGCAACCACTGTGGAAAGCAGTATGGATGTTCCTCAAAAAACTCAAAATGGAAATACCATTTGATCCTGTAATTCCACTCCTAGGAATTTACCCTATAATGTGGGAGCTCAGATTCAAAAAGACATATGCACCCCTGTATTTATTGCAGGACTGTTTACAATAGCCAAGAAATGGAAGCAACCTGTCCATCAGTAGATGAATGGATAAAGAAGATGTGGTACATATACACAATGGAATATTATTCAGCCATTAAAAGAAAAGAAATCCTGCCATTTGCAACAACATGGATAGATCTAGAGGGTATCATGCTCAGTGAAATAAGCCAGATGGAGAAAGACAAATACCACATGATATCACTTATTTGTGCAATATAAAAACAAAGCAAAACAGAAGGAACAAAACAGTAGTAGACTCAGAGACACTGAGAAGTGACTAGTGGTTACCTAGAGGAAGGTGTTGGGGTGGGGGAGAGGGTGAGGGGAATAAAGGGGCACAAAAATTCTCATTCACAATATAAGTTGTTCATGGGGATGGGAGTACATACAGCATGGAGAATACAGTCAATGATTCTGTAACATCTTCCTATGTTGACTGATAGTAACTGCACTAGAGGGGGTAAGGATTTAAAATATGGGTAACTGTTGAAACACTGTTGTACACTTGTACACTTGAAACCAAAAAAGACTGTGTATCAGTGATACTTCAATTTAAAAAGTAAATATATAAATAAATTAGACTTCATCATTCTGTTCTTTGAAAGACACTTGTAAGTGACTGAAAAGATAAACCACCAACTGGATGATAGTATTTGGAAAGCATCTGATAAAGAAATTTTTAAAGCCATTATACTCAGGTCCCTTATAGCTCTATGTATTATTACTCACTCTTTAATGACAGATCTTACTAAGACTGTGTAAGACTTTGTGATATCATTCAAACATTTGCAACCTATGTATCTGAATTAATGGTGGTTTAAATACAGTGTTTTCCAAATTATGTTCTGAAGACTTCTAGTGTCCCACAAGATATTAATAGATTTCCTATGATCACAGAACCAGTAGGAAACACAAGGTTATACAAAATTAAATAGGTTTCTGCACTGCAGGATTTCTAAAAGTCTTTACTATGCTGATTTGCATTTCTTTGTACTGCAGATACAGTATAACCAAGCTTAGATTTACTTTATTTTATTCATTCTAAATGCTCTCATTTAAAAACTATTCCTACCTTGAGCTGTATTTAGCTTCATAATTACTATGTTGGCTTTCCAAAATGGAAATAATGCAACTATCTCTTTATTTAATAACTGGTTGATATTTGTTTTACTTTTTTTTTTAATCTTTAGAAAAACTATGTAATTACCTCTTAAAAACATGTAACTTGAGAGGACTTCCAGGAAGATGGCGACGTAAGGGGACTGGCAGAAAAATTCCTCCCAACATTATATTTATTCACAAAAATACAGCAAATACAACTATCCCTAAAAGAGAGACCAGAATACACAGGAAAGTGCACAGCGTACGGAGCTCCGGCGGTCAGCCACTCCGGAGAGAGGACTCGGCACCCAGCGAGACCAGAGCGCTTCTCCACCCCAGCACTCCGGCGGGAGTCCCAGCAAGGCGGGTAAGATACGGAGCCACGACCCTGGCGGACCGAGCGCTCCTCCCCCCCAGAGCTCCGGCGGTCAGACACTCCGGAGAGAGGACTCGGCACCCAGCGAGGCAGGACAGAGCCGCGACCCAGTGAGACCAGAGCGCTCATCCACCCCAGCACTCCGGCGGGAGTCCCGGCAAGGCGGGTAAGGTACGGAGCCGCAACCACGGAGGGACCAAGCGCTCCTCTCCCCCAGCGCTCCAGCGGGAGGAGAAGATTCAGAGCCGGGAGGGAGTTGAAGTCTGCGCCGGGAGCGCCGACACACAGCCGGTGGTGTAGCGGAGACTGGAGAGACAGAGGGCACAGTGTCTCAGCCCTGAACGTGCAGGTTGCCCGTGGCAAGCTCTGGGAAGGAAAGAGAAGGGAAAAAAAAAGGGAAGAAAAGCGCGCACTCTTTCTCAGCGGTCATAAAGAGACAGGAGCTCAGTAGAGGGGCCAGATAGTCCCGCAAGCTGAGCCCAGCACGCTGGGAGTCCTGGGGAGCTTTGGACCCCTCAGCTGGCGACTGGGAAAGGGTGGCTGCTATTAAGACCCCCACAGAGATCAACAGCTTCCCATTCGTTCCCAACCCAGCCAGAGCTATAAAGGGCCTTGCAGAGCAGGGCGGCCATGGCTCTGGAATAGTGGAGCAACAGCGCCACCTACAGCATTCACACAGAACCCAATCCCAGGGGCTTTTTTTTTTTTCTTTTTCGTTATTGTTTTTTCTCCCCTTTCTTTTCCTTTCACTCTATTTCAAAAGCCTCACATTCACTCTCACCCTGGCCACAGCTTTAAAGGGCCGTGTGGAGTGACGTGGCCACGGCTCTGGAAATAGTGGAGCATTAGCACCACCAACAGCATTCACACAGAAACCACCCACGGTGGGCGTTTTTTTGTTTTTTTTGTTTGTTTTTTTCTTTTACGTGTTGCTGCTTTTTCTTTTTCTTTCTTTTCTTTTCCTTTTTCTCTCCCTCTTTTTACTTTTTTTATTAGTAGAAGTATTTTTTTTTCTTCTCTTTGTTTTCTTTTTTTCTTTTCTCTCCTCTCTTCTCTTTCCTTTTTAAAGTCATAAAGAGCCCAGCGGACATATGTGACAACTACCAACAACTAATTCTATAGTCATGAGAAGACAGAAGAATATGATACAGACAAAGCTTCAGACAAACACCACGCCAGAGAAAGAATCTGGAGAAATGGACATGCATAGTCTTCCAGAAAAAGAATTCA
Source organism: Phataginus tricuspis (assembly GCA_029783875.1). Lineage (NCBI taxonomy): Eukaryota > Metazoa > Chordata > Mammalia > Pholidota > Manidae > Phataginus > Phataginus tricuspis. Next base: position 31,001,967 of record JAQQAC010002594.1, read on the forward strand.
GAATAAAAGTCATAGCCATGCTGACGGATCTACAGAAAAATGTGCAAGAGCTGAGGGAGGAAGTGAGGGAAGTGAGGAAAGACAATGCAGAAATGAGACAAGCCACTGATGGGCTCAATAGCAGATTGAATCAGGTTCAAGACACGATCAAGGAATTGCAAGACAGGGGCCAGGAATACAAAGAAGCTGAGGCAGAGAGAGATAAAAGGATCTCTAAGAATGAAAGAATATTAAGAGAACTATGTGACCAATCCAAATGGAACAATATTCGCATAACAGGAGTAAAAGAGGAAGAAGAGAGAGAAAAAGGGATAGAAAGTGTCTTTGAAGAAATAATTGCTGAAAACTTCCCCACGCTGGGGAAGGAAATAGTCTCACAGTCCACGGAAGCCCATAGATCTCCCAACACAAGGAACCCAAGGAAGACAACACAGAGACACATAATAATCAAGATGGCAAAGATCAAAGATAAGGACAGAGTATTAAAGGCAGCTAGAGAGAGAAAAAAGATCACCTACAAAGGAAAACCCATCAGACTGTCATCAGACTTCTCAACAGAAACCTTACAGGCCAGAAGAGAATGGCATGATATATTTAACGTAATGAAACAGAAGGGCCTCGAACCAAGAATATTGTATCCAGCACAATTATCATTTAAATATGACGGAGGGATTAAACAATTTCAAGACAAAAGAAAGTTGAGAGTTTGCCTCTCATAAACCATCACTACAGGATATCTTAAATGGACTGCTCTAGAGGGAAATACCCCTAAGGCTAAAAAGATGTCACCAGAGAAAATAAAATCATAGCAAAGAAAGCAGACCATCCAAATACCAACTAAAGGCAAAGAATAAAACACCTAATATATAAAGAAAGGAGGAGGAAGAATAGGAAGGGAGAGATAAAGAAACATCAGATGGCGTTCACAATAACTTAACAAGAAAGTTAAGTTAGATTTTCAGATAGTAAAGAAGCAACCCTTGAACCTTTGGTAACCACGAATCTAAAGCCAGCAATGGCAATAAGTACATATCTATCAATAATCACCCTAAATGTAAATGGACTGAATGCACCAATCAAAAGACACAGAGAACAGAGTGGATAAAAAAGCAAGACCCATCTATATGCTGCTTACAAGAGACCCACCTCAAACCCAAAGATATACACAGACTAAAAGTGAAGGGATGGAAAAAAATATTTCAAGCAAACAACAAAGAGAAAAAAGTAGGTGTTGCAGTACTTGTATCAGATAAAATAGACTTCAAAACGAAGAAAGCAGCAAGAGATAAAGACAGACATTACATAATGATAAAGGGGTCAGTCCAACAAGAAGATATAACCATTATAAATATATACGCACCCAACACAGGAGCATCAGCATATGTGAAACAAATACTAACATAAGTGAAGGAGGAAATAGACAGCAATGCAATTATTCTAGGAGACTTTAACACGCCACTCACTCCAAAGGATAGATCAACAAGGCAAAGGATAAGTAAAGACACAGAGGCACTGAACAACACACAAGAACAGATGGACCTAACAGATATCTACAGAACTCTACACCCAAAAGCAGCAGGAATCACATTCTTCTCAAGTGCACATGGAACATTTTCCAGAATAGACCACATACTAGGCCACAAAAAGAACCTCAGTAAATTCAAAAATATTGAAATACTACTAACTTCTCAGATCACAAAGGTATAAAACTAGAAATAAATTTCAGAAAGAAATCAAAAAGGCTCACAAATACATGGAGACTTAACAACATTCTCCTAATGAATCAATGGGTTAACGACCAAATCAAAACAGAAATCAAAGAATATATGGAGACTAATGACAACAACAACACAAAGCCACAACTTCTGTGGGATGCAGCAAAGGCAGTCTTAAGAGGAAAGTACATTGCAATCCAGGCCCATTTAAAGAAGGAAGAACATTCCCAAATGAACAGTCAAAGGACACAATTATTGAAATTGGAAAAAGAAGAACAAAAGAGGCCCAAAGTCACCAGAAGGAGAGACATAATAAAGATCAGAGAAGAAATAAATAAAATTGAGGAGAATAAAACAATAGAAAAAATCAATGACATCAAAAGCTGGTTCTTTGAAAAAATAAACAAAATAGTTAAACCCCTAGCCAGACTCATTAAGAGAAAAAGAGAATCTACACACATAAACAGAATCACAAATGAGAAAGGAAAAATAATGACGGACCCCACAGAAATACAAAGAATTATAAGAGAATATTACGAGCTTGTATATGCTAACAAGCTGGAAAACCTAGAAGAAATGGACAACTTCTTAGAAAAATACAGCCTTCCAAGACTCACCAAGCAGGAAACAGAAAAACTAAACAGACCAATCACCAGCAACGAAATTGAATCGGTAATCAAAAAACTACCCAAGAACAAAAGCCCTGGACCAGATGGATTCACCTCTGAATTCTACCAGACATATAGAGAAGAAATAACACCCATTCTCCTTAAAGTTTTCGAAAAAATAGAAGAGGAGGGAATACTTCCAAACTCATTCTATGAGGCCAGCATCACTCTAATACCAAAACCGGGCAAAGACCTCACTAAAAAAGAAAATTACAGACCAATATCCCTGATGAACGTACATGCAAAAATACTCAACAAAATATTAGCAAACCGAATTCAAAAATACATCAAGAGGATCATACACCATGATCAAGTGGGATG
>JAQQAC010002594.1:31010308-31112245 GCA_029783875.1 Phataginus tricuspis
TGCATCCCATGCTCTTGGTTAGGAAGAATCAATATTGTCAAAATGGCTATACTACCTAAAGCAATCTACAGATTCAACGCAATCCCTATCAAACTACCAACAGCTTTCTTCAATGAACTGGAACAAATAATTCTAAAATTCATATGGAACCACAAAAGACCCTGAATAGCCAAAGCAATCCTGAGAAGGAGGAATCAAACAGGGGGAATTACGCTCCCTGACTTCAAGCTCTACTACAAAGCCACAGTAATCAAGACAATGTGGTACTGGCACAAAAACAGACCCACAGACCAGTGGAACAGAATAGAAAATCCAAACATTAACCCAAACACCTACAGTCAATTAATATTTGATAAAGGAGCCCTGGATATACAATGGGGAGAGGACAGCCTCTTCAGCAGCTGGTGTTGGAAAAACTGGACAGCTACATGTAAGAGAATGAAACTGGACTACTGTCTAGCCCCATACACAAAGGTAAACTCAAGGTGGATCAAAGACCTGAATGTAAATCATGAAACCATAAAACTCTTAGAAAAAAACATAGGCAAAAATCTCTTGGACATAAACATGAGCGACTTTTTCATGAACATATCCCCCCGGGCAAGGGAAACAAAAGCAAATATGAACAAGTGGGAGTATATCAAGTTGAAAAGCTTCTGTACAGCAAAGGACACCATCAGTAGAACAAAAAGACATCCTACAATATGGGAAAATATATTCATAAATGATGTATCTGATAAGGGGTTGACATCCAAAATATACAAAGAACTCACGCACCTTAACAAACAAAAAGCAAATAACCCAATTAAGAAATGGGGACAGGACATGAATAGACACTTCTCTAAAGAAGAAATTCAGATGGCCAACAGGCACATGAAAAAATGCTCCACATCGCTAATCATCAGAGAAATGCAGATTAAAACCACAATGAGATATCACTTGTGAGGATGGCCAACATCCAAAACACAAACAACAACAAATGTTGGCGAGGATGTGGAGAGAGGGGAACCCTCCTACATTGCTGGTGGGAATGCAAATTAGTTCAACCATTGTGGAAAGCAGTATGGAGGTTCCTCAAAAAACTCAAAATAGAAATACAATATGACCCAGGAATCCCACTCCTAGGAATTTACCCCAAGAATGCAGCAGCCCAGTTTGAAAAAGACTGATGCACCCCTATGTTTATTGCAGCACTATTTACAATAGCCAAGAAATGGAAGTGCCCATCAGTAGATGAATGGATTAAGAAGTGGTACATATACACAATGGAATATTATGCAGCCATAAGAAAAAAACAAATCCTACCATTTGCAACAACATGGATGGAGCTGGAGGGTATTATGCTCAGTGAAATAAGCCAGGCCGAAAAAGAGAAGTACCAAATGATCTCACTCATATGTGGAGTATAAGAACAAAGAAAAAAAAAAAAAAACTGAAGGAACAAAACAGCAGCAGACTCACAGAACCCAAGAACGGACTAATAGTTACCAAAGGGAAAGGGACTGGGAAAAAGGGCGGGAAGGGAGGGATAAGAGAGTAAAAAGGGCATTACGATTGGCAGACATAGGGTGGGGGGGCACTGCACAGCTCAGAGAAGACAAGTAGTGATTCTCATCTCACTACGCTGATGGACAGTGACTGTAATAGGGTTTGTGGGGGGGACCTGATGAAGGGGGTAGTTTAATCATCACAATATTGCTCATGTAATCGTAGGATAATGATACTAAAAAAAAAAAACATGCAATGAAACGAGGAAAAAGATCGCTCTACTTTACAAAATACATTTTTTCTAGTGTAAAAAACAAACAAACATGTAACTTGTTACTCTCAGCTTAAAGAGTCTTTTAGGCCAAAAATAGTTTTCCTAAGGATGATTATAATTTCCTCTGAGTCTTGTACATCGTTTGCTAACTTTTTTCTAGGTATTTGTAGCTAATATTATGAATGGGAAATCTTTTGTAGGCATTTTCTGCTCTTTCCTAGCCTTAGACCTCAAGCATAGGTTCTAGATCTGGGATTTCCATCTCCCTTGGAGTACTTAGTCCCAGTACCATGCAGGGCTTGAACTCGAGCTTCAGCCCCATCTTTGGTTTATACATATAGATTTGTGTCAGAATATGAACCTCCATGTCTAGAAGCTCTTCAATCATTTGCTAAATGTGGAAATGTGAAAGCAATTTGATGTTAGTAGAGAAATTTAGCTTTAGGAATACTAGAGGGAGATGATCATAATCCTAGAGTTTGGAGATTTGGTTTGTTTTTATTTTCAGTCTTTAGTGTTCTAAACATGCTATTAATTGAGTCTTCATTTTTTAAAGAAAGCTTTGAGAAATACACAAAGATAATCTCAGTCATTATGAAGATAAATATAGTTAAAATCACAATGAGGTTATTTTTACCTATCAGACTCACTAAAATTTAAGCAATAGTATCACATACTGTCATTTCATTCTTGTAAAATAAAAAAACAGGCAAAACTAATTTATGCTATTAGAAATCAGGATGGGGTTACTCATGGGGGTGGGCAGTGACTGAATGGAGTACAAAGGGGGTGCTGGTAATGTTCTGTTCTTTGATCTGGGTGCTGATTACATGGGTAGGTTCAGGTTGTGAGGTTTACATATATAATGTGCTTTTCTGCATATGTTAATAAAATGAATTTTAAAATAAAACTATCCAAGATAGACAAAGGTATAAGTTAATGAACTTGTTTATATTCTATCAAAGGGAAGATAACCGAAAAAGTGGCAATTTGGCAAAAACTTTTACCTGTATGACTTAAAATGTTCATACCCTTTTAGCCAGGCATTCCTAATTCTGGAAACTTATCCTTTAAAAACACACCCACAATTACCCACCAGTATACTAGGATATTCTTTGTAGAAATGTTTTTAATAGCTAAAAAGGAAATCTGGCTTTCACCATGCAAGGATGTAAGTTTGCGAACTGGAAGAAGGTCTGTGCTTACTGCTGGCGTCCACCAGACTGCGCTGGACCCCAATACTCATCTACACGGTAAGTTGGAAAGAGTAAAAGGCTTAAATCCCACAGATTTTTTTCTTTAATGTCATCTTGCTCCTTAACAATTAACATTTTGCTGCCATTATTGATCAAAAGAATGAGTTACAATACAAAAGAAATTAAATCACTCTACTTTATTAAAAAGTCAGAAATATTTGTCCCTCGGCCTTTTGCCAAAATTATCTATTATTTCAGTATACTACCAAGGCACAGTATTTCAGATGACCATTCTGTATACTTGTAACAAGTAACCTTCCCAGAATTTCACTGCCTGAATAAACAGAGATATAAATACAGCCAAGATATTCAAGGTTACAGAACAGAAAATTGGTAACAACAAAAAAAAGACACTGTGGCCTGTGTACTTGAAACAAAGAAGTTAATAAATATTTTAAAAGAACCTCTGGAAAAAAATCTACTATGTTCACTGATTAATGAACTGAAAAATTCCAAGGCCTACTGTTAACGTTTCTAAAAAAAAAAAAGTATCTGTTAATATAATTACTCCACTCTTACAAACTTATTTGTGTAATAAACATACTGATAAATGCAAAGAAAACATTCTGGAAGGTTGTACACCAAACTTCATTAGAGATTACTCTTGATAATGGGAAACGAGACTGTGAAGGGAAGAAGACAAAGACAATTTTAGAATTATAAACTGATTTCAATTATTTACATTAAGCATGTTTCACTATTGCTTCAATAACTGAACAGAAATGAAGAAATATCCAGAATATATTAGAACTTGCTTTTATTCTCGTACCTACTCTAACATACCACCTGAATGACTCAGCTGTTCATCAACTTTCTGAATACAGTTGATGCTTGTTATTCACGGTAGTTATGATCTACAGTCACTGTGAACACTGCATTAACAGATTCTGAAGCCTTGCACCTAAGGGAAATACAGGGCTATTTGTGAGCCTCTGGTCATGTTCTCATTAACTGATCCGATGCTGGAGTCCAGCTTCAGTGGGTCCAGGGGTCCTTGAAGGATGAACGGCGCCAGCGAGTGAGTGAGGACACAGATACTAGAAGAGATGCTAAGCTGGCCTGTTTATTGACAGAAACTTCAAGAATTATATTGGGACTGGTTGCATAAAGTCATCATAAAATCATCATAAAGCATGCGTCATTAGGTAATTTATGACATAATCTACTTCTTGGAATGTTCCCCTGCTTTCCCAACCATGAAAGGTCATCATGGTCTTTTCCTCAAGATTTTTCTGCTGCCCTTTTACTTTTAGATTCTAATCTCAGGTTAAATTTCTACAAAGCAACACAATGTCTTCTAAATGTGTCTTAAAACTTGTTTATTCTAGGAAAGGTCATCTTAAAATTGGTCTCTCACCTAGACTCGCTGTGGGGCAAGTTTTTTCTATAGTTTCCTGAAACCTATTTACAACAGAATGAGCAGCACTCATTCTGTTGATCTCGGAACAATGCTTACCGTAATCCCTATAGTAGTGGTTCATAAGGAGACTCCACCAGGATATTTAGTTTCCAAAAAAACAAGGCTCCCATCTCCTCTCTCAACCCATACCTCATGATGGTCATCTCTTATTTCTTCTGGGGGCCAAGATGGCCTGGGGGTTGTACCCTGAATTCACCTGAACCATTTGATTTCCCAATCCAAGAATAATAAACCACCTGCCTGGGGGGAATGTGTAGGGTTTTATTTTCTCTTTAGATAAGGGGACTATCCTGAGACAAGCTGGGTTTTTATGATTGCTCTATGGTTCCTAAAAGTCCTTTCTCCAGGGACATTTTCTGATTCAGGAGGGCTGTTTGGACTGGGGGTATAGTCAAATTAAGCAATAGAAGAGATATCAGTAGCCTCCCCTTTAGAAGCCCACGGATCCATCCATTAGCCTCCTGGGCTGTGCCATCAGGCAGGGGGTGTAGGTCGGCTCCTGGCAATCCAATATATATTTCTGTTTAAAGATATCTTATTCAATATATACTTTTGGTTCATTAACACTGAACTTACAGCCACCAGCACAGTTACTTATTACTCTAGCCTGAAGGAAGTTTAACTAACACACACATTTCATCTATAAGGCACATCACAGCCTTCTTGTGCTTTGGAACATTGGACAGTACTTCAGCACTACAACTTGGGATCATTTTTAAAAGCGAGTATGAATAATGACCAAGAAGCATAAAAATGCAAAAGCATGACACAAAATAGACTGTGAAAAGGATACTTTCTACAGTATGAGAGCTGAAACAAGAAGGGAGAGTATCCCTTGTTTGACCTTAGTTGGGGATACACACATCAGGCAACTCCCATTTTTCCCCACTCTGCTCATGCCCATAAATAACTTTGAAAATGCTGTGTATTGATTTTGGGGTTATAAAAAAATTTTAGCATTATATGAACTCACAGATATGGAACTGATGAATATTAAGGATCGACTGTACCTTAATTATAATCTTTCTAAGTCATTTTCACCATCTGCAAGATGGAAGAATAAACTAAACTCTTAAGGCTAATGAATACTTAAAACTTAGAATATGTTAAAAATACTCAATTTTACCTAGTAATACTGTATTTATTTGCTATACTACCTGAAAAATTCATTTGGCTTATACAGTGTTTAAAGTAATTTTTAAGCCAACATTTCAAAATCAATATTTCATATTAAAATCTAGACTTCCACATTTTCTTGAAAAAAATAGCCTGATAACTAATGACAGCTAACACTGTATTTCATACAATTTAAGGGGCCAATTATAAGCCCCCCTTTTTTTAATGTATCACCAATAAAAAAGAAATACTGCCAATTATAATTATATGATGCAACCCCAGAGATGTTTAAATGCTACTGTGCATCTCATAATTGTTAAAATATGGCGCATAGAGAGGGCACTAGATGCCAACTCTGTTCTAAATATCTTCATATTTTTTAATTCATTTAATCATCACAAAAACCCTATACTATAGGCACTATTATTATCCACACTGTAGAGGCACAGTAACAAGTGGATACGTCCAAGTTCACAAAACTAGTACGGGTCTACATTTCCAGGGGTAAAACTGGCTGGAGTTGAGTACCAGCTACACACTCTCAAGTCAGGCTATGCAGGTTCCAGTTTCATCTGGTACCCTGCTCTCTTCTCTAATCCTACCTGCTTCATTGAACAACTGACACTGTTGGGATTTGGATTTGAGTTTGTGACTCTTGCGTTAAACAACAGAATACTATAAATTAACAAAAAAGTTTTAAACAGAAAAAAAAATGAGTGAAATTTAACCCAGAGTTAGTTTTATTAAGGACCAGAAAGGGGTGAGAAGAAAAATCTCAAGAGACAGCAGTTCTTCAACTAATCCAAATATGCTAACTAGGTATTAGGTACTCTCAGAGAGAAATACTATGAGGAATCAGACATGGATCCTGTTATCAAGATGCTTTTATAGTCTAGAAGAGAGTAGAGTTCAATTTAAAAAGTAACTGAAAACCTGCTATTTTAAATAATTTCTAATTAAGTAGCTCTATGTTTTAATATGCAAAGATCTCCAAAACAGTCAATGAAAAAAGTCGTAGAATACTATAAATAAATGCATCACTTAAGAAAAAATAAAATAAAATGCTCATACAAATACATAATTCTACACTGCCCAGGTGCAGGATTATTCATAAGGATCTGGAAGAATTTATACCAAACTAAGAATAGTGACTATTTCTAGAAAGAGAACTAAAATTGGAGATGGTAGTGAAAGAGGACTAAACGTTTACTGGTATTTATTGTTTACTATTTTGTGTAATTAAAAAGTGAAAAGGCTAGTTAATAAAATAATAATATAACATCATGAAGTTCATGCATGTGATTATGTATCAGAACACTTGTTTTCAGCCAAGTGTCATGTGAGATTCACAGTTTCACTTTCCACACTTTGGGGGAAAATGTGTGGAAAGGACATTTGGAAAGAAAAATATGGAAAGGACAAATAACTCCACTAACAATTGGTAAACTGGGCATAATCAGAATTACAACCTAATAACCAAATTTAATGTTTGTTTTGCTAACCTATAGTGCTATTTAGTTGTATTTAGTGATACAAAAAGGAGGCCCAAAAAAAAGAAACAATGAGGGAATTAAGAGTATCTAGGAAAGAAAAAAGTGTGACAAGGCAGGTGAAAATGAGAAACAACTGAAAAGTATAAAGGGAAAAAAGGAAGGTGGCCTAAAACTAGCATATTCAAGGTAGGTTTAAAATTGAAGGGACTCTGACATAATGTAGTTTGTAGTACTTTCTCACAGTTCCTAACAGAAATCCATATATATTATTTAAATATTCAGTAACTAACTAACATGCAAAACTGAAGGACAGGCATGCCAATTAAAGTAAGTCTAATTCAACCAATCAGTCATTTATTCAACAAATATTTATCAAACACCTAATATAGAGCTTTGCTTTCATTAAGTTTAAAACATAGTTCTATCTTCCTTGAAGAGAACTTTCTCAACCATGAAGGTTTACTGTCAGACTAAAATAATTCATGTTACCAAACAGTCAATTTTTTGTTTTAATGGAATAACAAAATTACTGTTTTAGAATACAAAAGAAAGAACCAGAAATGTAATTTGTTTTAAATTGAACTCTATAATTGAAAAGATTTTACAAAAAAGCTAACGTCAGTCTTAAGGGAATGTAAATTATTATAATTTAAAGAAGTGTGGGAACATTACAAAGTCAAACACCAGTCTCTGCAAATAAATCCAATGAATCTAAGACAATCTTTTTCCATTACAATTACCAGTAAGTTGGCCAAGGAAATATACTGTTTCATTCATTCTCCATGTTTTCTTTCTCTAGGAAGTGAACGATGCTTTCCAAAAGGATATCCTTTTAAAGCAAGGCATCATAATGAAACTTGTCTACCAAGTAAGCTATCACAAACACTAGCATCTCAAAGTCTAACACTACAAAAGTTTTCAAATTAAAGGTGAGTAACTTTTTATACAAGAATGTTTATGACATTTCTGTGTGAGGTATAAAATATAAGCATGCTTTTTCTGTGATATCCACAACAGACAAAAAGTAGACAAAGCAGTATAAATAATAGAAAGTAAACACATAAAATGAGAGAGAAATGGTATTTGCTATGAACAAATTTATTTAAGAAATTCCTAAAAGAGAATCGGATTCAAGAGTAATTAATTACAATTACTTCTCAAGCCATAAAGCATCAGGACTTATGCTATCTTTTTGTTATTCAAATGTGGAACATTTCATTCATTCCATAAAATTGATGATAAGAAGGACTTCTAAAATATAGCATATCCTCTAGTACAATTTTTCCCAAAGTATATTCCTCAGAACACTAGACCACAAGGTTTCCTGGAGGATAAAAAAAAAGATCTGGTCAAATAAATTTGGTAAACATGACTTTATATCTCCATCTTGAAAATATATGAAACAAAACACGGTGCCTGCTTAATAAGCCTTGTGTAAATGTTGGCTTTTTGTTTTGTTTCTGATCATTACACAGCACGTTTGTTCAGTAACAAAATTCTGTAAAGTACATCTACTCATGTTATTTGGAACAGACCTTGGTAATGGTAGGGTGTGTCAAACTTAAGTGACTCTGGTTTTTTAAAGCCACCCTAAATAATCTACATAATTAATTTTCAAAAAAGCCATTAGTTTTCAATAGACAGTATTTAAAAAGAATAGAAGAGACATCTTTGGTTGGATGCAAGTGAACAAAACCTAAATCATTACCCTTTTTTGACACTGTTATTTCAAGAGAAAAAACACCAGTTATGACAATGACCTGGTTATTGATGTAGAGTAAGAAATTTAAACCCAAATAGGAGTTTCAGACTATAAATTTATAGCAACATGGTATAAAATGTGTTTGACCAAACCAAAACTATTTCTAAGTTTAAGTGCATACTTCTTAATAACAAAAATTTTTATTAAAGAAAGTACAGTTGTGTCTATATTATTAGCCCTTTTGCTTCTTAAACCAGCTGATCAAAGTTTGACCTAAAAAAAGATGACTTAACAGTATACTAACTGCAGTTTTTCTGGGCTTACGCAACTTTCATGCCTTGGGATTTAACTTGAGAAAAGAAATCTCCTTCTGATTTATCACCAAATGTGGTTAACACTTCTCTTGGGATTTTTAAGAAACTAGTTTTAAAGAAAGGTATTAGTTGGAAAATTAAACATGTATGAGCATCCAAAAGAGTAAGTAGGATTTTTACTATAATTAGTGCTTATTTGTACCAGGCAAAGTATGTCAAGGCTAAGTAAGCTTCAATCATCAGAAACCAGTGCCTTACTCACTTACTCTACCTGAGTAAAAGAGAGAAATCAAATTTCAGTAAGGAATCAAGTTCGGTAAGAGAAAGCAGTCAAAGGCACAGTAAACCTGAGAAATCCCTCAAGTAAAAAAAAAGTTTGACATAATGGACGTCAATCCTTCCAGAACTTTGATTCTTATAGTCTTTAAACAGTTCTGTTTTAGCACTTCGCAATTTGTAAGCGGCTATGATTACAGACCTGTGATTTCTTTCATATAACACTGTAATTAATTCATTTAACAAATATTCATTGAGTATCTACTACTATGGAAAAACAAGGATTAAAATACATATGAACCCTGCCCTAGTGATGCTTAAGAGTCTATAAGACACAATATGCAAATGGTAGAAAACGGCAGAAAGCAGAAGTACATGATCTAAGTAAAGTGTGAAGGTTGCTCAGAGGGGAAAGGTTATCTGCAGTTTGGTTGGGGAAAAAATTAAGGAGTGCACATTATGGAAAGCACTCTTAAGGGACTTAAAGGACAGGTAGGCTTTAGACAAAGAAAAGAGGCTTTTCTACTGGAAAAAGATGAGAAAAGCAAGAAAGACGGAAAATCACAATGAAAATAATTTAACTTTACAATAATAGAAAAGCTACAACATACTAAATGATAACGTGGAAGTTAGAGGTTCCGAGCTCTGGCAACTTGGATATCCAGGCCAGATCGAATTACCAATTAAAACATCTAATATCGTACCATGTACTCTACTGATAATCTATAAACACCTCTAAATTAGTGACCCATGACCCTTTTACCTATTGTACTACCTGATGGAATGAGGTGAAATAAATGTTATTCATACTGTAACTCATAATAAACTACTAATTATCTTCAGAAGACAAATGACTTTTCCAATTTTGAGTGCACATGCTCAGTTAGGCAAGAACAAGGACCCTCGCTTTCTTTTCTGTTTTTTATACAACACACACAAGTGATACTTGAACTCTATTTAGAAACCATGATATAAAAATTACGTTGTTTTATTGACTATGGCAAGATCAAAGCACTTTAGTCTCAACTCTGCAGTACTATGCAAGCTGCTGAAGTACTGTGTGCTCAGTTTCCTACCTTTTAAATTAGGGACTTCACTTGAATCATCTGTAAATGATGGCCTTCCAGCTTTAAAATCCCCAGACTGTGTGTGCGTGTGAAACAATTCTAACCCAGACCTGAGGTTAATTTTAATATTAAACAAACTTCCAAATTCCTATTAAATATTTAAGTATTAAAATACGGGCATCAGCAAGAAAGCCTAGTTCTTGAAGTAAGGCAAATCCTGGTTGAATCCTGGCTCTATTCCTAGCGGTATAACCTTGGCCAAATTACTTCACCTTCCTAAATCTCATTTCTTCATCTTCACAGTGAGGATACCATCACCTACCTTGCAGGGTGGTTAGGAACTAAAGGAGAATGTGTACTATAAAAGACCTTAGCACAGTACCTAGCACAGGTAAGAGTTTGACAAACAAAAGCTATTATTACCCTTCAGGATCCCTTTAACACAAAACATAGGATCTATGTTCATAAACATCCAGTTCTGTCTATAATTACTATCCAAATTTCACCTTTAAAATGACATAACCATTTTTCTATGCATCTAAAAATTTCCCCCAAAATTGAAAATGTCATACACTCACTTCTAATAGACACTAACCAAACTTGAAAGTAAGTTGGTCCTAAACCTAAAATCAAACCAACTATTAGTGTTTTCAGTCGCTAATAATTTTTTTTTTAAGTGACGCTGCAAATCGTGTTACCAAGAGTTCAGACTTCTGAATGGGGTGAGTGGAGGAGAAAACTGCGGTTGTATCCCCAAAGCGGTGTGAACGCGAAACATCCCTACTAAGTCCAAGCGCGTATTTTCCAAATGGCATATACATGAGCCCGAAAAACTGGGTCTGAACTAATGCCATCTGGCAGAACAACCTTCCTCCAGTTGAAGGGACAGAAGCAGATGGCTTTGTGCCCTAAACTATCGTTTTATTCTTAGCCACAGCTCTCGCCAACAGCTGGGTTTTAAACCTTGCAGTCTTCCCCCAATGACCTATTCCAGACAGGACTTCAGATTCCTCTGGGGCAGTGAAGAGACACGCGAAAGGGAAGGGAGGGGCCGGCGGCCCCGAGGGGCGTGGGAGACAGGTCGAGCCACCTCTGCCCACGACCGATCCCTTCCCGGGAGGTACCACCAGGAACCACCCTCCTAGCGGGGCCTGTGGAGCTTCGGCGCGCGCCCGATGTCAGCCGTGCCTAAACGCCGAGGTGGCGGCTACGCTGCGGGCGTGAGGGAATAACTCGGGGGTTTTAGGAGAGGAAGAGAGGCAAGGGGGGAGGCGGCCCAAGGTGGGGCGCGGAGAGAGGTGACCTCCGGGTCCCCGAGTCCTCCGTCACTGTTCCTACCCGGACCCTTCCCAAGTCCCGGACCCGCCGCTGCTCTCACCGTCTCGGCTTCTGTGTGCTGGGGTCCGGCACTCTGACCCCCCATTACCCCACGGAGGAAATTCATCTTGCCTCTCAGCCACCGACTCTACCGGTCCCGTCGGGAACGAAAAGATAACTTCCCTTGCCCTCCGCAGGGCCTGGTCCCCAACCCCGCACTCTGCACTACCCAGCTTCAGCCACCACCACCTCCCACTCGGCGGCCGCTCCAGCCCCCTAAGCCCGGAAACAGCCGCCACCACGTCAAATGCGCATGCGCGGGGACGTGGCGTTACGTGGCGGCTCGAAGGGCGAAGGCAAAGGGGGAAAGTAAGAGAGAGCTGGCCGACGGCCTGGGTTCTTCCAGGCCCCGCCCCCTGCGCAGGCCCCGCCTCCCGCCACAGGATCTAGCTTCCTACTCCCGCTCCGGCTGGCCCCAACCACCCACGTGGTCAAAGCCCCGCCCTGCCGGCACAAGTGGATCCCCGGGTACTGTACGTGCTTCGGCTTGCGGGGTGTTAATTGTCGCCGAGTGGGAGTTACTGCTAGCAATCAAGTCTGGTGTCGTATTTTGTTGATTCGCAAGTGAAATTTTTCTTCGACCAACGTGACAGGTAAGGGGGGGTCCTGGTCCCTGGGAGGGCTCGTTTGGTTTTGCGGTTTAGCAGTACCAGCTTTATGAAGCTCTGATCCCTGTAAATTGCATTTCTTTACAGGGCTTTGTTTGGTGGTAAAAAGGGTGCTAGAGCCCCCTCATTCCACTGCCACTGGAGGGCGCATTTCTCAGCTCTTGCTCTTCAAGCTGCTGAAAGGAATTCCTAGATTTAAGCACCAGGTACACCGCTATTTACAAGAGATGTGAGAGGAAACCAGTAGAACCCTGCTTTAGCTTACTAGAGAAAATACATTATCTGCAGTGGTCAGTTTGGCAGCTGACAGCATAATGTTTTGTCATTAACTCTCAACCCCTGCATTTTCAGTGTTTTTTCCAAACATGAAAGATGTGTTCAAATCAGTATGTCTTGTTCCTTTCTAAGTGAGATTGCCAAGTACACATGCTTCTGGAGCAGTCTTGTAAATTTCTTGGACCTAAAAAGCACAGGGTCTTGTTAGCTAACTGCTTCGTACTCTCTCCGCTTGGATGCTCCACAGATCTCAGATTCAGCATTTAAAATTGAGCTCATCATCTTCCCCAGCGTCTCTTAAAGAAAAAAAATCAATACACTTTTTCTGTGTGGCCTGCCATGCTCATTAGTGCCACTAGCCAAGTAATTGCTGAAGCTAGAAGGAGGAAATGGGGAGGAATCTTAGACTCTGGATTGCACCTCTCACCATGTCTATTCCTAGACTGTTTCTCACATAGGCCCTCTGCTCTGCATCCTGCTGCCTCTTACATAGTTTGTTTTCATCATTTTCAACCCAGATTACAGCAATAGCTTCCCAACTAGTTTGTCTGCATTCAAGCCCTGGCTTCCCTCCAGTCCAGTCTCCAGTCAACCCTTGGGTGAGCCAAACAACAAAACATCAGTCTATACTAGTCTTCTTAAAATCCTCCAGTGGTTGCCTATTCTCCAAATAAAATCCAAACTCCTCAGTTTGGTATACAGGCCTGTTAGGTTCTGGCTCCTGCCTGTTTTTTCAGCTCCTGCCTCCCCCTGCGTACTCTGGATATATGCCTCGATATGCCCTTCCTGTTCCACCTCATAGTGGAAACTCCTGCTAGTTCTTTAAGACAGCTGGCATCATCTGAAAGCTTTTGCTGAAATCCAGATGCATATGTACTGTATATGCTAGCACTTTGCAGTTGTTACTATGTGATAAGCTTTCAATAAATGCTTGTTAAACCATCTGTTAAGGGCAGGACTATTAATCATTTTTGTGCCTCTGTGTCTTAGCACAGTTTCATTAAAGATGGTATTGATGGATAAATGAAGAAACATATATGGATATTATACTGAGGAGGGTCCATTTTTCATTTGTAAGATGGAATTGTAGATGATGCATATCACAAACGCTATGTTGAAAGTTCCTTTCCTAATGCCAAGGTTTTAAGCCTAAGACATTTGGAGAATGGTGAGAATCATACTGCCCAAAATACTGTGCACTAATTTGTCCTCTGCTTTAAAACTAGACACTTTACGTTTTGCTTCAGATGTTTTTCATGGGGGCATTTTGTTTTGCAGCCTAAAAAACAGAACCAGTTAATACTCAGCATTTTTTTGTATCATTAATGTACAGTTACATGAGCAACATTATGGTTACTAGACTCCCCCCATTATCAAGTCCCCACCACGTACCCCATTACAGTCACTGTCCATCAGCATAGTAAGATGCTATAGAATCACTACTTGTCTTCTCTGTGTTATACTGCCTTCCCTGTGCCCTGCCCCCCTACATTATGTGTGCTAATCATAATGCCCCTTTCTCCTCCTCATCCCTCCCTTCCCATCCATCCTCCTAGTCCCTTTCCCTTTGGTAACTGTTAGTCCATTCTTGGGTTCTGTGAGTCTGCTGTTGTTTTTTGTTCCTTCAGTTTTTTCTTTGTTCTTACACTCCACAGATGAGTGAAACATTTGATACCTGTCTTTCTCTGCCTGGCTTATTTCACTGAGCATAACACCCTCTAGCTCCATCCATGTTGTTGCAAATGGTAGGATTTGTTTTCTTCTTATGGCTGAATAATATTCTATTGTGTATATGTACCACATCTTTATCCATTCATCTACTGATAGACCCTTAGGTTGCTTCCATTAATGCTCAGCATTTTTATTACCAAGTAATGTGTGCAAAGAACCTCATCTATAGCCTCAGCCCTCTCTGAACCTCTCCACCTCCTTCCTGTACCCCGCTCTACCCCAGCATCAAGGATGAGGCTCTGAAATGGAGTCAGGCCAATAGATGTCTACTGCATATATTGATAGTAAAAACAAGTGCCTTGACATTTTTGGCAAATTGTTTTAAGGCCCCAATCTTGTCAAAATGCCCTGCTTTGTTTTTAACTTTGGTGAGTATAGTAGGTCACTAGCAGCTCACTAAGTTTTCTCTTCAGTTGACCTGTTTTCTTCCATAACAGCATCCCCTGGGCAGGAAGGACTGTCTGGGGCAGAAGGGATGGACACTTGGGTCCAGAGGAGATGAAGGTAGAGCCCTCATTATCTCTCCTAACTTCACAGTCTTGCCTTTATCCTGTTGTCTGGGAAGGGTTTGTAGCTACTCACTAGCCTCAGTCCCAAAAGGAGGCTGAGAGGGTACAGTGGCTAATTTGTCCCCCAGTTGGGATCCGAAAGGAGAGCAGAGGATCTGAAAAGAGAGTTTCTTAGGCATCACTAAGGAGAATAAGGGTGTTTCCTGTGAATACATTTACACTAATGTTATAGAGAAAAGCCAGGGGCCATATCTTGCTCCTATTTGTACCCCTTAATCATGTAGCATAATTCCTTTAATATGATAGATGCTCAAGAACCATTTCTTAAATAAAGGAAAACATGAAAAAATTGTGACTGCCTGATATATGCTATTATACTTCTGATTTTCATAAATCTAAACATTCAAGATAAGAATGCCATGAATCGTTAAAATACACATAGTCCAGAAATTTAACTTGGGTAAATAAAAGTGAATTTTCTTCTCCTAAACCAAACCTGACAACAGAGCAATCAAGAAAATTCATTGGTTTGAAATCCATTTTTAAAATTACTTCCCATAGTTCAGTGGCTTTCTTCAGTGGCCCACTTTCCCCATCTTTTTTTACTTTCTAGTAGCAAACTCAACAACAACAATGAAAATATTGCACAAGATTGTTTTTTGGTTAGAGGGGTGGTGGTGTGGTGGAGTATTGTCTATTCCTGCTTAGGAGGACCAGTAAATGTGATACTTTGTGTTTGAAAGACACCATATACAGGTCTTTAAAGATTAGTTACTGGAAAATCAGTGCCCACACTGATTATTTTTTAAATGTGTTACTATCCACTAACTAAACAACATGCAGCAAAGTAAATTGATAGTGATGAAGCAGCAATTGAAATTCACAACTTATCAATAACATCAAATGCATAGCTAATGTTCCTTACTTGCCAGGCTCTATTCAAAGTGCTTTATATTAAATAATTTACTTAATCCTCACCACAACCTTAAGGCATGACTAGTGTTATTAGCCCCGTTTTACAGATGGAAAAACAGGCAGAGAGAGTAACTTGCCTGATGTACAAAGAAGTGGCAGAGCTGGAACATAAATTGGCAGGCTAGCTCCCAAGCCTGTGATGTTAAATACAGTGCTATCCAGCCTCTCCAGACTCGAGGCAGTGATCATGCACTCAAAGAGGTGGCCTGCAAGTCCCTACATAAACAGGCCCCTCTGTTATCTCCCTGGCCTCATCTCTGCTCCATTCCCTCCACTCTGGCTATATTGGCTTCCTCAGCTTCCTCATTTCTGAAACTGATCTCTCCTTAGAGCCTTTGCACCTGTTCTTTCCCGTATTAGGGATGAACTACTCCACTCACAGAGGAATGGCTCCTTCGCCTTCTTTAAGTCTGCTTACATGTTACATGGTCTCTCCTGGCTGTTTGTTCTAAGTTGGAATTTTCCTATACTTCTGCTCTTTTTTTTTTTCCTCTGTAGCACTTATCAGAGACATTATTCTCCCACATGTATTGTTTTCTCATATTTCATTGGATCTAAGATGCCATCAAGTGTACCTCAGAGAAAGAAAAAAATAAAACCCTGCCAATTGCAAGATATCTACCAAAAGATGCATCTCAGTTCCAGGTTTCATAAAATGTGAATAACTGTTCATTGTAGGACTAAGGGAATATAATATTTACATCTTTAAAGTTTACTATTTCCCATCACCAGCAGAATGTAAAGTCACAGGGCAGAGAGTTTAGTCCTTTTGTAAAGTGCTTTATCTGCAGTGCTTACTAGCACAGTATCTGACACATAGTAAGCATTTGGTAACTCTTCAATGGATGGATGAATTCCCCAAGTGAGTAAATTCCCACTTTTTGGCTAGTGTGCGTGGGAGCAGAAAAGTTGCAGTGTTCGTAAGCAGTGCATGGCAGCCTCACTTCCTCAACAGAGTCTGAATCAGGATCTTCAGAAAATTTTAACAATGCTAATTTTAGTTGATGAATATTTTGTTGTCCTTTAATAAATAATTTAGTAATTAACATTTAGTCATATGTAAAAATAAACATTCTGTGGAGGAAAGGGCTTACATTGTTAGGATCAGATCACAGCCCATTGGGTGAACCAACTCAGTCTCCCAGGGGCCAGCTTACCTTGCTTTGGGATTCATAACATTAATGCAGTGGTTTCCTTCTTTCTTTTTTTAAGACAGGTAATCCATTTACATGGTTGAAATAGAAAATACAAAAGAATATACAGTGAAAAGTTCCCCTACTATTCCTTGGCCACCCAGGTAATCAATGTAAACAATTCTGTTTTTCCTTCTAGGTTTGGAAAAATGATATACATATCATCCCCCTTTTTTTTTTATAACACAAATGTAGCACTGTTCTACACCTTGATTTTTTCCCACTTAATATGTCTTGGAGATTGTTCCATATCAGTATGTATAAATATCTTCATTCTTACCATGTTCCATGTAGTGCTTTTCAAATGTTTTTAAAACCCTAGGAATTCCTTGGGAGTGGAGGGTGCAAGAAAGAGGGCTATGGGCCCCTATCCCACTCCATCTGCAGTTTTGTCTATACTTCTTTTATCATTTGAATAAAAAGATTCAGAGGTCAAAATGTTAGACAGCTACCTCTCCTAGAAGATGTGAAACATGACCAAGACAATGACTTGGAATAGTCAAGTAGTCTCACATGCTGTAGAGCTCAGTGTTCAAATTCCTGCTCTACCTGTTTTTTTTTTTTATTACATGAGCAATTTGTGGTTACTAGACTCCCCTATTATCAAGTCCCCACCACATACCCCATTACAGTCACTGTCCATCAGCATAGTAAGATGCTATAGAATCACTACTTGTCTTCTCTATGACTGCCTTCCCCGTGTCCTCCCCTACTACATTATATGTGCTAATTGTAATACCCCTTTTTCCCCCTTATCCCTTCCTTCCCACCCATCTTCCCCGGTTCCTTTCCCTTTGGTAACTGTTAGTCCTTTCTTGGGTTCTGTGAGTCTGCTACTATTTTGTTCCTTCAGTTTTTTCTTTGTTCTTGTACTCCACAGATGAGTGAAATCATTTGATACTTGTCTTTCTCCGCCTGGCTTATTTCACTGCCTGCTCTACCTGTTTTGAAAGGAACAATAATAATGTCTTCCTCAGGTGGTTGTTTGGATTTTATTAGATAATATTTTTAACATGCTTATCACTTCAGTACATGAAACATAGTAATCCTCACTAAAGCTTAAAATGCAGACCCAAATCATCTTTGGTGTGTATCATCAATTTCTTAACAACTGAACATGTAAAGATATTACCCTGTAATAGTACTCAGCTGAAACTTTATAGGTTTATGTTACTGAAAAGTCTATTACTTATGTTACTGAAAACTCTCTTACTTCAGATATGGCTTGATCTTGGGTATTAAGACAATGTCTCCAGGATCTGGGCTTTACTATTTTGGGACACTACCCTTTATATTGTCTTCTTTCTCTGGCTTCATACAAGGGCAAGATGGCTGTCAGTACCTGCAGTACTGTAATCTCCTGCATCCAAGTTCATCAAGGACCCCTAACCTCTCTCCTTATGACTCGGTGAATCTGCCCATGTGTTGGGCCCATTCCTGTAGTCCAGTGTGTGAGATGCTCTGATTGGCCTTGATTCCCATGCCCACCTCTAAAGCAAGCAGTGGGAGTCCTCAGCTCATCTCAAAGGATATGGCATGGGAACATGTGAACAGGTACCTTCTTCAAAGGAAAGCTGGAATAATGTGCCAGGACTAAGTTTAGCAAGGCAGGAAAAACAATGGATGGCCATTATATCCCCTAATGGACTTCACTACTTGCCAATTTTTTTTGAAAAATATTTTTCCAGCACTGCCACTAGCATACTGCTAGCATCAGTTCTATTGCTCTGCAAAACGTTCACAGTATCATGTTGCACTATATAATAAAAGGAATTTCACATTGCATTGTGTTTATATTTGCAAGCAAAGCTATATCTACACCCTTTTTAAAAAAACTACAGTACAGGTGTGTTTCCATTTTTAAGAAAATACAATAAACAGAACTATTCCCTTATGAAACACCTAAATTAGGAAATCCCATTTTTAGTTCCAAAGGACTTTTCATAAAACTATTTATTGAAGGACAAATTTATCAGATCTAGGCCCTGAAACTTACCCTTGGAGGACTGTCATCTCTCCATACCCACTATCTTCTCCTTCCCTCCCAGCTAGCTGAACAGGCAGGTCCTGAATAGCCAGGGTGGAGCTGAAGTTTTTACTGTCCTATTCCACAGCTAGACCACATCCTTTGAACTTCACATTACTTATTGATGCCAGGATTCCATGGAAGCTTAAGATGATTTATTATGGAGTCTCTGCTACCTTCAGCAGCGATCCATGATCTCAGAGCAAGTTGCAAACTGATACATCTCATTTGCCTGAAAATATGGCAGGGAATATGTGTGTGTGGATGGGATGGCAGGGACGCTCTACGCTGTCTCTTGAGATCAGTACAGGCTGTCAAGGTGGATTTGGCCTTCAGGCTAGCAGGATGCCAGCTGATCTGGACCAGAACTTTTCAAAGCCAGCCCAAACCTCCAAGGTCCATTCTTTCCCCAATTCCAGGTGTTTAATGAAGTTGACTGTAAGTGCCAATGGCTTGTGGTTGAGGAATACACCACGATGATTGGGGTGGGCTCAGTAACTCGCAGGTGTTCGGTGGAAGATTCAGAAACTGGCATAGATATGTACTTTGAGGAAAGAAGAGGGAGCTGGGTGTGGACATCCTCTGCCAGCAGCTCAGGAGTCCATTGCAGAGGGATGGAAGATAAGAGCATGAGCATGAGGCAGAGGAGCCTTCTCATTGTCCTGACCATTCCTTGATGCCGCTTTGCCCAGGATCTCACAAACATCACACTAGCTGTGGGTGGTGTAAAGAGCTAGAAGAGCTCTAGCTTGCTGTCCCCATCTCCAGTACACACATGGCCTTTCCAGGACAAGCCACAATCTGTGAGGCACAAAGTGATCCAGACCCGAGCTCTAAAACTGCTCCCTCCCTCCCAGGTACATGAATACTGACTCCCAAATAGCTCAGAATCCAAGGTCTCAATAGGTCATTGCTGTGGTCAGTCTCCTTCCTGTGAGGCTGCTGCTATCTAGGTCTGGTTTCTAGTATCCGGGTCAGAACAAAATGACTATACTAGTATTTTGGTACCACTTCATGGTACAATAAATTTCAATATCTTTGTTTTTAAAAAGTTCAAAATTCATACCATTTAAAACAGATCAATCAAACTAGATATTTAACACATTTCATTTTAATAGAAATTAGTGAAACCAAGCTCTGCTGTGTCCTTCAACTTCAGAAGAGTTGCATGTGGCTGTGATTCAGGGCCTTCCTGCTGCTGTAGCTCTTCTGCCTGGAGCTGTTAGAGTCTGGGCTTCTGGAGGACTGTTCAGCTCTGGCCAGAGGCTAGGGCTCCCTCTATTTGATTTTTCCTGGCCAACCTGGGAGGATGGTCCTTCCTATCAGCTAATGCCTGCCTTTCGCCCTTTTGCTCATAGAGCTTTTCTCTCATGATCCATATGCCCTTTCCTCTTTTTGAGGGGTGGGGTGGGGTGAGGAGATGGAGTTGCAGGAGCTGACTGATAAAGAGGGTTAGAAGGGCTTCTGTGAAGGAAAGAGGAGGCAAAGAAGAAGGGGATACAGAGATGAAAGAGACCTGAGAAAGTGAATGAAACTGCTGACTATAATATCTGCAGCTAGAGTATAACACATAAATGCAGTTTTTTTTTTCTTTCGGTACTTAAAATAGCTCGGTGTAGCAGACTACTGAAAACAGATGTGCTTGGTTTCTCATACTACTGATTCAGCAAACATTTGAGTCTGTCCTCTGCTGGTCCCTACTGTAGGTCCTCTCCTGTGTGTAGCTCATTGTGGAGTGCTAGAAATTCTTGTCCTTATTTCAGGAAGTCCAGGCTTCATCATGGTATAGACCAGACAGGCATGTTTTGTTTACAAACCTAGACAGACTTGGGTTTTCATTCTAGTCCTGTCACTTGTGGAGAGTGTAGCCTTGGGCAAGTTGCTTAACTTTGCTGTATCAGTTGTTATTACCATGTACTACATACAGCAGGAAACCAAAGAGTGTCCTGGATAAATTTTGAGGTAGGCAGCGCAGGACTAAAACAGGCTCTAAGATGTCATCTGCGATCTAAACTGGAATCTTTCTGCTCAGTCATCCGTGGCTTGAGGCTTTCATGTTTGTGGTTACAAGCTGGCTGTTTAATCTTCAGCATTGCTTCCTTACTCTGGAAAGGAAGAAGGGCAAAGGTGAAGAGCAAAAAAAAAAAAAAACATTCTCTGAGTAAAGAGGAGAGAATAGAGAATAAACCACTGGGTAAGCAACTTGTCAACCTAACAGCGTCGCTGTAAGGACTGAATTAAATAATGTTTGTAAAACTTCTACCAAGGAGCCAGTAACACAGCTGATACTTAAAAATAACCCTCCCCAACCTAGGGGAACAGGGTTTTATTTGTTTTTTGTTTTGCGTGTTTTTTTGATCATTTGTGGTCATACAGGTAGTAAATGGCAGAACAAGTCTGCACACTGTAGTCTAGTCACTATATCATAGTTTCTCCTTGGGCTGGTTTTAGAAATTCTATATTTTCTTAAATCTTTTGGCATCCCTATAGCTATATACAACTAAAACTACCTCTGTAGATTGTATCAATCTATACAACTGTTTATGCAATGATAGAGTTGTTGAAGACAGTATTACGTATATATTAAATAAAATTTGATGCAAATTTCTTTATATGTGGGCATGTTCACCTCCTTATAGTCAAAGACAATTGCTCTCTTTTGGGCCAATGGCTGTTATCTCCCCAGGAATCATAATCTGGAAAGACCAAGGAGGGAAAATGGTCAGGGAATAATGGCATTTGCTCAGCCTTATAGATAAGCACAACCATGTGTTTTATTGATTCTTTGCTGTTTTTAAAATATTTAATAGAAAGAGAGAGGGAACTGTAAAAGTCTTTCCTCTTCTGCCAATGATAAGAATTGGAATTTTAAAATTCCCTTGTCACAGAATCTGTATGTCAGATCATGAAAATTTAATACCAATTGGCAGCAAAAATCTCACTTCATTTAACTGAGAATTTTACACTGAGCATCAGAATAATATCAGTACATGACAAATAAAAAATGATGGTAGAAAAGTGATTAATAGGATACAAAATTATAAATATCAAATGATCATATCTAAGTTTAAATATATATGCATAAGAAGAAGCCTAAAAGGAAATGTAGTAAGGTGTGCATTCAGAATGGTTATATTTTGTTGGAAAGATCCTGGGTTGTCTTCTTTTGACTGTTCCATAATTCCTACTGGGTAATTTTTTTTAAATAAGCATGCCTTTCTAAAAAAAAAAAATCACAAATAGTAAGAAACTTAAAAAAGTAGTAAATTGAAACTGTTTTGGAAGAGAAACATCTGGAGCCCTGACAAAACTATTAGTTTGCTTGGGAAAGAGCCCAAGGGGTCCCCATATTGCAGCTGATGCCTGAGCCTGAATTTCATTTCATCTACTTTGGTACCATATATTTTCCTTTCTCCCTTCCATTTTTCTTTTCCTTTATTTCCTTTCTCTTTTCCTCTTAATATAAGGTAGGTGACATTGTAGAAATAGATATATGGAGACAGATAATTTGATAGTGGGATGAACATTACATTTTAAAGCCAGACAGACTTGGATTTGAGTCCTGGAATCATTTATTCATTCAACAAACATCAATTGAGTAGCTACTATGCCATGCATTGTCTTATGCACTAGGGATTCAGCAATGATTAAAAACAGACAAAAATGTTTGCCTTTATGCAATGTATATTCTAGTAGGGGAAGACAGTGTGATTTAAGAGCCCTCGAAAGACCTATAGATCAAAAATGTCCACTAACCAGATGGTTGAAATGCATAAAAGTATGCCATGAAGGACTTAGGCTTTTGGGTCAACAAATATCTTCTTTGAAAATGCAAATGTCAGATGGTAACTACATTTATCAAGGTGAGGGTTAATGATGTATATAATTGGTGAATCAGTAAATTGTTAATCTGAACCAACATACAATTGTATATAAACTATATTTCAATAAAATATTCAAAAATGCAAATATCATTGGAAAGAGTACATCATCACTAGGCTTAACAGGCATTTATTAGTGTGAATTAATTCTATTATACACCTCAAGAGCTAAATCAGAGCCATGCTTTGTAAAAACAAACATTTTAACTGGAGAGTGGATAACTAGGTACCATGCAGGAAGTACCTTTCAAAGGCAGGGTGAGGGTTGCTGTAGCAAGAGGTGACTTAGGAAGGGCAAGTAAGATGAAACAAGAACAATGGTATGATTCTGGGAACAAACGTTACCTTTAATGTGTGAGTTTGTCTTGGGTAAAGATCCAGAAGCCTTCCCAAGTTTAGATAGGTCCCTTCTTCCTTCCTTTTGTAGCCAAATTTTTTTTTGAGAGTTCTTTAGAACCTGGATATTCCAGATTGTGGAATATAGGGGAATATATCTGTGGTCTTCCCAAATCCCTCACATTGTCAAAGATTGCTGGAGTATATCATCTCCCTTACAAAAATGTGCATGATGTAAACCAATAAATCAGTAAATAGGATCAGTAACAGCCCCTTTGAGGTACAAATGCAGTCCCTCTGCTCATTCAGTAGCTTGCCTCTTACTCAGAAGTTTAAATCAAAGTTCATTTGTCACTGACCTTTGGGTCTCTGAAAATAAACTTTAAAGGAAGTAGATGCCAAGGTTCTGCTGTCATTTCTACTTGGATCTCTACATTCTCCCCTGTGGTTCATGCTTCACCTCAGTTGCAGTGGCGCCTCTATTCCTGTTATTCTGAAATTGCATCATCTGATGTTGTGAAGAAGTTCTGTGAGAGTCTAAGACCCCTCATGTTTAAAGAAACAGAAAGTCTTACAAAAGAACTCAGGTCAAAGATGATCTATTTCAAGAATATAGGGAAATCTTCAAAGAAATTTTAAAGAAGTACAGCCCTGCCTCATGAGAACTGGAGAGTCGGTATGTGGGTACTGTGTGGGTCTATGTGTCCTTGTGTCAGGTTTTTTGTGTGCTTTTTTCCGTGAGTTTGTTCCATTGTCTTGCTTTCTCTGCTGACTCAGTCTCTTTCTGCTTTCACATATGTTAAGCATACAAGTGGCTTTGGTTTGCCACCACCTGGACCCTAGCCCAAACTCAACATAACCTCACAGCCCAGCTCTCTGAACTTACTCAGTATGACTTTGGAAATCTGATTGGCTCAATGTGGGTCAGATGTCCAGACTAGTCCAATTAGGAGCTGCGCTTAATAAATGTTGCTTTTTATTACCTGGTCCTCCTTTATCTTGGCTTATAGAGTGTAGGGAGATGAGAAGACAGGAGATTTGGTGTGTCCTATTGTGAAGACTCCTTGGAATACTCATTTTTAACTGACTATAGTGGTAGTTGGTATTATTTACTAACAACAATTGGTACCAGCAAGTCCTTGTGCTAAGCACTCTTCATATATTGTCTCAACCCCCTATTTTAATTCCCTTTATTGAAAAGGAAACTTGAAGGAGAGAGAAAAAGTACTTGCCCAAGGTCTCAAAGCTCAGTGACTGGGATTTGACCTGCAATTCCTCTGACTACAGAGCCTGTGCCCTCTCCTGCTTTTCCACATTGAGCCCTGCTCTGTCATTGTGTGCTCCTGACATCTTCCATAGCTTAACCTCGTACTTTCTTCCTGCAGCTAAGCTGTCTCTCTTTGGGGAAGTACACAGTCTGTAAGAAGGGGAACACTAATCAGTGGGGTACAGAGGTCCACCCAGTAACCATCTCCCAGTTGTTCCCAGTCTGTGATGACGCTGGAACATATGGAGACAAGCAGAAACTGCCCTCTTGATTTCTCATGTTGAGTCATCCATCAGCTCCAGAATCAGTCCAAACAGAGTACATTTTGCCATTTAGATAAGCTATTGTTAATGTTCAGTTAATAGCTCATTGCTTAGCACCTGGCTGTGTGTACAGTACCTGCTTTGTGGTAGAATGATCAATAAACTTTTTTAGTTCATTAAACTGAACTAGCCAACTGCAGCTTGTATCATGAGATTGACACCAGCAATCATCAGAGCTGGTTTAAGTGTCTCAGTTCATTTGAGCTGCTGTAACAGAATACTGTAGACTGGGGGGCTTAGAAACAATAGGAATTTCTCACAGTTGTGGAGGCTGGGAAGTCCAGATCCAGGTGCTGGCAGATTCGGTGTCTGGTGAGGACCCACTTCCTGGTTCACAGACACCCATCTTCCTGCTGTGTCCTCACAGGGCAGCAGGGACGGGAGCTTTCTTGGGCCTCCTTTATAAGGGTACTACTCCCATTTGGAGCCCTCCTGGCCTAATAACCAAAGGCCTCATCTAAAGTAGGATCACACTGGAGCTTAGGATTTCAACATTTGAGGATCTGAAGGGGCAGGGGGGCACAAACATTCTTTAGCACCAAGTTAGGGTTGAAGGTGAGTTGATGGATTTGCAGGAAATGATTAATAAGTTAGCAACCCTTGGAATAGATGATTCTTTAAAGAAAAAAACTTTATAAAAAAACGAGCCACAGATTTTCAAACTTGAAGAAGATCCTAGGAAAAAAGAGTTCTCAAGAAGACCATTATCTCTCATATTACTGCTGCCACCAGCAATTCTGGCCTCTAGGGGGCACCATTTCCCCTCCAAGGTTGTGGGCCAGTGGCTGTGAATCAGGTACACAGCTGAGCTTAACTCAAGTGGGTTCTATCTGGTAGGATAGAAATAAGGGAAATAAATGCTGCGAGTGAGATTGATGTCAGTCTAGATAATCTGGTTCATAATGAGAGTTTATTGATCCTCAGTGTGCAGCTCACTGGGGGGTTGCATCTTCCTAGCTCTTGAACTATATTGTTGCTGACTGGACCTTCTTTGCAACCAACATCCAGGAATCATTTACCGGCTTGATGCTCAGGGCTGGGGCAGAACAAAAGGCAAGGTCCCTTCTCAGAGCCTAGCCTTGTCGGGTAGAAGGATAGTAACCTATGTTCCTCAAGACTACACCAAAGACAGGGCAAGGCACACTCATAGTGCATAGTTTTCTGTGGTGAAACAGGATATTTCCCCTCAAACAACATCTTAATTCCCTAACGGAGAGTAGCCATTTTAGCACACAGCACAGTCCTAACTCAATTTTATGAATGCCCATACTTGATAACAGAGGGTCCATCTGTTACACATACATTTGAATTTACTGAAATGAAACTTTTATTTTATGTATACATTGGCCAAAAAGCAGCTATGAATAATAACAGCTAAAAAGACCAAATTAGCTACTTCGTTCAGTTGGGATTATGTTTGCATTTTTATTCTCAAGATTCAGTATTTACTACTGAAAAATAGTTTTTACCTTCTTAGATCCAATTCTGCTCTGAACAAGTGCCATAAAGTTTGAAAAATACAATTTTATAAAATTTATATTTGACAAGACTAAGGCCCAATCAACATTTTCTAAATAGATTTGTTAAACCATAGGATTATAATTAAGCTAACCAGTGATGATCCTTTATGGAAGAAATGTGAAATGGCATCCTTATTCATCAATTTGATAATGTTATGTTATAGATATTATCTCAGATCCATTCCTTCACCCTAACCTGGTTGTGAATATGTAGTTTTAGGACTGGAGGGTCATCTGTCATGTCTTTTATTATGCTCTTCCCTACCAAACACATTTCCACTACATACTTGGTTATTTGTGTTTCTATGTTTCCCATTTGCTATTAAGGTGGTTAGCTTTCAGTTCCCATTGCTGTGCATAATAGTCCTTTCCACTCTAATTTGCTACTTGTGATCTAAGGTGGACTTTAGTGGTGGCCAGTTTTATTGAGCACTTACTGTGTTCCAGGCATTGCCCAAGGACTTTGCATGTACTACCTAATGTGATCCCCATAACCACTCTGTAGGGTATGCACTGTTATTTTGCCCTCTGTGATCATTTGGCCAAAGTCACACAGCTAGCAAGAGGCAGAGGTTAGGATTCAAACTCAGTCTGGCTCCAGAGTCTACAACATCATACAAGAATATACAGGACTGTCTTAATATCCAGGTTTATTAGAATAGCTTAAGTTCAAGAGGAAGATCTTAGTAGAGTTTCTAAAGGACTCATCGGTGAATTGTATTTTGCTACATATATAACCTATCTGAGACTGTTTCCTCATCTGTAAAATGGAAATAGACCAACCTGATAGGGCTGCTGTGAAGATTTAAATGAGTGAGGTAGGTATGTGTGTATTTACATATATGTATGCGTGTGTATCTACAGTATGTGTATATATGTATGTGTGTGAGAAGAACCTGAAACAGTGTCTGGCATATAGCAAGTGCTCATTAT
This sequence comes from Phataginus tricuspis, assembly GCA_029783875.1. Classification (NCBI taxonomy): domain Eukaryota; kingdom Metazoa; phylum Chordata; class Mammalia; order Pholidota; family Manidae; genus Phataginus; species Phataginus tricuspis. Next base: position 31,037,670 of record JAQQAC010002594.1, read on the forward strand.
TCTAAACACTATCCTTTGGTCAATAAATGATAGTTTTATTACTATCATCCATGAGTTATAAGGATAGTAAAACTTTGATATCTATGGTCTGTGAATACTGAGAAGCTTTCCTACCCATCCCCTGTTTATAAACCTCTTCCACAGAGCTTGTTCACCCCCTTTTTAAGGATGCTGCTGCTGCTCACTGAGCGCTCCTGTAAGTAAGTGGCCGTAGAAGAGACTTTCTAGGAGCTTTCCACTCCTTAGCCTTCTGGCCTCCTCCACACCCATACTCCTTTCTTCCCAGCTTGCCTTCCACACCTTCCACTCCTTCTCAGGGGACCCCTCTCTCCAAAGCCTAGTGCTGGTTGGAATGTGTTCTCTGGCTCTCCCAACTTGGCTGTCCTGGTCAGCACAGGCCTTTTTTTTTAAAGCTCTCCAACTAATCTTCACAGGAAAACGGACTGGAGACAATCTGCAGGAAAATGCACAGGGAAATACAAAGGTGACTTAATTTGGCTCTGGACTATAATTCCAGACTTCTGTTGTTGTGGTAAAATAGGATCTCCCTCAGGCTCTGTCTCGGTACCTTTACTTTGGAATAAAAAAGATTTACCCTATCCTACCATTTCCAACAACATGGATGGATCTAGAGGGTATAATGCTCAGTGAAATAAGTCAGGCAGGGAAAGACAAATACCAAAAGATTTTCCTTATTTGCGGAGTATAACAACGAAGCAAACTGAAGGAACAAAATAGCAGCAGACTCACAGACTCCAAGAAGGACTAGTGGTTACCAAAGGGGAAGGCTGGTGGGGAGGGAGGGAGAAGGGGATTGAGGGGTATCATGATTGGTGCACATGGTGTGTGTGGGGTCACAGGGAAAACAGTGTACCTCAGAGAAGACAAATAGGGACTCTGGCATCTTACTACACTGATGGACAGTGACTGCAATGGGGTATGGGGGGGTACTCGATAATAAGGGTGAATGTAATAACTGCATCGTTTATCTTATGAAACCTTCATAAGAGTGTATATCAATGGTACTAAAAAAATAAAAATAAAAATATAGTGGTAAGAGTAGACAACCTAGCCACATCTTTAGAAGAAAAAAAAAATTTACCCTAGTCTCTGCCTCTGGGTGGGCCTTTACCTCGCATGTAGCCTAAAGGGGCAGCCCAGGCTTTTGTGGGTACTGTTGCCTCAAAATGAGCAATTTGCATCTCTGAGAACTCCAGGTGGGGTCATCAGGCAGTTCAATGTACTGCCAGAGACCTCCACCCCCTGCTTCCAAGCGATTATCCCATCTGGGCATTTCCTCTCCAGTTTGGCACTGAGGTTTGAAGATCTTAAGGTAGGGCTAGAGGTAAAAAAATAAAAATAACTATAAAAATTCATAGAAAAATTATCGAGGGCTATACATTTTGCCCAAGGTCCAAATTTATCAAGAGAAGAACTTACTCCGAGATGGACAAGAGATGTTGCCATAAAATGAAATTAGGTTAAAATTATCTTTAAATTTGTAAGAAAATGAAATAGCCTTGAAAACATGAGTCGAACAGCAGAACAGGGGAGTAAATTTTGAATGGCAGGTAATTGATAATGCCAGCTGCCCAAGATGTGAAAGGGGCTCCCTGCCTTCTGTCCCGCTCCTTCCTTCCTTCCTTGTTGCTGTTGACAGTGAAAGATTTTAAGAAGAAAACCTCATCTGGCTTTTGTCTCAGTTAACACACCTTAGTACCTCTCTTTTGCCCTCAGGATAAAATTCAAAATGTTTGATTTGTAATGACCCCTCGGCTTCAAAATCTCCCCACCCCCCAATCCTCTGCTCTTCCCCCACTGCCTCTTTGAAACTCCAGCTTCACTAAAGAGCTTTCAGTTCCTGAATGTTCTTACCTCTGGTCATTTACCTCTGATTACCCTCCAACCTGGACCACTTTCCAACCACATTGGCTTCTCTTATCCTTCTGTTTTCAGTTTAACAGATAACAGCCACCACAATCTGGTGCTCCCGTAGATCGTATCCCAGTGTTCTCAACGTGCCTGCCTGCTGATCTGCATACCCAGTTAAGCAGACCCCAGCCTTCAGGAAGCCAAGAACCTTGTTTTTGTGTGTTTCACAGGCCTACACAGTTTAGTGCTTGGCCCTTGTGGACACTTAGTAAATAGGTGTTGAATGAAAGGACTGGGTGGGGACAGAACCCGTGCAAGTTGCACAATTGCTAAGTGCTGCGGAAGCTAGATGATGAGGTGGAGTCTTGTGGCCGCCCTGCTGCCTGCTCCCTCCTGCCGCAAGCAGGTCACTGAGTGCTGTCAAGGCTGGTCCTCAGAACCGGTCCATAAACTGGTTGAGGCCTTGGGAAACCAGCTTCTGCTCACCAAACCTTGTACCACCCTCAAATTGCTCATTTGTCAGCATGTAAGAAGAAATGTGAACTGTCAGGAGGAAGAGGCTCCTTGTCAGCACTTTCTCTCCCCACAGGAAGTTAGAGGGAAGCCAGATTACAATCAGAAGGTTGCATGCTGGAGCCTCCTTCCTTCCTTCCCTAATTCCTTCATGTCTTGCAAATTAGTTTCAGCCCCAGGAAAGTTTGCTATAGATTCACTGTGACCAAAGAAATTTACAGCAAAGGGTTCTTGGGGTGAAAAGGTTATACCCAACTTTAATTCGAGGTGGCAGGTCAGTCCTTCCATGCTGCCACCACTCCAGCCTCCGCTCCGCTCTCCTACCCCCTTCCAGCCCCCGCCACCCAGTCTCCAGCAGAGCACTGGGCGGAACTCCTTACATAAACACAATAATGGCTTATTGCCTAAAGGTGTGGAAACGGTAGCATAGCAACAGGCCAGTTACATTTAAGTTCAGTGAGGATCCTGGCCATAGGAACCCCACTTTACCCACACTCCACCCCTCCAGGATTCTTGCCTTACAATCTACACACTTTCCATCTTCCGCAATGGTCCCTGTGCGAGAAAGCTGGAGCACTGTAACCAGATTCCACAACAGCAGCAGAGGATAACAACAACTCAGAGATAGTAAAAATTAAGATACAGGTAACAAAAATTATAATAATCCTCAAGCCAAAGGAGGTTCTTAATAACAAAGACTTTAGGGGCGATAAGACACATGTTTTAATGCCACCAACATAGGCAAATCTTGTCCATCAGGTAGGATGCATGCAAGAGAGTGGTCCTGTGATAGGACTGTAGCAGGAAGGGGGTCCCTTCCAGGTCTAGTATACCATACTTTCACTCCTCTCCCCGTGGGGGTTACTGAAGGGTCTATATATAGTGCTACTGGAGGTGCATGCACTGGCCATAATGATAAAACAAAACTCCCCAGTAAGATGCTCCTACCTTCTGGCTGTTCAGGATATACTACTGTGACCTTTGGTGGCCACTTTGCTGTCATTCCAGGAATACATAGGAGGCCAGCTTCCAGGCCTTGTCCCAAAGGTGCCAGGAGAGCCAGCCATCATTGGTCCATGTGTCAAAAGGTCCAAGGCCATGTCCACTCAGTGGAGTCTCCGGGATTCAGTGCAGTTGGTGCTGGCAGCAAGATGTTATTCTGGTGGCCGAACCTTGGCTTCAGTGATTCTTCCTTGGTTTGCAATTGCAGTTGTATAGGGGAGGCAGCCATATGTGCTAACATGTCTATGGGGCTTAGGGCTCCCTTTCGGGGTCTCTCATTCAAACATCGTAGCATGGTCCATAAGCGGACTGACCATCCCCGCAGACTATTGGTATCTGACTTTAGTCCAGATTTTAACAAGTCATTGTGCCTCTCTATCACGCCTGCTGCGGTAGGATTGTATGGCACATGAAACTTCCACTTGATTCCCAGCTGTTGCACCCATTCTTGCAGTGTATGTCCAGTAAAATGGGTGCCCTGATCACTCTCAATTACCTGTGGTCGGCCATAGGCAGCAAAGAGATGCTCCAAGCCTCTTTTGGTCATCTGATGGTCTGCACAATGGGTAGGAAAAGCAACCAGAAGTCCAGTAGCTGTGTCCACACAGGTCATTGCATACCAATATCCTTCTGACACAGGTAGAGGCCCAATATAGTCTATCTGCCACTTGACGAGGGGTATAACCCCTTAGCTATTGTCCCATGTTGCTGTGGAACATGGTGTAAGTCCCTTTTGGAGCACACGACACACTCCTACTGGGCTCTACTAACTGCTTCGAAGGTCAAAGGCAAGCCCCACCAACAGGCTATAGCCAACATTGTCTTTTGCCCCACATGCAGCAAACACTGATGTAGCCATTGGGCTATATCAGGGGCAGGCTTGCCTTCTAACCAGTGTATCTGGGCCAATTTATCTGCTTCATCATTTCCTGGGGATGCCAGTGGCAAATGATCTGTCACATGGTATACTGTAATTATTTTAGTCTGACCACAGACCCATAAGTCTTGCCATAATTCTTGCCCCCAAAGGGGTCGGTGACCAACCAACCAGTTGGCATGGTACCAGGTTGGTAGCCACAGGGTCAAGCCCCGATAGCCCAGCTGTCAGTGCAGACCACTATAGGGGAGGGCTCCTGGCTGATCACGTGCCACAAGGCCCACAACTCTGCCCATTGGCTGTTCTTCCCCTCACCATTTTCCATCCATGTTGTCTCAGTCTTAGGATGGAAAGCTATGGCTCTCCATTTTGGGGGCTGCCCATGGCTGGAGCCATCTGTTTACCATGCATCTTTGGGTATAGGGGTCTTCCCTCCCAATAGGGACTCTCTGCTACTAATGGTTCAAAAGCAAGTTCTTCCTCCTTTTCACTAGTATATGTCACCGGCCCCAACACATGTTGGAGTTCTTCACTCAAGGGGCTACTAGAAAGGGCACTACACTGCTGTAGGTAAGCACCCCACTTGGCTAGTGTGGGTATTTGTGCCACGCCACTCCTTGGCTTTTGGGTCCTGTCTCGTACCCACCCCAAAATGGGATAGGTGGTTATTACCTTTATCGGGGCCATTCCAGTGATGGGTTCTGTAGCCAGCAAGGCGTGATACATGGCAGCCAGTTGTTTTTCTATCAGTGTATCGTACCTCTGCCCCTTTCCAGAATTGTGACCAGAATCCAACGGGTTGGCGAGTTTGTTCAAGCTGCTGCCAGAGACCCCAGCCATAACCGTCTTCAGTAACATGAACGTCCAACTCACAGGGCCTTGATGGGTCTATCACACTCAAGGCCTGCATGGCCTTGACTGCCCGTTTTGCTGTAGTAAAGGCAGATGCAAATGTCTCATCCCAGTCCCACCTGACGCCCTTTTGTACCAACTGGTATAAGGGCTTCAGAGTTTTTGCCAAGTGCAGGATAAACACTCTCCAGTAGCCTAGAAGACCCAGAAACTCCTGTAGCAGTGCTACAGTTGTGGGGGTAGGAAAGGCCTGGACTTTATCTATAACTGCTTCTGGTATCACTTTGGTCTTACCCGACCAGACCACCCCCAAGAATTTGACAGACAAACCAGGTCCCTGAACTTTGGTGCTGTTCCCATCCTTTCTCCTGTAAGTGTTGCAGCAGTCTAGGTGCTGCACCTTCTAGATCTGAAAGAGAATCAGATGTGAGCATGACATCATCAATATAATGGTACAGCCGCACCGTTGGTGGTTTCTCCCATGTAGCCAAGTCCTGGGCTACAAGTCCATGACAGATGGTGGGGCTGTGGAGTTATCCCTGTGGGAAGACGGTGAAAGTCCATTGCCATCCTTCCCACGTGAAGGCAAACTGTTCCTGACTTTCCTGCTCAATGTCAATGGAAAAGAAGGCATTAGCAAGATCTACCACATAATGATATGTCCCTAGTTCATGGCTGAGGGTATCCATCAAGCCTGCAATAGAGGGGACAGCAGCATGCATAGGAGGTATGGCCTTATTCAGTTCTGTGTAATCCACAGTCATATGCCAGGAGCCATCTGGCTTTTTTACTGGCCACACTGGGGAATTGAATGGACTATGGGTGGGCTTTATAATACCCACCTTTTCCAGCTCCTGGAGAGTTTCTCCAATCTCTTTATGGCCCCCAGGCAGTTTGTACTGTTTTGTATTAGTCACCCGCCGAGGCATAAGCAAAGCTGTGGGCGGGTGCCTAGCATGTCCCCTCAGAACTGCCTTCACCACACGTACTCTCAGTCAGAACTCCCCTGCAGTGGTCTGCAACCGTAGACCCTGCAGGATATCAATCCCCAAAATATACTCAGGGATAGGAGATATATACATGGTATACTCTTTTGGGGGTAGATGCCCTAATTCCAAAGGGATTTGGGCTTTTTTCTACTCTGATAGCCTTCCCCTGTATCCATCTATGATAGTGAGGGTCCCAGGGAACTGCTGAGGGTTACCATGAATCAGTGAACATTCAGCCCCAGTGTCCACCAGAGCCAGGACACGTTGTATGTTCACTGGGGACCAATGGATAGCTATTTCAACGTGTGGTCTCTGGTCCCCCCGTGGTCCCTCAGGGCAGATACCTTGACCTTCCCCTCAGTCAAACCATGTTCCCCAATCATCTTCCTGTGTGGGCCCAAGTGAGGTTGGCTCACTTTCCAGCAGGAAGCCTTGCAAACACACAGGCCGGACTCGTGGCTCTGTCTCTGATCTCTGCCTCTTTGGTCTTAATGACTGGAACTGCTGCTCTGGTTTCAGCTGTTCCCATAGCTCTAGTAAGATCCTATTTAACTTCTCATCTAATTTCTTTCCATCTGCTCCTGCCCGTATTAAATCAACCCACATCTGGGTCCTCGTAACCTTCATGGGGCCCTGTAAATTCTTCTTGTGAGCAACAGGTCTTACTTCTTTCCAAATTCTTGTGGCTTCAGCTTCTCCTAAGTCTGCTACTGTACATGTCACCTCGCTTATGGGATGCCCTAAGTGAGGGGAAAGAATGGCCACTAGAGACCCAAAGAGGGATGTAGGAGCCGTTTGAAGTACAATATTTCTCATCCCAGTAGTGAAAATCTCTTCATGTGGGCCATAATTCTCTGGACTATAGATGGCATTTCTCATGCCTAGCTCTTGTAGCACCTGTTGGAGTTCAGCATATGTCTGCCATCTAACAGGAGAGGATGGTAGATCACCCGGATTGGGCCATAGAGCACAAAGTGCAGCCATGAGCCAATCGAGGAGGGTGTGACTCCCTGGGGTCTGATGTGCATTTTGTAATCGCTGCCTCAAGGCAGGCTGCACTGTCAGGGAAGACAACTTTCCCATCTCTGACCCAGACAGCACAATTCCATCCACCCTAAGTCCCACAGACGCAGGAGCCAAGCTGTTATTGATTCCGAGGGTTTCTGCCTAAACCAGGAGCCCAAATCCACCAGCTCAGCCTGAGTATAGGGGTGGGCCATAGAGGGCTCCACGACCTGGGGAGGGGGCTGCTCCTCTCCTTGAGGAACCTTCAGCTGCTGGGTCTTTATTTTCTTTACAACCACGGGGTGTGCTTTCAATACAGGAGGCGCCAGTGCCTCTGGCATCACCCCTTCATCTTTCTCCAGCTCCTCCATTACTGGGGCTGATGGCACCTTTCTCTCCCCTCCCCCAAGTGCCTCCTCTGCCAGAACCTTTACCTTTTCTAGTTTACCTCGCAGCAATGCTACCTCAGTCTTCAGAAGGTCTCTTACCTTCAGCTCAATGCTTCCCAGCTGACGTTCTTGGACCACCTTTGCCTGTGCTTCCCTCAGGAGTTCGTCTTTTTCCTTGATGGCCTCTTCCTCCTTCAGAACATTTGGCAGCATTGCTGTCTCGTCTCCAGTGGCTCCTTGCTGCCAGCGCTCCCGTGCTACCTCCTCTCGCATCAAAGCCATCTCCTTCCTCAGGGAATCCACGACGTTTGCAGCTCGCATTCTCGTGCCGCCATTTCTTGGGTCTCTTCTGTAGACCTTTTCAATACTGTGAGAAGCAGCCAACCCACAGTCCCTGCTGCCTCACAGGCACTCTGCTTCTCAAAGGATCTACTTACTTACTATACGAGGGGCCAGCTCTACAGCCTCAGGTGTCACCTCCACTTGCCTCCAGTCCTGGGGTTGGGCCCAGTCTTCTAGAAGGCAAGCCACCTCAGACCACATACCCATTGGGGAACAATCCACTGTCTCCCCACTCACAGGGGCAACCGGCTGAAGCACCCCTCCCATAAGGGCAGCTTGTCTTTTTCCTTGGTCAACAATGAACCCTGCCGACTTTGCCAACTGTCTTGCAAATGAGTTTCAGCCCCAGGCAAGTTCGCTATAGATTCACTGTGACCAAAGAAATTTACAGCAAAGGGTTCTTGGGGTGAAAAGGTTATACCCAACTTTATTTTGAGGTGGCAGGTCAGTCCGTCAGTGCTGCCACCACTCCAGCCTCCACTCCGCTCTCCTACCCCCTTCCAGCCCAGCCACCCAGTCTCCGGCAGAGCCCTGGGCAGAACTCCTTACATTAACACAATAATGGCTTATTGCCTAAAGGTGTGGAAGCTGTAGCATAGCAACAGGCCAGTTACATTTAAGTTCAGTGAGGATCCTGGCCATAGGAACCCCACTTTACCCACACTTCAGTAGGCATTTACTTAAGTGCCTACTAAGTGGAATCGAAGAATGTGAATGATTTCAAGGACTGTTCTTCAGCTGAGGAAGTTTACGAGATTCTCCTTGCTGTGGAGAACATCCTGCTCCATAGTAGTGGCCAAGTGGCCCAAGCCCTGGATAATTCGTTCCCTGTGATGCAGGGGTTCTTGTTCACAAAGCTGAAGAATGAGCTTCACAAACACTCAAGGTAGGAGAGCAAGGTACAGGCTTTTATTTAGAGATAAAGTGAAAGGACAGAGCTCCCAGCTCACACCAGGAGGGGACAAGAGAGTCGGGGGTGGTGTGTTGTCTAGGGGTTTTATATGTAGTTGAAGATTTTTGAGAACATGAGAAAAAGCTTAGGGGTGTGGACTTATTAAGTGGTCCCAGAAAATTTAGAATTAAGACAAGCAACTTCCTGCTCTGATGATTTCTCCCTGAGATACCAGCATCTTGGTCTGGGGGCATATGAAACAAAGTTCCCTGCTCAGCCCCCAAGGTGGGCTGAGGTATTGTTTGCTAAAGAGTAAGTTAAGAATTTCTAACATCTTAACTTCTTGGGTATTAAAATGCAATCTTATCTTTAAGGTGGAATCCTTCTTGCCTTTTACTGTGTTGTTTATGGCTGGGCCTGCATGCTAAATTAGTTTGCCCAGTTTGCAAAATTACTCAATCAGATCTGAAGGAGGAAAGACAGCACATAGGCCTGGGCCTTTTAGCATGTTAAAGGGAATCTTACACATGATTATAAATGATTAACATAATATAAACCTGTGCTACTCTTCTTTGTCTGGGGTATATTAATTGATCTCACTGAAGAATGACTCTAGAGCTGAATGTTTAACACAGTTTTAGTAGGGGTTTTCATTGCATGTAGTTACATCGCTCTGACTGCAAATATCCTGCCTTGCTTTTTTCCGGAGGCCCTCATCCTACTCTGACTACACCCACGGTCCCTGTCTCACCTGGACTCCTTTTTATTTTTAATCTTTTAAAGATTGACCAACCACCCTTCTCACTTACTCCTGTAGTTATATTTACATATTCAGTCTGGTTATGGTCCAGGTTTACCTCATGGAAGCTTTTGAAAGTCTCTTCCTGGCCAGGTGGCTCATCTCTGCTCCATCTGATTTGGAATCTAATTTCCCAATTCCAGGGTAGTAATTAGCTCGCTGCAGCTTCCATATATGTAATGCTGCTAGTGTGCCCATACATAACGTGCACCTTTATAGCAGGGCACACATGTATGAAGATTTACAATTTGGTATTTGCTAGAAAATATTGGAAACACTAGAAAATAAGACTGTCAGGGAGGAAAATCTTTCCCTCTACTCTCTTAGGTTAGGTTGTTGGGCCTTTGAATGAAACTGACAAGACAATTAGCAAAGACAAAATTTAATTATGTATTTTTATTAAGCACATGAGTTCACAGAGATTATGACTCAAAGGGGCGGTTAGAGTTTGAGGCTTATACTATACCATCTTAATGGGAGAAGGGAATGGCAAGAACGGCACTTAGGAAAACTAAAGACTTATTTATAAGGGAAGGGGAGAGGGAAGAATTTATGGCATTTATGGAAAACATAAGTTTTTGGAAAGATTAATGGGCCCTTAGGAGTACAGATGAGAGATACTATATTTTTGTGACAGTGTCTGTTCAGGTGTGGTGTGGAGATCAGTATCTGTGGCGATAAGAATCAATTTTCCCCGGTTAATTTATAATAATAGGGTTCTTTTGAGTTTTTGGGTGGGGGGGACCTTCTTTTAGGTAGATAAGAGATTTCAGGTACTCAAACACCTGCTCAAAATAATTTTTATGCCACAGTGGCATGTTCTGGACCCCTTCACAGTCTATCTTTTTACTCTAGAGGATTCCAGTGGGTAAAACATAATTGGATGAAACTGTTCTCCAAAATTATAACAGTGTTTCTATTGGAGCTCAGAAACTTTCAAGCAAGTGGCTAAAATGTAAAACAAATACAAACAACCACAATGACTAGGATATTATTTACTGGCTCCAGATGACACTGTTGTTCCAAATGTAAAATACTGTTTACTCGACAAGATTCCTTTCAGCAAGTTAAGGGGGATAAGAAAAAGATTTTATTCAAACCAAATGGTTTAAAATTATTAGTCCATTTTTATTTAATCTTTTCCTGTTTTTAAGGATGGCATTAATAAACTCAGTATATTTTCAGCACATTTTTCTTTTTGACAATTAAAAAAATATCTCATTCATTCAAGAAATAATTATTGTGCTCGCACTATTTGCTGGAAGTTTTATTTGAAGCCTGATTTTGTGATATGCCAAAGATGGACAAGAACTCTAAATACAGGATTAAAAAGATAACTTGCTATCCCAAGGGAAAAGAAGTGAACAAAAATTTTGATGAAGTAGCTATCAAAAGAGAAAGGAAAAAACCAGGGGTATAGGCCAAGCAGCCATAAATCATGAAAGGTTAGAGTTGGTAAATTATGGCTGAAGTTGAAGAAGAGATTGAAGTTCATCAGAGAGACATATTTAATACCTACAAAATAATGCAGCAGAACTTATCTTTGTGAGAAGTAGGACATAAGAATATCATTAATGCAAATTAAAACCATAATGAGGTATCACCTCAAACCAGTTAGAATGGCCACTATTCTAAAGACAAGAAATAAATGCTAGCCAGGATGTGGAGAAATGGGAACCCTCCTACACTGTTGGTGGGAATGTCAGTTGGTGCAACCGCTGTGGAAAGCAGTATGGACGTTCTTCAAAAAACTCAAAATACAAATACCATTTGATCCAGTAATTCCACTTCTAGGAATCTGCCCAAAGAAAACAAAATCCCTGATTTGAAAAGACATATGTACCCCTATGTTTATCACCACACTATTTGCAATAGCCAAGATATGGAAACAACCTAAGTGTCTATCAATAGATGGATGGATAAAGAAGATGTGGTACATATACACAATGGAATATTATTCAGCCATAAAAATACAAGAAATCCTGCCATTTGCACCAACATGGATGGATCTAGAGGGTATTATGCTCAGTGAAACAAGTCAGGTGGAAAAAGACATACCATATGATATCACTTATTTGTGCAATATAAAAACAAAGCAAAACAGAAGGAACAAAACAGCAGTAGACTCATAGACACTGAGAAGTGACTAGTGGTTACCAAAGGGGAAGGGTCAGGGCGGGAGGGTAAGGAGGATAAAGAGGCACAATAATTCACAATCACAATATAAGTTGGTCACAGGGATGGTAGCACAGCATGAAGAATGTAGTCAATGATTCTGTAACATCTTTCTACTTTGATAGATAGTAACTATACTAGAGTGGATGAGGATTTAAAAACATGGGTAACTGTTGAACCACTGTGTTGTACATTTGAAACCAACATAAGTTTGTGTATCAAAAAAAAATCAACTTCCTTGGTGTCTGCTGGGTTGACTGAATAACCTCAGCTCATTGGAACCTAGAAACTGAAAGAGTAAGGAGACTTTCTGTAGTAGTAGTTCCAGGTTAGAGAATTTTGACCTGAGCTGGAAAGGGCTGAATTTAGAGAATACAGGGCTGAATTTAGAGAATACAGGACTGAGACAATGAGCTGTTGTAGAATTAATAGGCTTTCTTGGCAGTTACTTGTCATTTAATCCACTATATGCTTTCTATACTGTGGGAACCAGCACTGCCTGCTTGTAACCATGTGTCCACATGTCCTCCACCTTTGGGCAGTATGCTAGGTATAAGGTATGTTGATGGCCTGGGGCTGGCCAAATCCCTCCAGCCTTATCTATGGAAACATCTTATTGGGAGGCAGACCCCTCAGACCAAGGTTTTGTTCCTTGGGGTACTGGTGGTACCAGAATGATCCCTCCTAGCATCGCAAGTGGTCCCTGTCCTCTCACCCCTGACATGCAGAGGAGTCTCTGTCCCCTCACCTCACATAAGCAGCTCCCCCCAGTTCCACGACAGTGGTGCACAAATGTCGTCCAACTGGTGCTCCTAGACTCCTTGTACTTGGTCCCAACACACCCTTGTGTCTCAGGCATCTCCGGTTCTATTCTTTGGTCTTTCAAGCACTTTCCCATCACAACTGTCCCACTTGGTGCACTACTGGACTTGTGATCACACACATACATAGTCTGATTTAATTCTTAACAACAATCCAGTGAAGTGCTAGATTATTTTGACTTCACAGAAGAAGAAACAAATTATGTAACTATTCTTTTATCAATGATCATTTATTTCTTGTTTTTTCTGTGCTGAATTAGACATTCATTTTACATATTTTTAAGTACATGTATTTTTATTTTTGCTGGCTTCTTTGCATACTGTAATAGAAAATGCAAGATTACTTTTCCATATTTGCTATGACTATAACTAGAAAAAAATATATATAAAAACCTGGAAGGAAATAAAAGTGGTAACAGTATTTGTATTCAGTCATGTAATTACGGCTATTTTTGATTCCCATTTTCTACATTTTCATATTGGACTTATGTTATTTAAAATGAAATCATAAATAAACATAATGAACAAATGGTATGATATAGATTATGTAATGTAGCCTCATAGCTTAGGGAAATACTTATAGAATCTTTCCTAAAAGCAGTTGAATACATTATCTCAATGTAAGCCATGCCCCAGGCATAAAATCTGAAATATTATATATTATGTTGGTTCATAAACTAATTGGAGTCTATCTTATAAATACTTTATAAGACATGTAAACAAGGCCAGTGTTATAGGGGGCTGGCTGGGTGGTCCAATATACAGGAGAAGGTAAGAAAGGAGAGTTAGAGAGCCAGAGTGAATAGGAGAGACAGCCTTTAGAGTCAGCTGCTTACAGATGTGTGGTTTTGAACAAGTTGTCTGACTTCTCTGAGACTGTCTCCTCTTCTGTAAATGGAAATAATGATTCCCACCAGGCAGATCTGTGCTGAGGATGAATTAACAGCCAATTGGAGTATGTTCAAAAGGGAAGAAGAGGAATTAGAAGCAGCAAATATAGACCACTGTTTTGAGGAGTTTCACTCTAAGGAGAAGCAGAGAAATGGGGTGGTAGCTAGAGGGGAATGTGGTAGGGAAAGTCTGTTATTGTTTTATTTTTCAAATGTATTTTAAATCATGTTTATATGCTGATAGGAATGATCCTTGGGAGAGGGAAAGATGAGTGATGATAGAGAGCTGCAGGAGTCATGATCTTAATTGAGCTCCAGGGAGGACTGGCTTTAGACAGCGTGTGGACAGCAGCAGGTGGGATAGAGGTGCCCGGGTGCAGGAGTCGGTACAAGCAGGGGTAGGAGAGCTTGAAATTGCCCTCATCACTCTTGACAGTATTGTGATTAAGTCCCTCCCTCCAGCAAACAGCAGGACCCAGGGGATGGCACTGGGAGGGTCAGTGGGGAGAAGTCGGTAAACTTGAGGAGAGCTGAGACACTGTGACATAGTTGTCTAGAAGAGTAAATTGATAGAAAATGTTGAATGATTGCAGGGTGGTAGAGATAGGGCCACTAGGGCCCACTGTAAGTAAGGAGACCAGAATTTCAGATGAGGTCAGAGCAATGTTGTAATGTTTTCCAGGCTCCAGGGGAGAATCAGTCTCCTTGCCTTTGTGGGCTTCTGGAGGCCACCTGCATTTCTTGACTCCTGGTCCCTTCTTCCATCCTCAAAAGCCAGCAATACAGTGTTATGAAATCTCCTTCACCGACTCTGCAGCTTTCCTCACACTGCCTTCTCTCTAACACTGACCCTCTTGCTTCCTCTCGAGGACCCTTGTGATTACTTTGGGCCTACCTGGATCATCCGAGATAACCTGGGATAACCCTTCTGTCCCCAAATCCTTAATCACACCAGCAAAGTCCCTCTTGCCATGTAAAGAAACATACTCACAGGCCTTCTCATTAGGACACGGACATCTTTGGGGGGGCCTTTATTCTGTCTCCCATAATTATTTAAATTGAATATATTTTCATCTGATCATTAGCTTTTTGTATTTCTTTTGTAAATTAGCTTTTTCTGACACTTTTTTTTTCTGTTAGCTGATAGCCTTTCTAATTCATTTGTAAGAATTCTTCTCTCAGGAATATAAACCCTAACATACATTTTTAATATTTTTCTCCCAGTTTATTGCTTATCTTTCAATGTTGTGTACAAGATACTATCTAATAACTTTAAAAAGTTATTACTTTTTAAAACTTTATATTGTGAAAAATGTCAAATAAATAACATAGAGAGAAGAGTGTATTAAATCTCCATATATTCATTGCCAAGCTTAAATAATAAAAAAAATTGACTCGAGGCTAATCTTATTTTACTTATACCCATACCCACTTCCCCTAAATTATTTATTATTTTGAAGCAAATCACAGACATCATATCTCATCCATGAATATTTCATCAAAATACATTAATTTCCTGATTTAAATTTTCCTAAATTATTTTCTTTAGGGTTTTGGTTTTTGGTGCCATGTACACAAAAGCCCAAATCACTGGTTTTTTCAAAGGAAATAAAAATAAAGTCTGAATATAAGTTTTTGCACCTTTTAAGGAAGTTATGTTTCCTTTATCTCTAAATTGTTTTTATTAGCAATGACCACTGCCTGACTGCTTAACCAAGTGTGAGTGAGTAACTACCACGTGGAAAATGCTGTGAACTGAACTTCATTACCCTTGCATGCATGTGTACAGGGAACTGTATAAAAGGATTACTGTTATAAAATTAGCAGGCTGCCCATTGGTGTCTGCACTCCTCATTTAGTCCTCTTTCCATGACGCCCCTGATGATTGGGAACAACTGCTACACGGCTGGCAATTGTCTGCCTTGCCGGCATCATTTACGCATTTGAATTTTTTTTTTTTTTTGCCAACATCATTGGGCAGTGTGTGGAAGTAAGAACAAATATTCAAAATGAAGGGAAGAACATAACCTCTTCGCGGTCAGCCTGCTGCTTGATGACACCTCCATGTTCTCAAAGGGATGAGCCCCAGTCCTCTGTTTAACACACATTGTGATAGATTTTTGGCACCCACAGATGGAATTAGAGAGCTGTTGGCTTCCACTTTGAAAAAGAAGAAATATGATGAGTATAGTTATTACTTAGGACTAGGTAAGAATAGGTGAGCCAGGTGATTTCTTAGCGTTGGAGACATTAAAGGGGGCAGCAGCACAGGAGTTCAGTGTGTGCTTGTCACAGCCTAGCAGCTCCACAGCCAAAACAAACTCAAACCTTAGTATCATAATTACCAACTGCTTTGTTTGGCACCCTCTAATTTCCTACTCTTAACCCCTTGCAACCTGATTTCCACCCCTTCTTTTGAGGGTTACAAGCTAGACACTGGACATTATTTCAGTTTCTTTCCTGTGCGTCCTTTCTTTGGTGAGGACTGTTAATGGTCCCCTTCTTTAAACTCTTTGCTCTTAGCTTGTGATGCTCAATGGTTCTGTTCTCCTTAGGTTTTTCTGTGTGAACTTTGCCTACTACAGTATCTACTCCTTTCCCTTCATCTATTAAATGTGGCTGCCCTGGAAGCTTTGCTGGTCCCCGGTGCTTCCCTGTTGGCACTCACTCCTCAGCATCAAGTGCCAGACTCTCAGGTTTCTGTTTCAAGCCTACCTTCTTCCTGGAACTCCCAACTCACGTTTCTGGCTAATTTCTGGGGATGTCCAGGTTGACTTTGCTCACCTCAGACTTTTTAGCCCCATGGCTGTGTTGAACTGTAGGCCCTGAACACCAGTATCCATCACGTCCAGGCACACACCCAGTTCAGATGATCCTAGCAGCAGCTGAAAAGGATCATGATTTGGCGAATCTTAGCTATAAAGCAGGCAAGCCTGAGTTGAGCCTGTGGTAGCCAAGAGAGGGAGTTCCACAGCCTTCCCTCCTAGGGACCTGGTTTCCACTTGTCTTTTCTTCCCCAAAACTTCATTCTCCCTCTAGTTCTGAAGCCTGAAATGTTGACTAGTTTCACCCTGTGCCTTCCCAGACAACCAAGTCCTGTTTTGTTTTGTTCTTTTTTCCCCCAACTGCATTAGTGCTATGTCCCAGCCTTCCCTAGCAGTTTTCTGGATATTGGGCCTTGAGCCATGGGGCCACTCTCCTGCACATTCAGTAAGTCTTGACTGTTACCCCTTCTCAAAGTCTGGCTTTCTTCTCTGTCCTGCTGCCCAACTTCCTTCATGCCTTTATCACTGAATGCTCAAAATTATTGAAAACCCCTCCAACTGTTATTTCTGGATGCAGTGCCTCACACTTCTGCTTACCCTGCCTTCTAGTGCTACCTTAAATCCTTCCTGGAACTTGATGAGGACTAAAGATACACTTACTTTTAGAGTAGATTTTTAAAAACTCTTAATTTTATTAGAATTTTTTAATTTTTTACTATTTATTCTCAACTGTTTATCATGTGAAAGTTTGGAGGGCCTAGCCCTAGCCTTGCTAGGGTCACATAAAGTCTGACAAGGACTCTATTGACATGTGCTAACTAAAGCTGTACCTAAAATATTTTTACTCACCCACCTTGATCATGTTGCTGCATGGGAAAACACCTTCAGGTAGCTTTCATGCCAGGTCATAGTCCATGCTTACTAGGGTGCTATTTGAGGCCTTCCACAGTTACTCTCTTTAATATCAGTACTTATTTTTCCAGCTTTATTGGGATAATTGACATATAACATTGTATAAGTTTAAGGTGTACAGTGTGATGATTTGATAGAACTTTTTGGTGTTAGTAATAGGGGGACTCCCTGCTCCCTATTCTCCTCTTTCTTTCTCCCTTCCATTCTAGTTCATTCATTGACTAAATAATTATTGAACATTTAAAAAGGCAGGCCAGTAAATAAAGAGGTGTAGCAGGTGGTGGTAGAAGCTGCAGAAAACTGGAGAGAGGATGTGCCTCATCCTGAGGGAGCAGCAGCTGCTGCTCTCTCCACTGTTTCCATGTGGGATGTGGGTCCAGTGCTGTCAGATCATCATCTTTTTCAAGAGAAGCTGGTCGCCTGGATTTTGATGTAAAATCTCCTAATTTTGAATTGGTAGCAACGAATTCAAAAGCCTTTTAAACCCTGTGAGGGTTAAGAACAGCCGTGAGCTGGCTGTGGCCTGCCAGCTCCCAGTGTGCAGTCTCTGCTCTCCAGAAAGCCTCTCCGTTCCCTGACACCTTGTGCTTTCAGGACTCTTCCGTTTGTTCTTCATGTCCCATTATTTGGGCTGCCCAATCCCATTCTCTCCGTTGACCCAAATCCTAACTCTTACCTAATCTTTAAGATCAGACTCAAAGTCTGCTGTACGACGACACACTTGACTTTCCAGCAGCAGTAATGACAGAGCTAGTAGGGAAAGCCAAAATCAGAAATGGGATGACAGGTGGTCTAGATACCAAATCCTGGGAAGTCAGCCAAGGTGGGGATCAGATTCCCAATCTTAAATCCAGGCAACAGGGAGCCAGAGGACAAGAGGTTCGGTAACTTGGGTTAAGAAGTCTGAGCAAGGCACAGGTCTGTACTAGGTACAGGACACCAAAGATCAGAATGGAACTTGGTAAAAAGTTACAGGATGATAGATATTTTAAAAAACAGAATTCTGTAGTTTTGGGAGGGAAAGAAAGAGGGGCAACTAACATTTTTAAAAACCTATTGTGTGCTAAGTGGGTCTCAAAGTCATACCTGAAGTTCAGAAAAATAACATAGTTGATTCATGTCACCCAGCTAATAAATGGCAGAATGAGAATTTTTATTTTCAGTTCTTTGTGGAAACTGACCCAAGTGTTTTCTCAGTTTTGGCTGCATATTACAATCACCTGGGGAATGTGTAAGTGTGTCTCTCTCTGTGTTTGTGTGTTTAGGCAATACAGCATTGTGTCCAGAGTTTGGTCCCTGGGGAACTTTAAAAAAAATTCAGATGCCTAGATGACAATCCATACCATTTAAATAGAATCTTTAGGGGACTACTCAGGCACTAGTAATTTTCAAAGTGCAGGTGATATCAGGGTACAGCAAGGTTGCGAACCACTGTGTCCTTCCCACAACATTGACTCCTAATGAGCATTGTTCACAGAGGGGAAGCAGTAATAAACAGGTAGAGTCAGAGAGGCCAGTGGAACTCTAGTGTTATTTTAGTGAGTGCTTTCTTCAAGTGGAAATGTACGTCTGTATGCATTCCACAACCAGATACTCAGTCTGGGAATAAATAGGGACCAGTCAGCCAGACTGAGCAATGAAGATGATAAAATAATAGTTCTCCAAATGTTGGTTTTTGTTTTTTAAAAGTGTACAATTCAGTGGTTTGTACTCTATACACAGAGTTTTGCTACCGTCACCATGATCTGTTTCAGTAATATTCCTCACCTCACAGAGGAACTCCATACCCTTTAGCTGTCAATCCACCAGCCCAAAGCAACCCACAACCTCTAACCTTTCCTTCTCTATAGATTTCCCTGTGCTGTATTCAAGCATTGGTTTTTAACCCAGGTGTTTCATTGATGATCTTCTTTATTTTTATTTTTTACTTTTTATGAAGCATAATATGTTACAGAAAAAAAAGCATAAGCCATATATATACACAGCTCAATAGTTTTGCAAACTGAACTCACTGTAACCAGCACCTGGGGCAAGAAACTAAACCTTATCAGCATCTGACAAACTTCCCTTGAATCCCACTCCTTCAAGGGTAACCCCTCTTCTGACTTCTAGAAGCATAGATTAGTTTTGCCTCCTTTTGAACTTTGTACCAATGAAATTATAGAATATGTCCTTTTTTTGTGTCAGGCTTCTTTTATTCAACATTATGTTTGTGAGATTCATCCATATTATTGCCTGTAGCTGTGACAGTCTTTTGATGGTAAATATTATTTGGAAAAGTTCATCGAGACACTAAAATATTCTTTAGGTGACTTATTGAATAAGCCACTTCCCATGGTCAGTGTGAAAAGAATCCATTTATGAAAGATTTTGGGAATTTAAATTCAGAAGACCAACACTGTTGAGAGCAAATGATAGCATCTTTGTATTGCAGAGCTAGTCAGGAAACTTATTAAACTTGAACTAAATTAACTTGAATGTTTATAAATACTTAACAAAGATAAGAGATTGAATTCCTTAGGTCCTTCTTCCTGGGATCTTTTTATTTTGGCATGTCTTTGGGAACTGCTTATGATTTTCCCCCCTATTTAAAAGATTTTTCTCTTCACATTTAATATCTAATACTTTGGATACTAACCCCTTTCTTCACCTAGGAATGTTGAAGTATAAGACCAAACATATAGCTAAGGACGAAGTAGTGTTTTCATATCTACAAGTGTTAGAAAGTGCCATATAATTTATTCTTAGTTTTCTTAACAGTTTCTTCTCTCCGTACACATTCAAACAAGCTAGTAGGTTGCTTGCTAACCATGGCAAAGTACTTTGAGCAGAAATTTGTTCTTTGTGGAATTTCTTCTTACAGACCAACAAGGTTGCCCCTCAGAATAAAGCACAAGGAATGTCTTTGTCAATCAGGCCTTTCCTAATGTATTTGAATGTTCAGGTAGGTGCCTTGGGAAGGTGCTGAATGAATGGTAAGGAGGGGTACAGGTCTTATACTCTCCTCTCTTCCCCAAAATAAGCCTCACAGAGCTACTGGAGTATGAAGTCAGTATCTCGATTTGAGGCCAGCCAGATCAGAAGCATTGAAAACAGAGGCTCTATGATGTTTAAAATACACACAACAAATATAATACCAATGAATGTGTTTCCTGAACTAGATACTACTTCCCTGTACCCATAAATTAGCAATGATGTTTAGTCCTCAGACCAGAATCTCCAAAACTAGTTAAAAAAATGTATCCCTAGGCAAATAGGCAAAACCAATCACTTTTACAGGTTTTTACAGCTGTGTTGCTCCAGATTTCTCTGTGATTCCCTTAAGATCCCACATTTTATAAGTAAAGTCATCAGACTCCTGCCACTTCCAAGGGAAAAACAAAAACTACTACTTTTAAATGCTTAAAAACTTGAGTATTTTCTCAGTTTGCAGTGAAAAATGAGGAAATTGCAGAGTGTGTTCATGGAAATGAAGCCTAGCTTTTCCAAGATGTATGTCTTGTTGTCTTTGCTCGTCACAGAGATAGGTGTTCTCTGATCAAAGTGCTTATATGAGTGTTTTTGTCCAGGATTTATATACAGTGAGAAAGCTTTAAGGAAATTTTTCAAAAGCCATTTACCCCCATCCCCTCTTTTCTGAGCTGTTGTGCCCAGCCTTGAACTTGATGTTGTAGGAACGGCAAACTGCTTGTGCTGGCCAGCATATCCCACTGCTGCTGCGCTTTTGCTCACTGATCCTGGCACAGCTGTCGTCAACCACTGTACTTGCTTTACCTGTTTGTTCTTCCTTCACCCTCAAGACTCAGCTCAGGTGTCATCTGGAATTCTGAACCTCTAATTTGACATAATAGCCTCTTCTCTGTATTCTCACTGCATCCATGAAAATCTGTCTTAAACCTTATTGTGTTACAGTGACATTAAAAGTCTTCATTGTATGTGTCTCTCCCTTTAGCATATGCAGTCCTTGCAAGCAAATTATTAATAAAAATGATTACGTGACCATCCTTTTATTTTTCTTTTAAAAAATCACATTAGCTATAAGACCAACATCACTCTAATGCCAAAACCAGGCAAAGACACCACAAAAAAAGAAAATTACAGACCAATATCCCTGATGAACATAGATGCAAAAATACTCAACAAAATATTAGCAAACCGAATTTAAAAATACATCAAAAAGATCATCCATCATGATCAAGTAGGATTCATCCAGGGATGCAAGGATGGTACAACATTTGAAAATCCATCAACATCATCCACTACGTCAACAAAAAGGACAAAAACCACACAATCATCTCCACAGATGCTGAAAAGGCATTCAACAAAATTCAACACCCATTCACAATAAAAAAACTCCCAACAAAATGGGTATAGAGGGCAAGTACCTCAACATAATAAAGGCCATATATGACAAACCCACAGCCAACATTATACTTAACAGCGAGAAGGTGAAAGCTTTTCCTTTAAGATCAGGAACAAGAAAGGATACCTACTCTCCCCACTTTTACAGTACTGGAGGTCCTAGCCATGTCAATCAGACAACACAAAGATATAAAAGGTATCCAGATTGGTAAGGAAGAAGTGAAATTGTCCCTGTTTGCAGATAACATGATAGTGTACATAAAAAATCCTAAAGACTCCACTCCAAAACTACTAGATCTAATATCTGAATTCAGCAAAGCTGTAGGATACAAAATTAATACACAGAAATCTGTTGCATTCCCATACACTAATGGTGAACTAGCAGAAAGAGAAATCAGGAAAACAATTCCATTCACAATCACATCAAAAAGAATAAAATACCTAAGAATAAACCTAACCAAGGAAGTGAAAGACCTATACACTGAAAACTACAAGACACTCTTGAGAGAAATTAAAGAGGACACTACTAATAAATAGAAATTCATCCCTTGCTCTTGCCTAGGAAGAATTAATATTGTCAAAATGGCCATCCTGCCTAAAGCAATTTACAGATTCAATGCAATCCTTATCAAAATACTAATAGCATTCTTCAATGAACTAGAGCAAATAGTTATAAAATTGATATGGAACCATAAAAGACCCTGAATAGCCAAAGCTATCCTGAGAAGGAAGAATAAAGCAGGGGGAATTATGCTTCCTGACTTCAAGCTCTACTACAAAGCCACAGTGATCAAGACAATTTGGTACTGGCACAAGAATAGACCCATAGACCAGTGGAACAGAATAGAGAGCCCAGATATAAACCCAAGCATATATGGTCAATTAATATACAATAAAGGAGCCATGGCTATACAATGGGGAAATGACAGCCTCTTCAACAGCTGGTGTTGGCAAAACTGGACAGCTACATGTAAGAGAATGAAACTGGATTACTGTCTAACCCATACACAAAAGTAAACTCAAAATGGATCAAAGACCTGAATGTAAGTCATGAAACTGTTAGAAAAAAACATAGGCAAAAATCTCTTGGACACAAACGAGCAACTTCTTCATGTACTTATCTCCCCAGGCAAGGGAAACAAAATAAAAAATGAACAAGAGGGACTCTATCAAACTAAAAAGCTTCTGTACAGCAAAGGACACCATCAGTAGAACAAAAAGACATCCTACAGTATGGGAGAATATATTCATAAATGACATATCCGATAAGTGGTTGACATCCAAAATATATAAAGAGCTCATGCACCTCAACAAACAAAAAGCAAATAAGCCAATTAAAAAATGGGCAGAGGAGCTGAACAGATACTTCTCCAAAGAAGAAATTCAGATGGCCAATAGACACATGAAAAGATGCTTCACATCGCTAATCATCAGAGAAATGAAAATTAAAACCACAATGAGATATCACCTCACACCAGTTAGGATGGCCAACATTCAAAAGACAAACAACAACAAATGTTGGCGAGGATGTGGAGAAAGGGGAACCCTCCTACCCTGCTGGTAGGAATGTAAAATAGTTAACCACTGTGGAAAGCAGTATGGAGGTTCCTCAAAAAACTCAAAATAGAAATACCATTTGACCCAGGAATTCCATTCCTAGGAATTTACCCTAAGAATGCAGCAGTGCAGTTTGAAAAAGACATATGCAACCCTATGTTTATTGCAGCACTATTTACAATAGCCAAGAAATGGAAGCAACCTAAGTGTCCATCAGTAGATGAATGGATAAAGAAGATGTGGTACATATACACAATGGAATATTATTCAGCCATAAGAAGAAAACCAGTCCTACTGTTTGCAACAACATGGATGGAGCTAGAGGGTATTATGCTCAGTGAAATAAGCCAGGCAGAGAAAGACAAGTATCAAATGATTTCACTCATTTGTGGAGAATAAGAACAAAGGAAAAACTGAAGGAACAAAATAACAGCAGACTCACAGAACCCAAGAATGGACTAACAGTTACCAAAGGGAAAGGGACTGGGGAGAATGGATGGGAAGGGAGGGAGGGATAAGGGGGGAAAGGGCATTACCATTAGCACACGTAATGCAGCGGCGGGGGACACAGGAAAGGCAGTATTTATAGAGAAGACAAGTAGTGATTCTATACCTTCTTACTATGCTGATGGACAGTGACTGTAGTGGGGTATGTGGGGGGGGGCTTGATAAAAGGGGGTCTAGTAACCATGGTGTTCAAGTGATTGAACATTAATAATACCAAAAAAAAAATCATATTAGCTCATTTCCAAACTTTAGGTTTGGTTTAAGAATCCTTAATGGAAAATACATGCAGCTTTGTGAAATGACTATCATTATTTTGTCTACTATTAAACAGAAACAATGTAGATGAAAACTAACTTTCATAGTCTTTAAGTATACAGTTGATGCTGAGCAAATAGGGACTGGAGTTCCCTTTTAAAAAAATGTTCGTTTCCTGCTTTTGCTCTGTGTGTGTTTCCCTTTCTTCCTTTATTAACCCCTATTGTTCTCTGTTACACTAGATTTTCTTTTTTCCTATTTCCAAAGAGTAGGTCCTTATTTATGTTTATTGTCAGTTTATAGATTTGGGTTTCCAAGATTACTTCAAAGATAACAGCTTATTTATCCTTTCAGAACCATGTCTGAAAGCTGTGTACCTGTCACTGAGCGAAGGATGATGTCTGGGCTATGATCATATGGCCTAACAGTAATCATGATAGTTTATACATCTGTGAGGTAGGAACTGCAATTGTGCTTTTTTTCAGATAAGGAAATGGACTCAGAGAACTTAATGACTTGCCCAGCATTGTACAAGTTTTAAATGCAGAGCTGGGATTAAGAACTAAACTACCAGATTCCAGAACCTACGCTTTAAAATTTTTTTAATTGTTTATTTCTAAATAAAAGAAGTATAGACTTAATAGGAAGTTGCAAAGAAATGTACAGGGAGGTCCTATGCAACCTTCTCCCCATAACCCCTAATTTGACATCCTATGTAACATTAGAACGACATCAAAACCGGGCAGTAGTTCAGCATCCCATAGGTATGGTAAACTGAGGTCTCTTATTTGCACAGAATTATAGTTCAGTATTATTTTTTAAATAATAATAGCATTCTTTATAGTGCCTTCATTTTAATATACAACTCATTATTACTGTGATATACATTGAAGAAGAATGTGGTTTAGATCATTGGTTCTTAACCTTTTAGGACATAGATTCATTTTAGAAGGCAATGAAATAGGATCTTTTTTGCAAAAAAAAAAAAAGACATATAAACACATACATACAAAATGTTCATGATTTCATATATGTCCTCTACATCCACCCCTAAAAATGTGCATAGACCTCAGGTTAAAACTGGTTTAGAGAAACACTTAAAAATGTAAATACATTTACTTAAATAAATCTAGAAATTCTTTTAACAATCTTTAGTAGTGCTTTTTTATCTTTTCCCAAATCTGCTCATATAAAAGCCTCCCAAACCCTCTTATGCTTTTACTTAAGGGGCTGAAAGTTCCTTGGATTTCCTATAGCTCTTGGTCACTTAGGGAAAAAACTCTTCTTCCAACATTATTGCCCCTATAAGCATACTTTATCTGAGACTGCTTTCTTGTGCACAAAAGGCCTTTGGTCAATAACTTTCAGTTGTCTTACCCTTTTCAAGTCACCACCACTAACTTGGGTAATTTGAGGTCATGGGTCTGAGGCGAGGGATCAGGCCGGGGATCTCTGAAGCCCCAACTAGATATGAGAGTGAAACTGGGAGCTCCTGTCAATTTTGAGTCAGCTGCCAGAAGCCAGGAAATATATTTCCACAGCAAGGGCTCACTTAGAAAGTGTGAGCCACCATCCAGGAAGAAGAGGGTAGAGATATGAAAAAAGCCAGGCTTATGGTCTTACCAGGAGGGTGGGACAAATCTTGATTCTGAGGAAGATTCTTGGATTGAACATAAACCTCTTATATGCTTCCTGCTGAGGTAAAGCTCAGAGAAGTATTCTGCTGCTACGGAGCCAGGATCCAGAGTTCAGCCAGTGTAGAGCCTATAAGGAAGTGGTTACACCTGGAAACGTGGGTGGAAAATAAGGGCTGATGCTGACACTTTATGCAAGGGATTGGCTGTGCTCTGCTTTCAGCTGGAGAAAATGCTTTCACTGTGCATCAGCTTCATAATGTTTTATGATGATCTTTTTCCAATCAGAAGCAATTTCACAACTGCTCTACCATCTTTTAAGTTTTTTGTCTGCTGACGAATGCCTTATATTTTGCATACAGTCGGTTTTTTACTATCCTCAATAGTTTTATAGCCTGGTTGCTAAAAGAGACTAGTGAAACAAATTTGCTTTCAAAGATACAGCATTCTTTTCCAAGTCCTTCTGAATTTGACTATTTAAGGTAAACCTTATGCCATGACTTTTCTGCATTGTCAGACTACCTGAGCCAAGAGGAGAATGGCGAATGGAAGAATGGGGGGTAGACCTGGACTAGCATCTGTTTATGACTTTATGTAGTGCTGTGTTGGGGTCCCCAAATATTGAAGGTCTGCCTCAGTTTTATAACAGGAATCAGACTATATACCCACTATGCCAGAAATGGCTCTACTCTATAAATAAATGCTCCCAACCACTCCAAAGTTGGCTGTTCATCCCTGAGGAAACTAGAGGTCAAAGAAGTAAACTAATGTGAACAGTGTTTCAAACCTAGTTAGTGAATAAAATGGGATTTGATCCCATGTGTTTCATGCTCCTATATTTAAGTGGGGAATTTGCTCCTCAGTTCTGGTTTCTCAGAGTATAAACTCCCTTCTTCCCACCAGGAGGAAATCCGGCTTAGGGGCACTGGTTGGCACTAACTTAATCTGCTGGAGACCAATAACCTACCAGAACACCATTTCACAAAGGGAGATGTGTCTTTCCAAAAAACATAGTATCTGCTGCCCAGGGCCATCACACCCCCCAACTCTGGATGAGAATGCTTGGTGACCATTAAGTCAAAGAGAAGGGAAGTGGATAACCTCAAGGCATCTTACATCCAGAGTGTAAAGCATGAAGAATACAACACACCTTGTAGCCCAGTAATAGCTAGAATATTCCTGTCTGCCAAGTATAGTCTACCCTAGACAGTGCAATATAAGCACTGGTGAAATTTTGCCTTTTTTCCAAACTTATTTTCTGGGCTCCAGGCAACTCAGGGTGAATGACTCCTCTTTTATTTTATGTTATACTTAGTTGTGAAACTTTCCAGGATTACTGTATCTCTAGATCACAGCCTGAGGTGATTTTAGCTGTCATCACAACTTCAGGAGCATTGGATAAAGACCATAAGAATTTACAAACCATTATTCAGGGTGGGTTACTTTTGTAATCTCATAACCTAATTCTTTGGATATTAATTTTTCATCAGATTTTTGTTTCTAAATTCTGAAGAGCTA
This sequence comes from Phataginus tricuspis, assembly GCA_029783875.1. Lineage (NCBI taxonomy): Eukaryota > Metazoa > Chordata > Mammalia > Pholidota > Manidae > Phataginus > Phataginus tricuspis. The sequence goes on from JAQQAC010002594.1 coordinate 31,064,598, forward strand.
ATCTCTTTAGAGTTTGCAACCTTGGTCCTTTCAAGCTCTGGTAGCATTTAGAATCTCTCCTACTGGAAGACTTCAATGTTACAAAGCTAAAATCCACTATCAATGCCAGTCATTCATGTTGTTACATTTTATACTTAACAAGGAAGGAGCAGACCATGCACATGTGTTGCACCTTTCTGGATATGTGACATATTTACACACAATAATGAAATGGAGGGGAAGAACTTCTCTTTAGATCCTAGCCTGTTCCCCGTCTCACACAGATAATGGAAGGAAAAATTCTAGGAGAAATTAACATCTGATTGTTTGTTCAGGTGAAATAGCCTTTCTCCTCTCCTGCTCTGAAAGGAGCAGTTGCATCCTACTCATGGGAGCAGGCTTCTCTTTACATCAGAAAGCTTTGTAAAGGAGCCAGCTGCACCAAGAAAGTCCCTGAAATTCTGAAGTAAAATGTTTTCAATCAGGAAGGCTTGCTCCAAGGCTGAAGAGGTTATGTGTTTAGCAATGGGATGCAGTACAGTGGCACAGACAAGGGGGACTTTGAGGTGTCTTTCTAAAGTGGCCACTTTTTGCCTTGTGTAGCTTGCTGACTTTGTGAATTGTGAAACTGAAATGAGATGTATTTGAAAGTGTTTTTGAAAACTATAAAATGCTATACAAATTAAGTTGTTACTTTGGAGCAGAGCAGTGAACAGTGAAAAAAGAACTCAGTTGAAAACAACTGGTGCGTATACTTTTTAAAGCACCAAACATTAACGCTAATATTTATCCAGCCAGGCATGGTTATAAATGTTTTACATGTGTTATCTACTCTAATAGGCACCCTAATAGTATCCTAATAAGGTGGGTATTATTGTCCCCATTTTACAGATGAGAAACACTGAAGCACAGAAAGGTTAAACGTCCTGCCTAAGATAATATACCCAGGTAATACACCTAAAGTGATGAGATGAAGCTGAGGTGCAAACCAGATGCCTGGCTTCAGAGCCTAGACTACACTGCTGGCCGTATAATCCTTACTAACTGAATTGGTTGTGGCTCCAAGACATTTGTTATGCATGTCTCAAAGGTTAAATGTTATATAAATCTCAAAAGGAGCGAGTAAGGACATTATTAAAAAACAAAATCCTATCAAGTAAATGTGAAGATCTATTTGGTTTTATTAAGCGATTCCTGAATCGGGCAGCATCCCATCTGGCAAGTAGAGAGATAGATACTCCAAGGAGTTGTACAAAATGGAAGGATCTTATAGACAGGAGGGTAGGGCAAAAAGTTATTAGCAAAAGAAATTAGGGGCTGTTTTAAGTAAGGTCACCCTCCCTTAGAAGGGGCAGGTTCTTGTGCAGATTACCTCACTAGGAAGTTCCAAAAGATTGGTTTAAAGTTCTCCTCCTGAGAGAGGAGGAAACTTCAATTAAGCAAAGCATTAAGCCCCAGTTTGGTGGTTTCATCCAGCAGAAGTGACCCCATGTTGGGCTTGTGTTTTTCTTCTCTGACAACATTTTCCAAGAAAAATGAGTATCCTTTAGGGATTTAGATTTGACTTACTTCCAATGCCCTAGTCCTCATATTTTTGGGTCCTTCATACTACTTATATGTAAGGGGTGTGAGGTGCTTAAACATGCAAGGAAAGGCACCCCTTATACACCTACTTCATCAGCAAAACGGTGGTAATAAGTGGCTGATCTTTTGAGTTCAGGGTAGGTTGAAAATGCTCAAATGAGAGGGTATAGGGGAAAAGCCGCTTTGTAAATTAAAATGTCAGACAAGTATTTTATGCTAAATCTATAATAAAAATTGGCTAAATAGAATTCTAGTAAATTTTTGTTAATTCACCTGCTAATGGTGATATGATCTGAATTTTTTTTTTAATTAAAAAAACTTACAGAGTCATCCCACCACATGTCTGGTAGCATCTTTTCTTCATCAGTCTTGGTGGATTTTTATCTGGTTTGTCTGGTGTCTCCTTTATTCATTTCATTTCATTTTACCACTTATATCTGTTAAAAAATGAAAAATTTCTACATAAATTTGAAGATCTAATTAGCTTTATTAAGCCATTTGGGCAGAATCCCCTCTAGCAAGTAGAGCGATGCTCCAAGGAATAATACAAGGTGGAAGGATTTTATAGATGGGAAGGTGGGTGAGAGTTATTAGCAAAAGAAAAGAAGGGATTGTTTCAGGGAGGTCACTTTCTTTTACAGGGAAGAGCAGGGGGTATTACAAAGCGGGTCACCTGATCTTCTTTAATGGAAGATGGAGAAGGCTCATTTGACCTGATCTTTTCCAATGATGCTAACCAGAAAATTCCTGACTGACTACATCTCAGGGCAGGTTTGAATCTGTTAATTGGCTTAGGTATTAGGCCCTGGTTTGGTGACTTGGCCTAGCAGAAGTGACACTGTTGGGCCCGTGTCTTTCTTTTAAACGTGTCTTTTGATGGCTTGATTTGGTATGTCTAAGTCAGATGATAATGTTATTTTTATATGATGAGAGAGAAGGGAGATTAGCTGAGAGAATGAAAAATTAAAACCTTCTCTTCCCTCCGGTACAAAGGCACTGTCTTGTTTAACAGAATTTTTTATTGGGAAAGTAACATGACAATTGGAAAAGAAGGAAGTACAAAAAAACATTAAGCTGGCCAAAAGAACATAAAACGTCCTACTTAATAGAAAATTGAGTACCACATTTTTTCCTTAAGATTATATCATAAACATGTTTGACTTGAGATTGCAATATAAATATGTAACATAAAAATGTATTTTTAAATATTTAAATTTTATAGCTTTAGATATAGATAAGTCAAGAATATGTGTCATAGTTTACTTAATCATTTGCTATTTTGAATATTTAACATGGTTCCAATTTCTTCTTTTTTATTAAGGTATCATTGATATATAATCTAACGCTCAGGTTTCACATGAGCAACATTGTGGTTACTACATTCCCCCTATTATCAAGTCCCCACCACATACCCCATTATAGTCACTGTCCATCAGCATAGTAAGATGCTACAGAGTCACTACTTGTCTTCTCTGTGCTATACTTCCTTTCCCGTGCCCCCCCCTATATTATGTGTGCTAATCATAATGCCCTTTAATCCCCTTATCCCTCCCCTTCCCACCCATCTTCCCCAGTCCCTTTCCCTTTGGTAACTGTTAGTCCATTCTTGGGTTCTGTGAGTCTGCTGCTGTTTTGTTCCTTCAGTTTTTTTCTTTGTTCTTATACTCCACATATGAGTGCAATCATTTGATACTTGTCTTTTCCGGCTTGGCTTATTTCACTGAGCATAATACTCTCTAGCTCCAATCATGTTGTTGCAAATGGTAGGATTTGTTTTCTTCTTATGGATGAATAATATCAGATGGCTCCAATTTTTAAATGATAAATAACACCACAGTGAACATCATGGTGCATATCCTAAGAAGGATAAATACCCAGAAGTGAAATTATTGACTCAAAAAGTACATTTTACAGCTTTTGATGTATCTTTCCAAATTGCTTTTTTTAAAAGGATGAATTAGTATTTATTCACAACAGAAATATACAGAGGGTGTGGGGTTTTTTTGCCTACTGGATATTTTCACTTAAAAATATTTGCCAGTTTGCTATGGTTTACCGTTGTTAAAAGTTGGACAGCTAAAATATTTACTGTCTTGTCCTTTGCAGTGTAAATCTGCCAACCTGTGCTGGATATGGGCAGTTTTTAAAGTGTGGTTCTAGAGCTGCAGCAGCACCTGGAAATGCAGATTCTCAGGCCTCAACACAGACTTGCTGGGAATCAGAAAGCCTGGGAGTGGGGCCCAGCAATCTGTGCCTTAACAAATTCTCCAGGTGGTTCTGATGCACGTTAATTTATGAGAACCACTGTTCTTGAGAAAGTTTTGTACTTGTGCACCAGGACACATGGTGAAAAACAGCATTTCTAAGAGCCCCAAACTGGAAACAATGGAAATGTCAAGAGGAAATAAATAAGTCCTAGCAATTAATACAATGAGTATTCTATAGCTTGTGGTTAAGGGCATGGGGTGTGAGGGCAGACTGCTTGTGTTTGAATCCCAGCTCCACAGAAGAGTAGCTTGGGCAGGTTACTTGCCTGCTCCAATCCTCAGTTTCCTCATCTGTAAAATGGGCATAAAAATATTTACTCTATAGGATTATTGTGAGGCTTAAACAATTACATAGTTAGAAGAGTGCCTGGTACATGATATTAGATTTAAAGCACAATCTGCATGTAATGTATATGATGCTTTATGGAAAAGCATGTCAAAGTTCATTTCATAAAAGTGATGACCTGATCCTATATTTTGCATATAACAGTTATCAAGCAACCCAAGGTAAAAACAGTGTAGATTTTGGAGGTTCAAATGTTGGCATTGCTTCTGTAAACATCAGTTTTCACATGTGAAAAACACCTTTAAATTGCTCTTGGAGGACTGTGAAGAAAAATGATTAAATGTGTATACCTGAATTGTTTGGTACATTGGCCTTTAATAAATGTTTTCTTGTTCCTAATTGCCCTTTCATTTCTTTCATCATTTCCTGGGCCCTTCCTTACAAAATTCCCCTGCTGTCTTGATATTCTCTGAGAAACTAAGGTGCAAAGTGGCTTCCTTGATTGTAAGAGGATTTGGCTTTTTTCCATAAATCAAGGTCACTGGAAGTCAGTGTCTAATGTTTTCCCGACTATGCCTGGGGGCCAAGCCTGGGCCTAGATCTAAGACAGAGCTGCAATCCTGGTATCTCCTGGGATTCCAGCCTTTTACTGCGTTAGTATGTAAAATGTTTAGTATGTATTTAGCAGTGCCTACATACAAAACGGACACACAAAGAAACAGGTTCTTTTCGCATCTGTAGCAGCCACTTTGTATTTTTTCTACATCCCAGGGCCCAGCACCCAGTAGGCCCTATAATATATATTGTTTGGAGCTGTTAGGATGAATTTGACCTGGGTGGAGCTTAAAACTTCGATTTCTGTCCATTTCCTAGGATGGTAATAAACAACAAAAATGAGTTTAGGGTGCAAACAACTGAAACCACTGGATGCATTTTGTTCGTCTAGGACAGCAACATGCAGACACCTAATTCAGAGAAAAATTACTAAATTCCCTCCCTTTTAAATAACGTTAGTAGTCAAAAGGGACCAGAAATACCGGTCTACAAAAGACAGCACAAAAGACAGCGCCGCGCGAACCAGCTCCTGCTCGGGCGCGATCTCGAAGGGCGGCGAGGCTGGAGCCTTGGGGCAGGAGAAAGTCAGCCTCCTTGTGACGTCAAATCAGCGGACTCTAGCCCCGGCTTTCGGTCGGTTCCGGTTCCCTGGCTTTCCGGGCGCGAGAGTACGTGAGCGCGGCGGCGTTCTGCGCGTGCTCTGCAGAGGGATGCGAGAAGGTTGGGGCCAGCTCGCGAAAGAGATGCGTGATTGGCTGAAGCTGTGCTGGGGGGTTCCCTGGCCCTTTAGGCAGGGGTAAAACAATAAGAGGGGGCGGTGGCAAAGGGGGCGGGACGTCCGTGTTCGTTGTCGCTCGCCGCAGCGCCTGGCGCCGAGGAGGTGGTGGTTGTAAGGGAGACGAGCTCGCGGCTCTCCGGCTTCCGACGCTTGAGGTTTATCGGAGGGAGGGGGCGTCGAGCGAGAAGAATCCGTTGCAGCCGGCCCTCGGCGACTCCGGCTGACACCCGCGCCACGCACTCGCCGCCGCTGTTGGTTGGAGGTGTGTACAGGGGCCGGAAGGGAGGTCGGTGTGGTTGGAAGGGGACAGTCCTGTCGCGTGCCAGGGCCAGAGGCAACCGTCCTGTGCGTGAGCCCGGGGGTCGGAGGTGTCACGGCTAGAGAGATATTGTTCTGGCTGGCTGACTACGCTGCCGTGTGTGCGTGAGAGAAGCCGAGCCTTTCAGGTGAGGGGTGGGAGGCCGCGTGGGAACGGAGGTGACCGGCGCGCGTTGTGCGGGCAGAGGGCTCGGAGGGTACAGGTGGGGCTGGGGCTTGGGGATGAGGTGGTGAGTGGGGAAGGGGACGCAGCAGTGCCCAAAGGCGCGCTGCGCTGGTGGAGGCTTAATGCGGGACGTGGGGGAGTGGGGTTTTTGGAGATGTCTAAGGGTGGAAAGCCCACCAGTCTTGTCTCCGACTCATTCCGGATTCCTTGGGAGCGGGGAGGCCGTTGCCGCCCTGCCCGTGGGGGAGGGGAAAGGAGGCTGTTGGCGGAGGCAGAAGCGACGCAGATGCGAAAGTAGCGGCCTCCGGGCACCATTTGTGTGCACTGAAACAGAATCCGGGTATGGAGGCAGCCGCCGCTTTGCTTACCTAGTCCCTAGTGTTCCGCGGGCTTTGGCAGCCTCGGTTTATCCCGAAGGTGTTAGAAACCCGGGCTGTGTATGACGTACGGCGGCGTCTTCGTGTCCTTTTTATGCCGACGGTCCCTTACTGACTCTGGAATAGAAAAGATGTTTTAATGCTTTGGGGAGTGGGTTTCTTGCACTTCGTACTTGTCTTCGGGGTGAGGGGGAAAGGATAATCGGGGCGGGGATGGTAATGTAAACTGCCCTAATTGTGTGGATTATGTTAGTTGAATCTGGTCGAATTTTACCTGCGTGTCTCAGAGCCAATTTCTTAAGATGGCCCTGTGCCGCTTTGGGACGAATATAGATTTGCATCTACAATTTTCCGCATAGATCAATTTCTTTCCCGAGGATACAGGTGTTTGTTTTTTTTTTTTTGGAGGAGAGGGGCCTTTGCTCTCTTTAAACAAAGCAAAGCAAAAAACCCCACGTGCAACGAAGCTGTAATAATAGCAAAGTTCCCCTTTTCCCCCTCTAAAATTGTTATTATTCAGTTGGATTAAAATACTATGTTTTAGGTTCGAGGTTCCACACCATGTGCTGGTCTTTCAATGTAAGCGTTGCCTGTACCTGGATTTGTGAACCATTAACTTTAATCAGGGATCCCTGTACGCTAGAGGGGAAGAAGATGGGAATTCCTTATCCGCCTCCATATTTGGCAGTAATAGCCTTAGGCATGTGAACAAAGTTTCTAAGTAAACATTTGGCCCTGTTAGTATCCAGCGGTCCTTTTGATGTCCAAACTTCTGATCTTAAAAAATAGACGGTGTAATTAGTTTGAGCTTACTTGAATTGAGTTATGTGTTGTTTCTTGGTGATGTTACCTTCCCGTTTTCTTAATTTTTTAGGGTTAGTCGTGTGTATCCTTACGTTATGATTTAATCTCAAGAGGTTAATTCTGAAAGGCTATCAAATAACTGTACAGAGGATAAATACTTTAAATGGTTTGCTTACCATATCTAAGAGTTGTTTTAATTCAGGTTGTTGGATATTCGTAGTCGGAATATTAGTCACTGGTCAGCAAGCGTTAAGTAATAGTTTAAGTAATTTGATGGTCGAATGGGGTGTACAGTTAGCAGCTGAGCAGTATGAATTGTCAGCAGACAACTCTTCAGTTGGAATAGTATTGGCCATGTTGGTAACCGGATATATTCATTACCTATATTTCACTAAAGAGATCAAAAATGAAAATTTCAATACCAGTTACTAAAAATACATAAATCCTAAGTGTCTTTAGGTTCCTAACAGCCTCCTCTTGTAGAATCATTTTTGTTAATTACCCATTATCAGGATTGAATATTCTATCCTAGGTTTACTTTAATTTTAAGTAAGCTGTCTGCCCACATCATTTTAGGCTAAGCGGCTATGGAAGTGGGGTGTAACCCCTTTTCAGGGCTGTTTTTGATAGGTACAAATTTAAGGGTTGTTCCTGAACTTAAATTTAATAGGATTTAATTGACAAAAGAGACTGTTAGTTACTCTTCACTGATAAGACACTTGTTTAAGAGCAGATAGAACCATATTGGTTCTTCTCGCAGAACTCTGAACTGGCTTCAGAAGCAGTAGAATCAGCTTCTTGACTGCTGTGCCTCAGCTTATTTTTCTTTTAGTTGATATTTTACCTTATTTTGATAGTATCTTTGTTAGATATATTGGGATGACTCTTGGATTTCCTATTATGTTACCGTCTTCTGCATCTTAGGTCTCCCAACAGTATCAAATAAGCTAACAGTTCGACCTTATTGTTTTTATTTCTTGTGTCCTTGACTTAGTCCAAAGCGGTTGTTCTTAACCAGTTGAAATGAAAACATCACTGGAAATAGGAGACCCAATTTCAAATCCTTCTCTCATAACTATAACCCAGGGGCCTTGAACTCCTCTTCTTAGGTTGTCTAAAACGTCGGTTTCCTTTTCTGTAAATGAAGCTAATACCTGTGTCAAGGAGATGAAGGGACTTATCTGTGTACTTGTTAAACTTTAAGGCATAACATAAATACATTTATTTTTGTGGGACATCATTTCCAGTTCTTAATGCTTAGTCACTTTTGGTGTCAAGTGTTGAGCTTCTCAGGTTCAACACTTCTTCCTTACTGCTGGGGCCTGAGAAAAGAAAGGTGTAATCAACAACTACCTTTTGTTTATTTCTACCACTGGTGCTTCAATCTTGCTTGTGATTTTTCATTTCATGGTCTGCGATTTTTCATTTCATGGTCTGCCGCAAGAAATTGAATGTTGCTGTTCTAAAGAGATATCCATTGCTGTTTTGATTGGTTAACGTCATTTTAAACAAAGACCATCTGGGATTTTGGAAGGTTCCAGTTTTAATATGTGTGAGGTTATCTGTTAAGAATGGATATAGTCCATGCCTAAGTGAGATGAGGGCTTGGCACAGCCCCAGCAATGAGTAAGGGGCTTTAGAGGGGAAGAGAGTGGTGAGTATCCCATAGTAGAGATTAGCTGTGTCCTAGCATAGACACAACACAGCCTTTGATAGCATAGTATCTTGAAAAGAGAACTGTATCCTGTTGCTAGAGATCTTATTCTTCTTAAAAGAAACAAGGTATTAATACATATAACTTTACAGTGCTAAAAAATTCTTTTGTAGGAGTTTTTTTCTACTTTTTTAAACGTATTTTCTTTTGGTTTCTTGATTTTTTTTTTTTTATAAATAACATGATGCAATGTCACAACTTAACGGTTTTCAATTTTGGCATTTCTTAAACATTGAAATAACCACCAAAATGTGATACGAAATTTCATGTCAGTAATTTACAATAGATGGAATTTTTTCTGCCAAACACTACTTGGGCAAAGATGCCATAGTTCTTAATCATTCATTATTGATGGTGGTCAGGACACTCCAGGTTTCTGGAAGAGTGAATTTTTGACTGTGCAGTTTGATGTTTATATATAGTGTGGTGGTTGTAACTGTGGTGTTTAAAGTCAACAGAAGCCAGCAGTGGATCTAGTCACTGTATGGATACTGAAGTTCCTTTATTAAGAATGGAGATGTCTTTCAGAGATCTGTGAGATTAAAGAGTTGACATACAAAATTATTTTGCATGGATTACCTTGTCTTTGCTTTTGTAATTTGCTCTGAAAATGATTTTGCTATATCAAAGATTAAAAATTAATTTCATTTTCTTGACCAAGATTTCAATTTCTTGAAATTTCATTTCATTGCCTTTATATTATTGAAATCATATATTAGTTGCAAGTTCTATACTGTGTTTTTCAATGTTTTCCCTTGTGGTTTTATAGTCTGGCAATATTTTAATGACTGCATATGAACTGATGTTTCACAGTTGGGGTCATTTTATTATATTTTGTTTCTAAGACCATTAATATCAGGTTATCAGTAAAAATAGTAGTACATCACGTAAGCATATCAGATGTTTTTTAAATTACCTTTTGGAAACCATTAAAGTTGGAGAGTACACCTTAGAATATCGGCAATAAGTTTTTCTTTATTACTTTTTTATTTAGCTGCTCATTTTTAATTCCAGCATGGTATCTTTACTACCTGTTTACCCTATTTCATCCTCCCGAATCCTATCTTCACTTAGTTGGTAATATTTAATTAAGCTCGCTCAGTCTGTAACCATAAATAGTCATTAATGTAGGCATAATGTCAGAGGTTACTTCTTTCTTTTTATGAGCAGTGCTAAATGAATTTTCATACTTCTGACCTTATTCAAGTCATGTTTTCTAATTAGTAACGTGTTTGTCAGAAACTGAAAATTTTTAAATATGGTTTAAAAAATTACAAAGTTAATAACATGCTCTTTGTAATACTCAGACAATAGAGTATTTCACCAGTGATATTAAGAATTGGTATATAGCGTTCCTTCTTTTGTTTTTTCCTAGACCAGTAGTAATATTTTGTTTATTTCTTTTCTTATCCTGCCCTTCTCCAAAGGTGGGTTTTGTAACATTCTAGAGTTTGGTTATTCCTTAACTTTTCTGGACAGTATTTCTTGTCTACATTAGTAAGTTTCTGAGCTTTGCCTATTTTTAATGAGAATGTAATTATTTTACAGCTTCCCATAATTCATTAAACCATTTTCCTCTTGATGGACATTTAGACTGATTTTTTTTGTGGCAGTGAACAACCTTGAATATACCTCTGTGCACTGTGCACATACTTCTTTATAATCTATTTTAGAAGTGGGAAAGCTGGTTATGTGTGTTCATTTCAATTAATTTGATTAGAACTGAAATTGCATCTTTAAAAGGTTGTAGCAGTTTATATCTCCACAAACACTGTATATGCAGAGCCCTTTTTCCCACACCTTTAACAAATACTGGGTAATAATGAATCATTTTCATTTTTGTTAATCTAATAGGTGAAAGATGGTGGATAAATTAATGCCTTTTTTGAACTGTTGAATATTGTTGCTTTCAGGGTACTGTGTTTCCCTTAAAAATGCTTGGTATGCAGTAGCTCCATAAATATTTGTGAAATGTCTGACATAATGAAGCATAAGTTTAAAAACTGAGAAAAAAATTACAAACAATAAAAACTACTGTTTTAATGTGCACAATTGTATGACTTTGGAGAGGCATACACAGTCATGAAACCACCATCATAAGATGCAAGATACTTCTGTCACCCCAGAAGTTCTCTCATTTTCCTTTAGTCAGTCATTTCCCAACCCAATCATATTTAGCCCTATAAGTTCAGCAGTTTGCTTGTCATATCAATTGAATCTTAGAGTGTTGACTTCTTAACTTTGAATAATGCTTCTGAAATACATTTTTGTTGCATATAGCAATTGATTTTTTTATTGCTGTATAGTATTTGATGGTATAGATATATGACAGTTTGTTGTTCATTCACTTGGCTGATGGTCATTTTGTTTGCATTTTTTTAGTCTATATTAATAACGCTACTCTAAACAACATACAGGTCTTTGTGTGGACATATGTTTCATTACTCTTGCATAAATATTGTAGGAGTGGGATTTCTGGATAATAAGGGATGTGTATGTTTAATTTTATAAGAAACTACCATACTGTTTTCCAAAGTGATTACCATTTTTTTGTTCCTACCAACTGCTCCCATACTTGCAAGCACTTTTAGTGTTCTTATATTTTAATGTTAGCCATTATTATTGGTGTTTAGTTATGTCTTTGTGGTTTTTGCATATTTGTAATGATTTGTGACACTGAGCATCTTTTCATGTCAACTTGCCATATGTATTTCTTGTTGTGAAGTGTGTATTCAAATCTTTTGCCCATGTAAAAACTTTTGTTTACTTAAGTTATGAGAGGTCTATTTTCTGGATACAGGTCCTTTATCAGAAATGTATTCTACGAATGTTTTCTTGCAGGCTGTGGCTTGTCTTTTCATTTTCTCAACTTCTTTGAGCAGAAGTTTTACATTTTGATGGAAATCCAATTTGTCAGGTTTTTTTTTGTTTTTTTTTTTTTGCTGGTCTTTTTGTGTCTTCTCTAAAATTTTTACTTAACCCTAAGGTTACAAAGCTTATCTAGAAGCAGACAGTTTTAGGTTATACATTTAGGTCTTTAATTCATTTCAAGGTGATTTTTGTATGTGCTGAGAAATCAGTCAAATTTTTAAAATTATTTTTAACATAGGGATGTCAAGTTTTTCCAAAATAATTTTGTGGGAGAGAAAATTAATTTGTACCTTGGAAAACAAGTTGACTGTGTTGTGTGAGTCTATTGCTTAATTTTTGAAATTTATCTCTAAAAGCTCTTAAAATTGTTTTTGCTAACTTGCAGTATTTGATTTGTTTGGACCTTTAGTTAATCTCAAAGCTCCATAATCTCATACTGGCAGAAGTCTGTGTTCATCTAAATGAATGTGTACATATATATTTACATATAAAGAAGCACAGGTGTGTAGAAGATTGATTTTAAAAATATTTGAAATTGCATGGTTAATGATTTGTTTCTTAATTAGCATTCCCCATAGCAGCTTTATTCATTAACTACTAAAATATTTTTGTATTTTAGTAGGTTGCATCTTTGTAGTTGAGTAGGTTGCTTCTCTTAAGAGATCTTCAGTATCACAGACCTGTTCAACAATTTTTATTTAATCCTGTTATGTGCAGAGTAATGGTAGATGCTGCAAAGAATGTCTCTTGAGCATCTCCTTGAAGCATAACACAGCCTGGCTTATGCTCTGCCTGAGCATAGAGGAGTCTTCCAACAGGAGAGGGTGTGTGTGAGTATATGCACACATATTACTAGCACTAAGTGCCTTAATAAGAGCAAAAGAAGAAATATACGAGGAAGAAGAAGGTTAATCCTGCCTGAGGGACCTAGCTTGAAAGCCCGTAGAACTGGAATAAGATCTTGAGTAGAATTTTGAAGAGTGAATAGGGGAAGGATTTGTTGATATGAGGTTTTGAGATGATCAGATCATTCCCTAAAAATTATTTTCTTTTTAAGCTCTGGCTTGGAATATTCACTTCCTCATTTTACCCATGTCAGATTTTTATCCTGTTTCAGTTCAAGTAGTACATTCTATGTGGTAGGGCTTGCAGCATTTATCACATTAAGAATTGTGTTTAGGAATTTTCTCTCCCAGTGGACTTTTAAGTTTTTGTGGAGTAGCAGATCAGGTTTATCATTCAGTATTGTTTTTTCCTTGCATAGATAGTTTCTGGCACATAATATAGTAGGCATTTATTTAATAAATATTGAATGAATTTGTATTGTCCTGCCCAGTCACCTAATTTGTGTTGAATGAAATAAGACAAAGGCCTAGAGAAAACTGCAGGTTTAGGGAATGGAATGGTGGAGAGTGGCATAGTATTCTTAGGCACAGAGTCTTTTACAGAGCTGAGAAGTGTAATGAGAGGTAAACTTGGAAGGTTAGGGCCATGCATTTCTGTGGAAGGCCTTGTATTTCAAACTGAATGCAGGTGTATGGATTTTACTGTATACAAAGAACCTTGAAAAAACTTTTGAAGAAGAGCTAAAGGACCTGATCAGTGGGAGTGGAATAATGGGACAAATTCCAGGAGACTTGTGAGTTGCACGATTTCATAGTTTAAAGCTTAAAAAAGACAAGTCATTTAGGTTTGAGCTTTAAAGCCAAGATGATGTGACACCATTAACGGAAATAAACTCTTCTTCTGTATGAGGGAGGGATGCATATATAGGGTTATCTATGAGATGATGTGTGGGGTTAAAGAAGTTAAAGCAAGGGGTTAAAATGTAAAATTTGAATTCATGGTGAGGACTAGATAGAAATTTAGGTAGATATGAGTGCTGAAGCCATTAAACTATCTGAAATTGCCAGGTTAGGGTGGAGCCTTGAGGACTACAGCATCTTGATGAGAAGTGAAGTTGCCTTTTATCATTGAAATCTCGAAGTGTTAGGAATGCTGGTAATGCATCCAATGAGGGGAGATCATTGGATTTTTGAGAATTGTGACTTTGGTCCAGAGAATTACATTCAAGGGAGAGCTCAGATTAAAATATTTGAGAAAGGAGTGGAGAAGAGAAAGAGTAGAACAGATGCATAGTTAGTAATTTAGGGCAGAATGATTAATGAAGTACTGTGATAAAGGCCCAAAGTATTTTAACAATTCAGAAGAAAGATACTTTATTGAGGAATCAGGAAAGATTTTTGAGGGGGGACAGTATTTTAGCTGGGCCCAAACGAATGCATAGGGTTTCAGTCATTACAGGTAGGAAGGTGTGGAAATGAGTATTGGCGTAGGAGTCAAAGGTCCTAGTTCTTGTTAATAAATTTATAGAATCCTTGCATGGGAGCAGCCTAATCTAACTGGTTGGACGTATTCTATTCTGGTTGCATTACATTGAACCTAAATTAAGACTACCTTCCTCTAATTTCCTTTCACTATTCAGTCAGTATTTAACTTGAGCAAAGTAGAACAGAACCAGTAAGCTCATTTTACACTTTGTCTGTATTAATATAGCTTGAGGTTTTTTGCTTTCAGGGCAGCCTCTTTACACTAGTGATCCACTGGACTTCCGATTAGAAAGTAAGCAAGAAACCTAAGAATTTAGCTAAAAACTGAAGTTTTGGTCAAGGAAAGGAGAGAGGGTGATAACTGGTTGATTAAGAGTTTTTAAAAGTTGTTACTTTGCAGTAGAGGAAATCTGAGTATATTGTAGGGTATGAAGCCTATTGTGACCCTCTTTCCATCTTATTTGTGTGTATGAGTTGACTTATCCACTCTTCTCTCAGTGGGTAATAATGAGATTCAGAAAAGATGGTGAGCATTGACATAGAGCAATTTCACAGGAGACCTGGAGTAGATATGCTTCAGGAACTAGTCTTGGCAAATGGATAGTCTTAAAAACATTTTAAGAAACAGGAATGAATGAGAGGATATTGATGAAGTTACACAGGGATTTGAAATGGGATGGGCAGAGTTGGAGAGTAGAATGATCTCTGAAGTAGTTGAGGCTCAGTAAATAATGAGAGAAGCCAGATAATCATCTTGGTATCTGGATGAATAAATAGGATTGCTGTTATTTTTAGTTGTCAAGGAGGAGAGGAGTAAATTTTACATTGAGCATACCCAGTATGACGGCATTCAGCACATCTTCAAGTGTTAGTGGGAAAAGTGGGGTTTAATACATGGAATTTTCACTTTCTCAAAAAAGATGTTACATGGTAATTGATCTAATCTTCTAAGGTGCTAATCTTCAAACTGTACAGTGTTGTAGTCTTTACCTGGGATCATTTCTCAATTTGTAAGTTAGGGAATAAGGTCCAAAAAGGTCATGACTTTTTCATGGCCTTAGATAAAAACCTTTTTCTCACTCCCATGTTCAGACATTTTGTTTTGTTTTGATATTTTTTTTTTTTTTTTTTAAGAAATGGCAGGACTCATCCCAGAAATTGCTTACCTATAAGTTGGGTACTTTGCAGTAATAAAAATGGCACCATTTTTGTAATTACATTTATCCCAAGTGTAAATTGGCTCTTCAGTCTTTGCTCTCGACCCTCTTCTACATGGTAGCTCTCCATGAATTGTAAACACAAACTTTATTTTACTCAGTTTTCTAAGTCATACTTCCTACAGCTACCCAAACCACATTGTTTGGTGCGTCATCTATAATTTATTCCTGATACTTCTTTGATGCATTTCTTATTTATTGAGCCATTAATTTCCCTACTCCTGGGAAGAAAATGGGAAGTTGGGCAAGATGGCAATTGTTTGTGTGGAGCACAGTAATTGGCTTGTCTTTAAGAAAATGAAAAATTAGCTTGTCATTAAACAAATTTCTCTAATACCTTAACTTTCTGATTGATGTGGTTGATATCCTTCAATCAATTATATTTTAACCCTCTAAATTGAGTCACTTTAAATCAGAGTTATGGTAAAGAAGTACTGATTGGTAAGTTATATTTAAGTTGGTATAATTGAAACACAATTCTGAATAACATCTTCATCTTGTTTTATGAGAGCTTCTTATGAACAGCCATTTGTTTAGGCTTTGGCCAGATTAGCATTGCCTTGTCAGATTCACCACTTGAAGTTCACTTTTTAAGTTGTCCTTTTGAATAAGTAATAACTCACTGAGTAATGATTAAGCAAAAGTTAACCTCCACTGTCTGTCCCCTTGCCTCTCTCTGATCTAAATTATCAATGATATGGCCATTATACTTTAGTGACTATATAGGTAGTACACAATTGGAAGTCGCTCTTGAATTTTGTTACATAACTCTTTAGTGTATTTCAACCTGTCTTTGATGTTGATATGTGTATGTGGTAACTTTTTCTACTTAGGTTATATGTAAATGATAAAAATGGTAGGTGAATATGTACTTTATGAATGTGATGGGAGATTTGGGATAAATGGTAAAGTGTCACTGTAGAAAATCTGGAAATAGGAAAGAGAAAAAAGGAAAAGGAATCCTCCAACTGAGAAACAATGGAATATTTCTTTCATTGACTGAACAAAACTTTTGTACATAATTATTCAGAGGATTAAGTTAATATCTTTCCTGTTAAGTGTGTTAGTGTTATTTTAACATCAGTTGTTACTGTATTAAAGCATGTATGATCTCTACATGTTAGTTAGTTTACAAAATTTTACTTGATAAGTCTACTGTTCTTCACCCTTCCCCACCATTCAAAATAAAAATAATATGTTGCTTAGCTTTGTTACTTCATTCAGATGTAGCAAATGAGAGTCCTTTTATGCATTAATCTTCAATCCTTATGTTGGGGGGTTTTAGGTTTGGGGGAAACTTATGGTACCTGAAATGACAGTATCTGCTGCTGCTTTGTGAATTAACTTTTTAAAAAATCATTGATTTAAACCATTGTGGAAAGCAGTATGGAGGTTCCTCAAAAAACTCAAAATAGAAATACCATTTGACCCAGGAATTCCACTCCTAGGAATTTACCCTAAGAATGCAGCAGCCCAGTTTGAAAAAGATATATGCACCCCTATGTTTATCGCAGCACTATTTACAATAGCCAAGAAATGGAACCAACCTAAGTGTCCATCAGTAGATGAATGGATAAAGAAGATGTCGTACATATACACAATGGAATATTATTCAGCCATAAGAAGAAAACAAATCCTACCATTTGCAACAACATGGATGGAGCTAGAGGGTATTATGTTCAGTGAAAGAAGCCAGGCGGAGAAAGACAAGTATCAAATGATTTCATTCATCTGTGGAGTATAAGAACAAAGAGAAAACTGAAGGAAAAAAACAGCAGCAGACTCACAGAACCCAAGAATGGACTAATAGTTACCAAAGGGAAAGGGACTGGGGAAGATGGGTGGGGAGGGAGGGATAAGGGAGAAAAAGGGGCATTACGATTAGCACACATAATGTGTGTGGAGGGCACGGGGAAGGCAGTACAACACAGAGAAGACAAGTAGTGATTCTGTAGCATCTTACTGTGCTGATGGACAGTGACTGGATGATGGGGGGAATCTAGTAACCACAATGTTGCTCATGTAATTGTACCTTAATGATACCAAAATAAAGTAAAATAAAATAATGAGTTGGTCTAATTGTAGGTAGTACAGAATTCATGGTAGAATGATGAAGAGCAGACTAACAGGATTCTGGGCTGGGTTTATTCTGATTTCACAGCTAAGGTAGAAATGGCTGCATGAGATGAACTTAAGAGATGAGCCACTGTTCATGACTTTTTTTCTTTTTGCAAAGTTTATTCTTAAATGTACAATAGGCTCTAAGACTACACTTCATT
Source organism: Phataginus tricuspis (assembly GCA_029783875.1). Taxonomy (NCBI): domain Eukaryota; kingdom Metazoa; phylum Chordata; class Mammalia; order Pholidota; family Manidae; genus Phataginus; species Phataginus tricuspis. Next base: position 31,082,123 of record JAQQAC010002594.1, read on the forward strand.
CTTTCTAGCTATAGGGCAACAGATGTTGTGGTAGAAAATCTAGATGTTAAAACAGGAATGAAGTAAAGGGTCGCTATTGCCTGAGTGAAGCAAAAGGAACAGTTAACTTTTTGCCATTTCTTAATTCCACTTGTGGCCAGGGGGACTCTTCCCAAGGGCCATCACTTTTAGCTCCTCCAGCCTTTTCTGCTTCTGTTTTTTGTTTGTGTTTAAAGCCCTATATTCCTCTTAACAACACCCTAGGCTGCTTCAGGGTTTTCTCGCCTCTTCCCTATGTACCCTGCCACTGGAGGCCGTGAGTTAACTATTTTTGAAAGCATGTAAGGCACTACATAAAAATTAAAACATATTTTCTTTTCTTTTTTTTTTTTGGTAGACTGAGAGCTTCAGGACAAACTTTAAGTTTGTCGTAAAAAAAGGAGAAACAGGGCACATAATAAGGAATAATAGAGCATTATGTAAAAGTTGAATGACGGCAAAGGAGTCACTAGAATTGTATAAAGCTACAGTCCTGTCTGTATGCTCAGCTCTATTTGGTATTTTTATTAAAAATTTTTTATTAAATTTTTTTTAAAAACAGCATCACAATTGTAATGCATGGTGGGCTGTCCTTGGCTATAAACTTTTGTTTAAAGAAAACCTACAATTTTTGTTAAACAATTTACATTGCATCTTCGTTTGCCCAGTAGACACACAATTAGATGTTGTGAAATTTTTAAGTATTTTTAAGTGTAGTAGGGAAGGCTGCTTGATTTTAATTTACACATGCACATATACACATACTTTTAAAAACAAGCAATATTCAAATCTTTTCCCTTTTTTTCTTCTCCAATTCCTAATGTTAATAATTTTAACTGTTCTGGGGGCTGTAAACAAATTATTTACTTTAAATGATGGAAGGTTGTTTATGTTTTTATTTTGTACTTGTTTTTCTTATGCTTATCTTTGAGATTTCAGCTTAGGGTTACTTTATCATCACAACTAACCCATCTGTTCCCTGTTGCCTGTTTATATTCCATGACAGACTAAGCTTGTTGAGGGATAGAGTCTTGTACACCACCAGCCCATTCACTATAAACAGTACCTGGCTTGTAGTTAGATGCTTTACTACTGGAAAGAAAGCTTGAAAAGATGTATACCAAATATAAACTATTGTCTTAGAGTACTTGAGGTTATTGCTGATTTTCAGTGGTAATCATGATGTTGAAAATGGTGAAATCAATCTCTGTGACAGAGACTACAAAGAAGACACAAGTCAGTAGTTTACCATGATAATAAATATTATCTCAAGTCCTGACCTGTGCCCTCTGCCCAGTTAAAAAAAATAAAAATAAACCATTGGAGTCCAAGAATGTAAGAGATAACAGTCCCCAAAGGAAAGAAGTACTATGGGAAGACTTGGTTATTGGGTTACTGGTCTATGGCAGCACTGGACTCTCTTGGGAATAAGAGAACTGTGCTACTTCTCCCCCTGTTGAGGAATAGAGAAATCAGGAAATACAAAGGGGAGATGCAAATGTTGGAGGTCAGCAGTAGTTGTGGAAATTGATTTTTTATTTTGCTGTTGTAAGGTACTTTTTAATGAGTGATATTTTCTTTATTCCCATTTGTAAGGCTAAGAAAACTTAATGACAGTTTATAAAGATGACTTTTTAATAGTTATTCTTTTGTTTGTTCCCTTAGCATTTGACATTGTGCAGCAAAGAAATGGTTATGGAGAAGCCCAGTCCGCTGCTTGTAGGGCGGGAGTTTGTGAGGCAATATTATACTTTGCTGAATAAAGCTCCAGAATATTTACACAGGTAAATTTTAGATGTATTGTTTACAATTTTTATTTTTTATTTTCTTGACTATGACTACATATATTTTGTCTTTGCTGTCTCCTCATCTCCTATCAGTATCTTTGCAAACCATGTCCAATATTTCAACCATCTAATGGCTAAAACCAGTATTTTCAAGTTTTTGACTGAAATCCACAGGAAGAAAGACATTTCACATCATATCTCTCTATATAACACATTCACATCTATACACAGGCATACACAGTTACATACAGACCCTGGTGTTCTTATATTTCATTAAAAAAAAAAAAACTTTGGGCATGACCAACTTAGTGGTTCCGATCTGCAATTTGAAATCACAGGCGCACATTGTCTTTTTAGTTTTTTATAGCAGTGTTCGACTATGAATCAGCTAAGTGATTGTACTTGTGAAAACTTATTCTGATTGATCTGTAAAATGTTATCCCTTGGTAAAACAGCAAAAGCAACCTTATTTATTAATTTGGAAAGAAGAGTTGGACATCTCTAAGTTTATTTTTTCCAAAGATTGAAATGAAAATGGTTTATATTATTAGTATTTATAATTTTATTCTTCCTAGTATATTTTTAGCAGGTGGAAGGTAAAGTAAGACTTTTGTGACCATTAGGTTTGGCACATATTTGTTGTAGAACACACTAGCCAGGTGAGGTAAGGATGAGTAGGTCATTGCCACGTCATGCTGGAAAGGCTGTTAAGAGGACTTAGGTGCTTTTATCAAGGTTTTTATAAATATTCTGGGTGTTCAAAAATTAGATTATGCAGTGTGCCTTACATTCTTAAACATATATGTAATATTCCCTGCATTATTCCAGAAAATGTTAATACTACCTTTCTCCCTCAAAAAACAAGACAAATACCCATATATTTTTCTAATTACAAAAATAAGGACATTCTTGTTGACAGTGTATTTGAGGGAGTTTGGGGGGAAGTTTAGTTTTTTCAGAATGTAGATATTAGCATTTTCAGTGTTCTTTTAAACGAGGAACTTTTTTTTTGTGGTGACCAAAAAAGTGAAATTTAAAACAGTAAGTCTTTTCTACCATCATTTCAAATAACAGCACAAACTTCTTTTTTATACTCACCTTATATAACCAATTTCCTTATTAATGAAACCTTGGTATGTTTTTACTTGTTAACACAGTGAATATCCTTACACATGCATTTTTGTGTACCTTTCTAGTTCTTTTCTTAGAATAGGTACCTAGAAGTGTAATTGTTAAATCAAAAATGTGATCATTTTTAAGACTTTTCTTACCCACCTGTACAGCCAAATTGTCCTCCAGAAAAATGATAGCAGTTTACATGCTTGCCAGTAGTATGTGAGAGAAAATAGAATAAACTTAGAAATAGGAGTAGTAGTAGTTAAGAGCATTGATACTGAAGCCAGACTGTCTGGGTTCATGTCTTAGGTGCCCCACTTGATAGGTGAGTGACCACATGGGAGTTAATTTAACCTGTTCCAGACCTCACTTTGCTCATTTAGATAATAGTGCTTATTTTATGAGGTTAGGAGGGTTAAATTAATTAATATATGTAAAGCCCTAAGAACTTTGCATGGAGAAAGTCTTATGTGTTTTATTATGACAGGAGCCCAGTTCCTTTATGAAAAAAATTAACTTTGCACATTGGATAAGCTTTTTTGGAAAGATGATAATTCTTACTGCTTTAGGGAACGCCAGTGAAGCACTAATTTATCATATACTTAAGAGCAGCATAAAAATATTGAGAAACTAGATTCTGAAATAATGTACACTGTTTTTACTTGGTCTCTGAATTATTTCAAGCATTTTAAGTCCAACTAAACTGTTTTAAATAGCATCTGATGCCTAAACAAATCTAGATCACTGGATTTCTGTATTTGAAGGGCGGAAAAGGGTCAATTACTATACACCATCAATAATTTAGAATGTCTCATATCAGTTTTTTGAATATCTCATTCTTCACCTAACAAAAATAGATGTGATAAGAAATAGGTGAAAATGCTAATGACTGAGTATATGTTTAGTTTGCCAGGCACACTGAAAACTCTGTTATTACTCATTTAATCCTCACAACAACCCTTTGGAGTAGTTACTGTTCTGTTTTAAAACCAAGGAAGCAACTTAAAGACCATAAGTAAACTTGCTCAGGATTACTCAACTAATGAGTTGGTAGAGGTGGACCTGGAAACTAGGTCTGTTTGATACCAGCACTTGTCTTGACTCTTAGACTTCTCTTGGTAATTGCATTTTAATCATTATCAATGGTTTCGCAGGTTTTATGGCAGAAATTCTTCCTATGTTCACGGTGGAGTAGATGCTAGTGGAAAGCCTCAGGAGGCTGTTTATGGCCAAAATGTAAGTATCAATTTCATATGCATTTTAGTAGCATTTTGTTTTATATTAAAAGATTTGTAAAATAATCTTCTTGTGCCCATGGATTTCTTCTTGAATGTGATCACTAGTTATAGCTGGAATTTATGTTATGTTATAATTGTCGAATGTGCTTTGAGTTCTTACATACATCCATTTTGTATGAAATCCAATATGTTGGAATGGACACAAAGGGAAAGATGAGATGGTTTATATCCTAGGTATATTTTATACATGAAACAGTTGAGATAACCTATTAAGTTTATACAAATGTGGGCTGAACCTTATGTTACAGGAATGCACAGAAGTGTATCATCCTTATGACTTTGTAGAGGATATGGGACTTCGTGTAGACTCTGAATTACAGGATTTGGCCTTAGCAAATGAGAGGAAATTGAAGTAGAAGAAAGGGCATCAGCATACAGTGAGGTAAAATTATCTGTGAGGTCAAGGAGTAGCTGAAACAGTTTGTGTGAGTGACTGAATACTTAATACAGAAGAGTGGGAGAAATCTTGTGTAGAGCCCATATTGTTGCATAAACATAATATGAGATGGCCATTGTGATTTTTTGTTTGGAGAGGTGACATGTTGAAAATGGTGTGTTTAGGAACATCTGGCAGTAATGCATAGCATGGTGGAATGGATTCAAATGAGGCAGACAGACTAAGTAGTTAATATTCTGGGCTTGTGAGGAATTCAGTGGTCTGTAGTATTGTATAGGAATGCAGTATCATAAGAGTTAATATTTCTTCCTCTGCTCTTCTCCTAATAAAGGATATACACCACAAAGTATTGTCTCTGAACTTCAGTGAATGTCATACTAAAATTCGTCATGTGGATGCTCATGCAACCTTGAGTGATGGAGTAGTTGTCCAGGTCATGGGTTTGCTGTCTAATAGTGGACAGCCAGAGAGGAAGTTTATGCAAACCTTTGTTCTGGCTCCTGAAGTAAGTTTTCATTTCACTTAATTTTCATTTATATGATTTTATTTGACTGTTACTACTTGCTTGAATTATCCAACAAGTTTCTTCTTACAGGTTTAGATGTGCATGTAGCTAAATTTGAGAACTGTATATTGGACCTCTTCATATAATTTGAGTTCTGTGTGTGTGTGTGCACTTGACTATTTAGAAGTAAAAGATACTGGTACATATGTGTAAATAGATGATTAAGATTACAGAAGTAATACCAAAAGTATATTATTTAGCAGGTTACATATTAAACAGAATGGAAAAGTTCCATGTGTTAATTCATCCTGGTTCCCTTATACTGAGTAGCCAGTTCTTGAGTTCCAATATTCTTTGATCATCTTTGTTATTTGCTTTATATTAATATCGTATCATGTTCAGCTTTGGAAAATTATATTGCATCTACATTATTTTTGTAATATTAAAATAGAGATTGTGTATGCCATGTAATTTGTTCTTTTTATATAATGCCACAATTATGGAATGTTTGGATGTTGTTCTCCTATAGGGGTCTGTTCCAAATAAGTTTTATGTTCACAATGATATGTTTCGTTATGAAGATGAAGTATTTGGTGATTCTGAACCAGAACTTGATGAAGGTGAGGCTACTTTCAAGATAGAAGGGTTTGTTAAATATTTTGTTAAATGTTTTGTTCATGTCTTTAATGCAATGAAAAGTATGGAATGTAAGAAATTTTTCGTCTTTGTAAATGAGGAAAACCTTTTTTCCTTTTGTTCCTTTGTCTTTTGTTACAAAAGCTAAAGATGTTCATTACAGGAAATACATAAAAGTCAGCTATAGGGAAAAAAATTCTCATCAATCTCATCTTCTATAAATAATCAAGAGTTTGGTACTTATAAAATTTTGTTGGATCCTATACTTAACTACTTATTTTTATAAAAATTGAATTATGCTGGCTCAAAGCTTGCATTTTTCCACTTAATGTATCTTTGTTGGTTCTCAATTTTTGGCTATACCATAATTACTTAATTGATCTTATATTGATTGTATATCATTTTATTTCCTTTTCTTTGTCATTATTGCTCTATTTATTGAATAGATGTGATCAAACTGAGTTATGGCACTGATAACATTTCCTACCCATTCCTTTTCTTACCAGTTGATTTTTTTTTTTTAATTGAATAAATACTAAACTTCATCTTGCTTGCTCTTTAGTTTTTTAGAACAGGGAATATTGAATGCCTTTGTAAGAAATTAACGCCAATGTTTTTTCACTGTTGTATCATTTTCTTAAACATTAAAAAAAATCCAATCATTGTTAAATCTCTTAAGAAGAGTTGTGTTATTATGTATTGTCAGAATCAGAAGATGAAGTAGAAGAGGAACCAGAAGAAAGGCAACCATCTCCGGAACCTGTGCAAGAAAATGCTGACAGTGGTTACTATGAAGCTCACCCTGTGACGTAAGAATAGTGTTGCCAGACCAAATTTGGCCTAAACTACAATTTAGTTACAAGATGGTTTTTGTTCCTAGAATTATTTTTGGAAGTAAATTTTTGATAAAGCTACCTAAGCTATTAATAAATAGAAGAAATACATGAGCACTAGGTTTTATTTTCTTATTTACATGTAAATCTCCTTGCATAAGCTTATATCAGATTAAAATAATTGCAGGCAGGATTGTTCAAATTGTCTTGTAAGCTAAGAATAGAGAGCTTAGCTGAATTAGGCTAGTATTTGTTCAAAGTGGTCATGGCATTGAAATCTTCCATTATTCTTTCCTGACTTATTAGGAGACCTGAAAAGGTTGATATTACTACAAATAGTTCTCCACCAGTCAGGAGTATTTGAGTACTTAGTTTGTATATGCAAGTAATGTGGGAAGAATTCTTTAATTCAAAAATAGAAGGTGGTTGGCCCAAAACAGTGATCAGTTACTGATCCATGCAGTGTTGGGGACAGCACAGGGAGTGAGCATTTTATTTTTATAAATAACAGGGTTATTTAAAAATGTTAATTTAATAATACAGTTTTAATATGGCAGGGTTAAAGAAATGCAGCTTAGGAGTATTTTTCCCTTCTGCCATCTAGTTATTACTGGACTTTGCTTCAAAACAGCTTATTACTAGTTATGACCATTATTAAATTAGGAAAATACTGAATTGTAGATTTGAACTGATCATTTCGTTTATACTGAAGAACAGAATATTTTATTGTAGTAATGGCATAGAGGAGCCTTTAGAAGAATCCTCTCATGAACCTGAACCCGAACCAGAATCTGAAACAAAGACCGAAGAGCTGAAACCACAAGTGGAGGAGAAGAACTTAGAAGAGTTAGAGGAGAAGTCTGCTTCTCCTCCTCCTGCTGAACCTGTGTCTCTGCCACAAGAACCACCTAAGGTTAGATCAGAGGAATTCTTTAGACCTATAACATCACACTTTCATATTTGGTGCTATTAATGAAGCATGACCTTTGTTTATTATAGTAAATTGGTTAATGTAGTAAACTATGCTTTTTTATGTATATGAAAGAAGTTGTGGGGTTTTTTGGTAACCCTGAGGAAATTCCTTGTATTTTTCCCCTAAAAAATACCCCTAAGAGTGAAGCTTAAGATTATTTCTTGTCTCTATGCAATGTTTAGTATGTTACTAGAAATAATTTGAATCTATGTATAAAGCTGAGTCGCTCTTCCATTCTGTATTAAGTCCTTTACACATGTATACAGCAGGAGTCATGCAATTTCCCAATTTAAACAAGTTAGCCTGTTATTAAGAGGAGATACCAGGTTTTAATGGGAGTAGTTTCCTTATTACAGCAATTAAACTATCTTGGAAAAATGAGTGACACCAATAGTGTATGATTTAAGCCTACTTAAAACATCTTTTATCTTTCTGTAAAGTAGAAGGTTAAAATATATTTGGGTAGTGAGAGGAGATTCCTTGTTCGATTTTGTGAATGTCAGTTTCCAGCTAGTGCTCTCTTCTTTCCTATCCTTCCCCTTAACATCACCACATACCCTATCTTCTCCCAAACGGGGAAATTGGTTCCTTAGATTCTTATTTTCTAGCATGTGTAGTTAGTGGTTTTGTTTGCTATTTGCTTATCTATGTAGAGCATATAGGAACTTGCTTGTGGATTTATTTAGTAGTCAGACAGTCAAATGATTTTGTATAATGAGATTTTGAAAGCTGGCACATAGACTGGCATGTGTGTGTGTGCCTTTCTTTTAGGAGTCCTCCAATATAGAGCAGTAGTTTAGAAATGAAAAGAAAATATATATTTGGACGTTTCCCTATAGGAATGTTGGTGGTTTTCCATGATTAGTAGTCTAGGTTTGTTGCATTTCCTGCAGGCTTTCTCCTGGGCTTCAGTGACCAGTAAAAACCTGCCTCCTAGTGGTACTGTTTCTTCCTCTGGAATTCCACCCCATGTTAAAGCACCAGTCTCACAGGTAACCAATCTGTGAACACATTGGATTGTATCCTTGTTACATTGCCAATTGCTTATTTTTTTTATACTTTCAAAAATGAGTCAATCAGAAACTGGATTAAATATACAAAAAAAATTGTATTAAATGTCAGTGCACCCACTTTAAATGCCAAATCTCCATTCATCATCTACATAGGTGGTATTTGGGGTTTGGGTGTGTGAAAACAGATTAAGTTGGTTTTACCAATATATATAGATAAGATATGTATCTATATATATATGTCATTTAAAAGACTTCTTAAAATAACAAAAAAAATGTTCCTTTTTAAAAAGTTTAAATTTTTATTTAACAAAAATATTTTAGGGAAGAAATTTGGAACGGCACAAAGTAGTGCGGCATTATAAAGAATCATTGTTTTTTAAAAATATACACTGCCTAAGCTCTCAGTCTGTAAGTTGTTCACACAGTTTAATTGAAGCCTGTACCAACTTATGACTGTAGTGTTTGCCGTAACTGATCATTCCAGGATTCTGCTTTTGTCTGTTTGTCATCTTACCCATTTAAGAGCTTTCAAAACACTGAAAATAAAGACATTGGCTACCTGCTATATTTATTAGGTATAGGTTAGAATTTAAATTCTAATTAAGTTTATAGGCACAATTAAAGGATGTCTACTTCTTTCCTCTGCATTTTGAGTCAAATGTCATTCCAGTAGAATATTTACATTTAGAATGGTTAGTGCACATGAAGTTGTTTGTATACAACCTCTTAATATATGCTCTAACCAGTGAAACTTTGAGGTTTCAAAAGTAGCCAGTAATTATTAGGCAGGTCTTTCTGGTGTAGGTACACATGATTCCTCTTTTTGTTTTTGTTTTGTTTTTCAATTACTTGCTCAGGAAATGTTGAGTAATACTGCAAATCACAAACCAGAATACAATCTTAAGATATTAATTTGCCTAAGTATTGATTGCTTTTCAACCCATCTGAAGACCCAATAAGTGACTTCTGGATTTTGTCTTGAAGTACAGTTGACCCTTGAATGCTTCAGGGTTTTAGAGGTTCCAACCCCCCTGTACAGTCAAATATCCGTATACAACCTGACTCCCCAAAGAGTTAATAGTAGCCTACTGTTGACCAATAGCCTTACCCATAACAAAAACAGTTGCTTAACATGTTTTGTATGTTACATATATTATATACTGCATTCCTATAATAAAGTTAGCTACAGAAATTTTTTTTTCAAATTGTCACAAATCTCAAAAATTTCCCAGTATATTTATTGAAAAAATTCATGTGTAAGTGGACTTATGAAATTCAAGCCTGCGTTGTTTGAGGGTCAGCTAACTGTACTTGATTTCACTGATTTCATTTCAGAAGTTGGCTACATTTATTTTAAACTTATTGCTAGATAAAAGTAAAATAGCTAATGCTTATTATGACTTTAGTATATGCCAAGTGTCCTGCAAAGTACTTCATGTTTATTCTCATCTAATCCTCACCAACTGCCTTGTGAGGGTGATCAGTATTATTATTATTATTTCACAGATAAGTAAATTGAGCCCTAGAGTCCTTCACATAAGTCAGACAGTTATATATATAATAGGGCTGGGCTTTGAATTCATGCAGTTGGACACCAGAGTCCATATGTGATTCATGCAAACCTATAGTTTCTTTAGCCCTCTGGAGAGTATTATATCTCTGTTTACATCAAAGAAGAGTACTGTGTTTAATGCATGTCTAAATTATATTACATTAGATTCTAGCCTCTTGCCCAGGAAAAAAACATTTAAGTTTCAAAGTTATTTTTGTTGTAATTTTAGAAAGCTATTTCCCAACTCAGCATCTTAGTAAAACAAAACTTCTATGTTTATAATTTAAGCTTTTAAAAGAACTTCCTGACCTCTTTAGGCTGTATCTAGAATGGATTTATGGGTTTTTTTTTTTTCCCCCACTTGATTTAATAAATCTTTCAGTTTTATTTTGTTACTTTGGTGTATTATCCATTCATTTCTTTAACACTTTTAACACAGGTTGTTAATAAGGAGAATTAAATCTAACTGTAGGGTATTGGTAAGCATTAATTTGGAAGTAGGTAAGTTATTTTCTTGGTAAAAAGTTTGGAAATTGGTTAGTTCATCTAAATAGCTTATGTTTGTTAGTTGTGGTTTTACCTGCTGTTACTGACTTGATTTGATGTGGTTCCATTTTTATTTTATATTCTGTTTGGCCTTCATTTGTGGGTTTTGTCATGTGAACATACCTTCTCGTTGCATGGATTGATTTTAAGGCCCTAAAGTAGTAAATAGTATATTAGCTATTTTATATTGTTGGAATAAATAGTTTAAATCATGAAATGGAGCACTGAAGAATTACGAGTATACAACTGACTTAGCAGACATATATTAATCAGTTATTAAAAGGAATAGTGTGAGACTTTTGTTCTCTTTCTTGCATTGCCATCATCAAATACCTTGTAAAAGATGTCCTATATCAGTGTATTTGTAAATTATTTGTAAGATGTTGGAAATTTTAAAAATTTGCTTTTAATTTTAAGTCAAATGATAATGAGGAACTTTTCTATTTTGCTGCTTGCAGTTATTTTTGCTTCAGTAATTTGAAGAGAATTTGAGTCAGTCATCCAGGGCACCTCAAGTTCTTTGATGTTTGGATTGAATGAATATGAGTTTTTTCTGAGATTTTTAAATTGAGAGATTTGCACTAATTTCCTAAACACAGTAGCTTCATTAAACTTTGTTAGAGTATATCTATTCTTTAATTCTGTTTCACATTCATTCTGAAGTAAGTTGAAATTTCTAAACTGCCTTCTTCACACATCACATTGTGGGGTAAATTATCATACAGTGTTGAACTCCAAATAATAGATAACACTGGTCTCAGGGCTATAACTTAGGTTTCTTTGTCAGGCATAGAACAGTCTGTTTACATGTTAGAGAACTAAATAATTAACTTACTTTTAAGTGAACCAATTGATCATTGTGTTTAAAGGCACTGTGCTTGATTTGATTCTATGGTGGTGTAGAAATGAATTAAGATGTTTTCAGAGGAGTAAATACATATAATTGAAAAAATGTGGAGATTCATATATTTTTAAAACTTTTAATCAGCAAAATTCTAAAACATGGAAGCAACCTTGTCTTGAGGGGAATGGGAAGTCTAAATGGAAGAAAATAACCGGGAAAGAGACAGGCAAATCTGCAAAAAACTATTAGAATAGAAGTTAATGCACCTTTTAGTTAAAGTGGGTGAAATTTTTTACAATAAATTGTCATTTTTGAAAGAAGCATACTGTATGAAAATTGGTCTTTGTAAGTTATAATATCTGAGTTATATAAATGATGAAAGAGTTAGGGCTACTGAGCTGAGGTCCTCAGAAATGATGAGCTGTAAAAACAGGTGAATTGACTAGCTTTCCCATTTAAGGACCTATTCTTCATATCCTGTTGAGTGTTTCAGCATCTTTGAAGGTGCATATGTTTTATCTCTCCTTGGACCATAAATATTTGGGCAATAGACAGCCTTGAAGAGGTTGGGAATGCTGAAAATGCCATTTATTAAGGAAAAGGTAATAGCAGGTGCATATGTTATTTTATGTTTTAAAAATCATTATTTTAATTCTGTGTTTAATTCAGCAGTTACCAGAAACTTTTGGAAGGCATCTTAAATGTCCTATTATTCCCCACTGCCACCCCACAAGAATCAGTTAAGGAAAATTATTGGGATCAATCCTTAAATAAATGCACACTTTTCCAATAAGGAAGAACAATAGGGAGCTAAAGGACTTTTTAACTATTTGAGATCCTGTATACACATTCCTATCTTTTTTTTATGTGCATTTTAAGTTACAGATAGTATTTCTCAGTGCTAGAGTAAGCTAAATTATACATTTAGAATTATCAAAATATTTGATATTTAAGATTTATGGGGTAGGATTTAGAAGATAATTGTGATCACTTATATTCAGAGAGCAGCAAAACTAGATAATTAGAAAGCACATGTCATATATTCTTGTCTAAAGGTGGCTTTTTACTTTGTGTATTTACATGGAGTGATTCATCTTGCATTTTTTGATTTTTGTAGCATTACCTTTTTTGCTGTATCAATGTGAATGTAAATTTACAGAAAAAATTGTGGTTATAAAAAGCATCTTTTTGTGAGTTACATATAGCCTTTAGTGGGAAAACAAAACCTACCCTACAGTCCTAGATTGGTACAGAATATTTTTATATAAAATTATTTTTCACATACCTAGGACAGTATGTTAAAACATTCCAAACTTAAAATTATCATTATGCCTGCTAGTGACTTATTGCTTATTTGGTTTTTCTCTTGTGGAATGTTTCTTTATAATTTGTTTTTCCCCTTGCATTTTAGCCGAGAGTTGAAGCTAAGCCAGAAGTTCAGTCTCAGCAGCCTCGTGTCCGCGAACAACGACCTAGAGAACGAACTGGATTCCCTCCTAGAGGACCAAGACCAGGTGAGTTTGCTGCTCTGTAGCCTTTAGCATTTAGCACTTGAAAAGTTGGAAAAAAAGAACTATAATGTGTTTAATACACAAATCTTTTCAGTATCAAATTGCTTAAAAGTTGAAGTAAACTGGTAAAATTTAATCTGGGGCAAAACAGCTAACTTATAGGGGAGGATTAGTTGATGTGCCATAGAAACATGTAGTTGGGAAAGGTAAAAGAATTTTGAGACAAATTTAAATTGGTTATTGTCACCGGTTCTAAGAATTCAAAACCAAGCTGTCAGTAACCTATTCTCTTAATTAGCACTCTTATCTCTTCACAGATAAACAATAAGCAAACCCTGATTCTTCTTATTTTTATTGTCTTAGGTATTAAGTAAGTTGCAATGATTTTTGACTTGTTTCCATTGTTAGCTAATATATGTAGCACCTCTATCTGAATTCTATAAGTATGTTTAGATTGCTTTGGGGAGGAGGTGGGAGATAGGATACATCAAATTTAAAATATGTAGAATATGTACTTTTTCCCACAAAAGTTAAAATGAGTGATGTGTTAGTGACCTAGAAGTCATGGGAGCAGGGGTTTGTCCTAGCTTTGCCACTGATTGGGTTTATGGTCGTGGGTGAAAGCCTTAAATTATTATGAGTGTCTCTTCCACCATTCAGTTTTTAAACAAATTTTTCTTGTATTATGCTTTTCTTTTATGCCTCACTGTCATTTTCATGTTATTGGGAGGATTTAATAAGATGATCTGTGCACCTTAATATGTATATAAGGTTGTATAAATAAGATTACTATCAAATTTAACTATTTGGCTGTAATTCCATACAAAGATTAATTTGTAATTTCAAAATACTAAACAGATATTTGGTACAAATACACCTCACTATCTGAAATCTCTTTGATTCCTGGGTAATGGCAAGAGTTTGGTTTAGTAGGAATACTTGTAATATTTGACTTTCTTATAATCAAACCAGTAGACCTAGAGGAAGGGACTTCAGCAATCTAGTCAATATCCTCACTTTGCACTTTAGTGTCATGTTGTTTTCTAATTAACCTACTAATAATATAGGTACTTTCACCTTTGTTCAAGAGCTCACTATCTTATTAAACTAAAATAGGAATATCTGTACTAAGTGATTTTTACATTTCATTGCTTTAAACTAGTCTTTATATGACATTGCAATCTTTCCTATCTGCTCTTTCCTTTTCTCAGGCAGAGGAGATCTTGAACAGAATGAATCTGACAACCGTAGAATAATTCGTTATCCAGACAGTCACCAACTTTTTGTTGGTAACTTGCCACATGATATTGATGAAAATGAACTGAAAGAGTTCTTCATGAGTAAGTGGTTTATTTTGCTTTATTGTAAAATTAAGGACAAGAATAGAGCTTATTTTCATAGTTTAGAATTTTTTTTTTTTAGCATTTATCTCTGTATATCTAGGTACCAATCACTTTAATTGATCAGAAGGGAGTAGAAGGCTGCATCAAATGTTTCCCAGTGATGGTAGTATTGACTGGCCTGGTTTTGTAAAGGTTTAGAAGAATGACCTGGATGAGTCAGTCTTTAATTTTGAGATGGGATTCGTTTGGTAAATAGAAATCAGAAAAAGAAAATATCATTGTCTTTCTAAAACTATGCAGGTAACTTTCCCTTTTAATGAAGGACTAATAAAGATACAGAAAGCTAACAAAAAACAAGCAGTCAGACTAGTTAGTGTTGGCATCTTAGGCGAACGAGCAAATGAACCTTAGTTGTTACTGAGTCTGGTGGCAGCTAGCAATTTTTACTTGGAAATGATGGAGGCAGTTCGTTATTCATCCTGAACAATTAAAGCCACAGGGTATTCTATTAAAATATTTTACCCATGGCATAATGTGTATTTTCACAGGTTTTGGAAACGTTGTGGAACTTCGCATCAATACCAAGGGTGTTGGCGGAAAGCTTCCAAATTTTGGTTTTGTGGTTTTTGATGACTCTGAACCAGTTCAGAGAATCTTAATTGCAAAAGTAAGTTACTTAAAGGGGGACGTTCAAGACTTTATTGGTCCTGTTGCATAAAATATACTTTGGTGCTTTTTGAAACTATAGAAAGTCTTTTTTTAATGGTAAAGCTGAAAATAGTTCACTGTGAAATGGTATTTATGCAAAGAGTAAAGATTTGTTAATAATTTTAAATTCTGAGGTGTGAATCATTTTAAATTTCCTCATTTGCTTAGGTGGAGAAGGTTAAAATAGGTTGAATATTAAGAATTTCATGAAAGTGTTTTTCTTATAATTTTCTTATGTATATAAAGTAATACATTACCATTGCTCTCTAACCTGCCCATGTAAATCTTTTTCTCTCCTTTTAAAGCCAATCATGTTTCGAGGGGAAGTACGCTTAAATGTGGAAGAGAAAAAAACAAGAGCTGCAAGAGAGAGAGAAACCAGAGGTGGTGGTGATGATCGCAGGGATATTAGGCGCAATGATCGAGGTCCTGGTGGTCCACGTGGAATAGTGGGTGGTGGAATGATGCGTGACCGGGATGGAAGAGGACCTCCTCCAAGAGGTGGAATGGCACAGAAACTTGGCTCTGGAAGAGGAACCGGGCAAATGGAAGGCCGCTTCACAGGACAGCGTCGCTGAAGCTCCACTGTTGACAGAGTCTTGGCAGTGGTACATTATTCATCGTGTTTGCATTCTTGTTAATTTTTTTTGGCTTTGGAATGTGACACAGCCTTTTGATCATTTCTTTGATGTGAAAAACATCTTTTGGTTATCAGTTAAAATTGAGGTGGACTTTATTTCCCCAATTCCACAACAGGATTTACATTGTTAATTTATAAATCTAGACTTGGAGAATTAAGGACTAAGAAACGACCATATCTTAAACTGTCTACAACAAAATGAACTTTAAAGGACATCCCCAAATGAATTCAGGTCCTTTGAGTCAAAAAAAAAAAATCCTCTGCTGCACATTTTGTTTAAGTGTTAACTGTTTCTGCCTGTTCATGTTGGAAACACAAATAGTGCAATTTGTGCAATTGGAGAATCTTGCCTTTTTTCTTGGCTGCCCCCAAAAATAGAAACTAACAGAAAGTTGTTATGCACTCATCAGAATGCGCTAGTGGGTACTCTGAACTCATTAACATTGACATCTGCAACAAGAGGCAACGGGGAAAAAAATCTCTTCTTTTTTTTCCAGTAAGAATAGTATGTGAAATGATGAGGGCATTTTGTCTGCTTGCTGTGACCAGCGTGTGTACACATAAACCTTACCAAGACTACAAGTATATTCCAGAAGGAAATCATTTAGTTATGAACTAAAAAAGCAAAAATCAGAACTTCAAATGCTATGGTCTTCAATATTAGACCAGATATAGTAGCTCCATATCTAAGATTTTTCTACCTGCCCCTCTTCAGTACAGGGATGGCTGGCTGCTCAACACACTCCTCCCCTTTTTCCTTTCTTTAAGCTGTGTACAGTGAAAATTGTCTTTACTGTATTTTTGTTCTCTGGTAATGTAATAAGCATGATGGTGCCTTCTATTAATACATCATTCCAGTCTTGCTGGTAATTTTGTACAGTATAGTGTATGAATTGCTGTGCTGCAAAGCCAAACAGCTGCAAAATGTTGAGAAATCATTGAAGTGTATAAAAATTGCAGTATCTTTAAAATCAGTAAAATTGACTAGCATATTATTGACCTTGTTCTTCAGTTAACAACTTTGTGTTCTCTGTGGGAGGGAGTCTTGTGTGTTTGGGAGGGAAAAGGAAGGAGGAAGTACGTTATTTGAGTAAGTCTCTTGTTGACTTTTCTCTTAGCATGAATGTGAACGTTGAAGCCTATCATTTGAGAGGTGCTTGGAAAAGTCAATCAACTCCACATACATTTTTAGTGACATTTTAAAAGCAGTCAGAGTCCATAAATGGCAAGTAAACCTGAAGTGAGGATACTGCAATTTTCAGAGAAAAGAACAGCTCTTAAGTGTTTGCATTTTCTATTTGGAGGACAGGGAACTGTCATTTTGCACAATTCTTAAACTGATGTCAGCACCCGAGTGGCTCTGAATTTAAGTCTGGGACGACATCTTTTATTTTTACATGCATCTTTAAACAATTCTGTGAGCAAAGTTTGTAGCTGCTGGATTATTGTCTGTCTTTATAGCAAGTTCCAGTAAACCACAAGTATGGCAAAAGATACCCAATTTTATGCTTGGAGCATTCGGTACTTAAAAACCAGTTTCTGATGTTTCAGGCTAGGAGTGGTGTAAATAAGTGTGGGCACTTAAAGCTGCTTGTTAGCATGGAAGACTTCTCCATTCTGTCTTAGTAAAAACAAACAAAAAATGCACTTGACATAGTAGCAGACTGGTTCCAAATTATAAAACTGTTTGCTATTTGGTAAACTAGTAAATGACGCACACATTTTGTTTTTCATGTACTGGGCAATATAAGTAAAATTAAATCTGTCCTCTTTTCCCCTTGAATGAGGTCTTCCATGTTTGAGGAAAAGTCTTGCACTATTGCATATATATTTGGGGACACAGATTTTTCATAGTTGCCACCTGAAGGGTGGAGTTGGGCTTGGGCTTAAGGATTTTTTTCCTGTTTGAAACACTTTTACACTTTCTAATGTATAGTACTTGAAGTTCTTACCAATAATTACTTTTGTGTTTTAAGCCTTTATTGAAACTACTTTTAAATAAGTGGTTTATCATCAGTGTTTTGTTCTTTTGTAGCATATTTTACCTTTACTCTTTTATTTCTTTTCTTTCCTATTTTATAAATACATATAATTTCCAATGTACGATATTGCCCTGCCACCCATGAAAACTGTTCTGGCACCAAAAGTAATGACACATGTTAAGTGTAATAGCAAATTAAAGTAAAGAGCCATTCAGCTTCAGTCTTTACATACCATGAATAAACCATTAAAACATCATATGGAGAAGTTTACATGGTGATTGTTCACCTGCAGTACTGTGGACTTTTAACATTTTGTCCCCTTTTCAGTGAACCAGAGTAAAAATACTCATCTACCATTACTGTTATTTGCTGAAATTTTTTTTTTTTTTGATGGTAATATTCTATCCTTATGATACTATTGCAACCAAATTGGCTTTACCATCTTGGCTTTAGTAGGTATAGAAGACAATGGATTACCATCTTTATTGCTGTAATGTGTTAAGCATTATATGCTGGTAGAATCTAGTTTAATTGTTTCAGGTGGAAAGTATTCTTTGAGTTTCCATTTTTGAATGTGTTTGGACTAAACAATAAACTACTGATGTCTGCAGCATTTATCTATGTCCCTAATTTAATCTGTAGGTTTGTGTTCCAAATATTTTCCCCTAATTATATCTCATACAACCTAAGTGAAAATAAGTAATTGTCATAAAACCAACTTCTTAATGTTTGTGGAATTTGATATATGAAGAAGTAAAACATTTAAGTAAGACACAAAAACAATAGTAAAGATTTGTTCTGAGTTTGGTTAGATAGCTGTAAATGAGTTGAAGAATTTCAAAACAGAGTAATAGGAAGGTGAGGATGATCTAAAACAGGCTACTAAATATTTATTTTAAAAAAATACTGGGTTTTCCAAAGGATTGCTTGCTACCTCATATGTCAGAAGGGAAGGAGAAAGGGGTGGGGAGATGAGGTTTCTGAAATTATGGACAAGATACAATTCAGAAATGGGAACAAATTCATAAGCTCTAAACAAATATTAAAGGAGAAATAATCATGTAGTCATATGTATGAATATATCTTTAAAAAAATGGCATATGTAATTTCAGAGCTTGACTTTTCCTTTAAGAGATGGTAATAAGTGAATTTTTCCTAATATAACACTGCTTATGAAGATCCTTGGAATCAGTCTCTATAAGTTTGTATTAGAGAAAAGCCAGAATAACTATTACTTAACTACTGCTAATGAAGTTCAGACTTAAGATTTTTATAAATGTATGTTAAAGTTGCTTGATTTTAATTATAACTTAATAATGCAATAACTTACCTAACTTTATGGCGCTGGAAAATATTTTTTAGAAGGGATGAAAATGTATATATGCAACAGTGTATTGAAAGCAGAACCAAATTTGAAGGAACAGATCACACCTGGTCCAAGGAATTTAAATGGTATAAAGTACTTGAAAATTTAGTCACAAGATGCTTCGTTTCAATTATGCTATATAATACAGTCTTCGTAGCAAGCAAATGAAAATTTAGTGGATAGATGTTCATAGTTTTTTAAATTAGAACAACTTGCTCATCACAATTTATATTAAAAGTACAGATGAATAAAGACCCTTGAATTTTTTTTTTTGCTCTGTGTTCATAAGACTTTTTCTAAGTAGACTGTTCTGATCAGTTTGATGCTAGAGTTCTAAATTATTTAAGATTGTTGGATAAATGAACCATCTATTATAAAAGAAATTTCCCTTTGTGATAAACTTCAAAGTTCATATACAGAGTACTTGTTTGAAGTCATACACATCATTAAGTCAGACGATACTAAAGTAGTGACATTTCTGGGTGTTTTTAACACTGAAATCTTCCAGTCTTATGCTTACTTAAGGTTAATAGGAAATTAAGAGTTAATAGGAAATAATATCTGTTCTTAGCATTACCAAGTACTGGGCAAAATAGTAAAATGCACGTTTAGAATGAAACATTCACAGAAAGATTTCAACCCTTCTAATTGCCAAATAAACTAATCTCATTGTCCTTGATCTCTAAGAGTTTTGGAAAGGCTGGCTGCCTTCTTAAAGTACTTGCGCTTTTTTGACAATAATACTCTCTTTAGCTGCACTTGTTTTTTGTACCTGCTCTTAAGTCACCCCCTAATTTCCTCCAGTCCCTTCTGTCCTCAGTTTCTTCTTTCCTTACAAACTTTGGGTTGTTTCATTCAGGCCAGGCACCACTTTAGCTTCAATATATTGTCCATTCAGTAGATTACATAGAGTATAGTTGTGAAGAGGAGGACTTTGGAGACACTCTGAATGGCAATCCCATCATTCAATGGTTAACCTTTTCTTCTGGGCTTCTGTTAACTCAGTTGTAAATAGAGGTGGGTGATTGTGAAGATTGAGAGAGAAAAGTGTGTGTGTGTGTATAAAGTCAAGCACCCAAAACAAATTAGTGGGACCTCAATAAGTGGTAGCTGTTACTGTTTTTTGATTCTATTACATTTTTGTTAACTACTTAGGCTATTTTTTTTTAATTCTTTTTGCCATGTCCCTTTCTGAAGTCCTATATAAACCAAATTCTGAAGTCCGAAACTTTTCACTAAGTGACTTTGTATATATTTCATTTTCTAATGAACATCTCTGTTTTTCTGACCTAGAAATGTTTGAAGTCTCATCTATTCTCAATATTTTCACTTTTCTCCCTCCTGTCCATTTTTTAGACTGCAAGGAAACTTGTTCATGCTATTCTACCATGTTAATCTATTCTGCATGATTACCACTGGCTTATTCAAATTTGCTCTTGAGCTAAGTGCTAGGCACTGTTCAGGTACTGTTGATAAATTAGTTAAACAAGGTTCCCTGCTTTCAGGTTAAAAGAGACCAAAACTGAAGAAAATGGATGAAGATTAAGAAGGTAGCTAGGGGGCAGACCATAAGGGTCTCATTGGCCTTAAGGAGATAGATTTTCATCCTAAGAGCAAAATGGGAAATTGGAGGTTTTGGGGAGTGTGAATGGGGGCAGGTAAGTATTTTGAAATTCCTCTGGTTACAGAGTGAACACATTGAAGAAGTTAGTAATGAATTGAGTACATCAGGTAAGTGAATGATACCGTTTCAGTCAACACCTAGGATACTTGAGTAGTGGTAGTACCTGGAGCTTACCAGGATGGTAAGTGTTGGAAGTCTAATGAAAATGGTAAAATGGCCAGGTCTCTGTGAGGGAAGGGTGGTAACAAAAATTCAGTTTCTCACTTGCATAATTGGAGAATTAAAACTAGGGGGAAACAAGAAAAATGCTTTAATGGAGGAAGAGGCAGGAGTGCTAGAGAAACACTTGGATTTTGATGTGAAGTGGACCTGAACAGATTAGGCTATCTAGGAGGGTGTGCAATTTTGTTTGTGCCTTTTTATTTCAAGAACAGCATATGAAATGGTAAGTTACATTTTACCACTAAAAAAATTAAATGCTGTGCACATTACAGGAAATAGAGATAATACATAAACTCCCATAGTCCTACTCATGGATAGTCCCTATAAAAATGGGGTGTGTGTATGTGTTTCCTTTTACTATTAAACATTGTTTTAATGAAGACAGACATTTAGCAGTGTTTATCAAGTGTTTATTGAGCACCTGTGGGTGCCAGGCACTGTCCTTGATGTTGAGTGAATACATGAGTAAGAAGTCCATTGGGTGATTAAAGATGGTAGCGTAAGAGGTGAGACAAGTTTCCTTCTAAAACCACATATAATATGAAAATACAATTAATACACCTAATCAAGACAGGCAGAATTCCCGGAGAGACAGATTCCAGCTGCTTGTGGAAAGCAGGGATCCATATCCAGCCGCTCTGGGACAAAAGAAAGGTGGGCAGTCTGAGAGACTTCCTAACAAGGAAGCCGTTAGCAAGAGAGCTGCTAAAGGGGCAAGGACTGCACAGAGCTTACTGCTCAGGAGAGCGAACAGGTAGACAAAATTGTCTGGGTGCACTCTCCCCAGCAGGTTGGGAGCTTTGCCATGTAGACTCTCATATTTAAGGAGGAAAAAGAAATCTTCCTTAGATGAACTTCAGGTGTTCCCTGGCTGGCTAAACAGCTGCAAGGACCCCCTCTGTGATACGCAGCCTACAGCATCATTCTTCTGGGCAGCCCCACCTGGCTTGCAAACAAGCAAACCTTACCTTGACGTTAGCTGAGCCAGCGGGAAGATCTGTCTACAGCAATTACAAACCCAAAGCATAGAGGCTTATGCCTGTGTGCCCAGCCCACTGGTTCAGGCAGTGGAGACAGGCATAGCAGCTGGGAAGCAGAAAACAGCTCTTTCCTCCCCCCAGGCACCAACACCGCTCCCCTGCGACCCCCGGCATTGCTTCAGGGGCTCAGCAACTCCAGGGAGTAGAGCTTCTGGGCACTAGAAGGTGACATATACAAACATGAAATGCCAGAGGACCCTGGTTCAGAGTAAAATTATTAATACAACCCCTGAGAAAGATTTAAATGACATCAACCTCATGACTCTTCCTGAAAGGGAGTTCAGAATAAAAATCATTACCATGCTCATGGCGGTATGGAAAGATATTCAAGAACTCAGGAATGAATTCCGTTTGGAGATCCAATCATTGAAGAGCACAATGGAGGGTATTAAAAGCAGATTATATACGGTGGAGGAGATGATAAATGAAATAGACACTAGAGAAGAGGAATACAAAAAAGCTGAGGCACAGAGAGAAAAAAGGATCTCTAAGAATGAAAGAATATTGAAAAAACTCTGTGACCAATCCAAATGGAATATTCGCTTTATAGGGGTACCAGAAGAAGAAGAAGAGAGAAAAAGGGAAAGAAAGTGTCTTTGAGGAGATAATTGCTGAAAACTTCCCCAACCTGGGGCAGGAGACACTCCCTCAGGCCATGGAGATGCACAGATCTCCCAACAAGGGACACAAGGAAGACAACATCAAGACATGTAGTAATTAAAATGGCAAAGATCAAGGATAAGGACAGACTTTTAAAACCAGCCAGAGAATGAAATAAGATCACATACAAAGGAAAGCCCATCAGGCTATCATCAGACTTCTCAGCAGAAACCTTACAAGCCAGAAGAGAGTGGCATGATGTATTTAATGCAATGAGGCAGAAGAGACTTGAACCAAGAATACTTTATACAGCAAGATTATCATTTAAATTTGAAGGAGGGATTAAACAATTTCCAGATAAGCAAAAGTTAAGGAATTTACCTCCCACAAACCATCTCTACAGTGTATTTTGGAGGGACTGCTATAGATGGAAGTGTTCCTAAGGTTTAATAGCTGTCACCAGAGGTAATAAAACCAAAGTAAAGAAAGTAGAATAGCTAATGACTAAGTAAATGCAAAATTAAATTATCCCCAAAATCAATCAAGGGATAGAGAAAGAGTACAGAATATGATACCTAATATATAAAGAATGGAAGAGGAACAAAAAGGATAAAGAAAAAAACCTTTAGAACGTGTTTGTAATAGCATATTAAGTGAGTTAAATTAGACTCTCAGTAAGGAAGTTAACCTTGAACCTTTGGTAACCACGAATCTAAAGCTTGCAATGCCAATAAGTACATACCTATCGATAATCACCCAAAATGTAAATGGACTGAATGCACCAATCAAAAGAGATAGAGCCACTGAATGGATAAAAATACAAGATCCATCTGTATACTGCCTACAAGAGACTCACTTTAAACCCAAAGACATACACAGACTAAAACTGAAGGGATGGAAAAAGATATTTCATGCAACTAATAGGGAGAAAAAAGCAGGAGTTGCAGTACTTGTATCAGTCAAAATAGACGTCAAAACAAAGAAAGTCACAAGAGACAAAGAAGGACATTACATAATGATAAAAGGGTTAATGCAACAAGAAGATATAACCACTATAAATATCTATGCGCCCGACACAGGAGCACCTACATATATGAAAGAAATACCAAAAGAATTAAAGGAGAAATAGACTGCAATGCATTCATTCCAGGAGATCTCAACACTCCACTCACTCTGAAGGACAGATAACCAGACAGAAAATAAGTAAGGAGACAGAGGCACTGAACAACACAATAGAACAGATGGATCTAACAGACATCTACAGAACTCTACACCCAAAAGCAGAATACACATTCCTCTCAAGTGCACATGGAACATTTTCAAGAATAGATAATATATTAGGCCACAAAAAGAGCCTCAGTAAATTAAAAAAGATTGAAATTGTACCCACCAGTTTTTCAGACCACAAAGGTATGAAACTAGAAATAAATTACACAAAGAAAATGAAAAATCCCGCAAACACATGGAGGATTCACAACATGCTCCTAAATAACCAATAAATCAATGACCAAATAAAAACAGGAGTCAAGCAACATATGGAGACAAATGACAACAATAATTCAACAAAGCAAAATCCATTGGAGGCAGCATCAGCCATGCTAAGAGGAAAATATATTGCAGTACAGGCCTACCTCAGGAAAGAACAATCCCATATGAGCAGTCTAAACTCACAATTAATGAAATTAGAGAAAGAAGAACAAATGAGGCCCAAAGTCAGTAGTAAGAGGGACATAATAAAGATTAGAGCATAAATAAATAAAATTGAGAAGAATAAAACAATAGAAAGAATCAATGAAAGCAGGAGCTAGTTCTTCGAGAAAATAAACAAAATAGATAAACCCCTAGCCAGACTTATCAAGAAAAAAAGACAGTCTTCTCACATAAACAGAATCAGAAATCAGAAAGGAAAAATCACTATGGATACCACAGAAATACAAAGAATTATTAGAGAATACTATGAAAAATTATATGGTAACAAACTGGATAACCTAGAAGAAAAGGACAACTTTCTAGAAAAATACAACTTTCCAAGGCTGACCCAGAAAGAAACAGAAAACCTGAACAGACCAATTACCAGCAACGAAATTGAACTGGTAATCAAAAACCTACCTAAGAACAAAATCCCTGGACCAGATGGCTTCACCGCTGAATTTTATCAAACATTTAGTGAACACCTACTACCCATCCTCCTTCAATTTTTCCAAAGAGTAGAAGAGGGAATATTCCCAAACTCATTCTATGAAGCCAGCATCATTCTAATACCAAAACCAGGCAAAGACAGCACAAAAAAAGAAAATTACTGACCAATATTCCTCATGAATGTAGATGCAAAAATACTCAACAAAATATTAGCAAACCAAATTCAAAAATACATAAAAAAGATCATGCATCATGATCAAGTAGGATTTATTCCAGGGTTACAAGAATGGTACAACATTCGAAAATCCATCAACATCATCCACCACATCAACAAAAAGACAAAAACCACATGATCATCTCCATAGATGCTGAAAAAGCATTTGGCAATATTCAATATCCATTCATGATAAAGACTCTTAACAAAATGGGTATAGAGGGCAAATATGTCAACATAATAAAAGCCATATATGACAAACCCACAGCCAACATTATACTTCACAGCGAGAAGCTTAAAGCTTTTCCTTTAAGATCAGGAACAAGACAAGGATGCCCACTCTCCCCACTTCTATTCAATGTAGTACTGGAGGTCCTAACCATGGCAATCAGACAACACAAAGAAATAAAAGGCATTGAGATTGGGAAGGAAGAAGTTAAACTGTCCCTATTTGCAGATGATATGATATTGTACATAACAAACCCTAAAGA
The DNA here is from genome assembly GCA_029783875.1 of Phataginus tricuspis. Classification (NCBI taxonomy): domain Eukaryota; kingdom Metazoa; phylum Chordata; class Mammalia; order Pholidota; family Manidae; genus Phataginus; species Phataginus tricuspis. The sequence continues at coordinate 31,107,521 of JAQQAC010002594.1, forward strand.
ATCCACTCCAAAATTACTAGATCTAATATCTGAATTCAGCAAAGGTGCAGAATACAGAATAAATACACAGAAATCAGTTGAATTCCTGTACACTAACAATGAACTAGCATACAGAGAAATCAGGAAAACAATTCCATTCACAGTTGCATCAAAAAGAATAAAATACCTAGGAATAAACATAACCAAGGAAGTGAAAGACCTATACTCTGAAAACTACAAGACACTCATGCGAGAAGTTAAAGAAGATAACAATAAATGAAAACATCCTGCGCTCATGGATAGGAATAATTAATATTGTCAAAATGGCCATCCTGCCTAAAGCAATCTACAGATTCAATGCAATTCCTATCAAAATTCCAACAGCATTCTTCAACAAACTAGAGCAAATAGTTCTAAAATTCATATGGAACCACAAAAGACCCCAAATAGCCAAAGCAATCCTGAGTAGGAAGAATAAAGCTGGGGGGATTATGCTCCCCAACTTTAAGCTCTACTACAAAGCCACAGTACTCAAGGCAATTTGGCACTGGCACAAGAACAGACCCATAGACCCATGGAAGAGACTAGAGAGCCCTGTTATAAACCCAAGCATATATTGTCAATTAATATACAATAAAGGAGCCATGAAGAAGTAGTCATTTCCCTATTTTATGTCCATAGCTCCTTTATCGTATATTAATTGACCATATATGTTTGTGTTTATATCTGGGTTGTTTTCAAGATTCATCTACATTGTAGTATGTGGCAGAAGTTAATTCTTTTCATTCAATTGTATGGATATACTACAGTTTATCATTTCATCAGTTGGACATTTTAGCTTTATTTTTCGGCTATTATAAATATCAATGCTGCTATGAACATTGTTGTAGTTTTTAAAAATGGAATTATACTTGATATATATATAAAGTTTTTGTGTAAACATATGTTTTAATTTTCTTGGGTATATATATATATATATAGGAGTGGAATTGCTGGGTCATATGGTTCTTAGTCTCTTTTAACCTTTGTTTCTTTACCATCTCTCAAGCTCTCTTCTGTTATTGCCAGTCTCATGTACTCCTATACTGTTTTCTTTAGAGTTTTAGAACAGTTTTACTTACTTTAGTGTTTAAAATGTTCCTCTCAACCTCTTCCTCTATTGTCCCACTTGGGTAATTGATATTACGATTTTCATGAAAGGTTCATCATGACTTTCATATAGTGACCTCAAGTTTCTTTGAACTCAACTCCAATGACATCATTTTTGCTAAACTTCAGCTACCCAAAGGAACAGCCAAAACTGCACCCTATAGAACTGATCACTTTGTGCCATTTCCTAGATCTTAAATTCACCAATTGCTTTGACAGTAACTTTTTCTTCTATTTCACTTCCATTAAACTTATTCTTCATGCCTATGATGACCTCCATTCCCTCAGTGCCTCTATATTTTCAGTAGCTAACTTCTGTCATAATGTGTCTTCCTGTCTAGCTGGAACTCATGGCAAGCCATTTCCATAGTGTTTTCTCCATCACCCTTGACTTCTTTCTCCTTTGTTTAATCTCCTTGCACTATGAATTCTCTTAAGAGGTTGCTTATGCCTTTATTTTTTTCCATTCTTGACCCTGGGGATGCCAGGTCCTATGAAACAGAGTCACTTGGTTTCACTGTAAATTCATGGTGAACAGGCTCAAGTGTGAACATTTTACTAGTTTGATTCCTTTCATATCAGATGACTTCTTTTGTATCTATTTCTAAGAGTTTCTGCTCTCAAGTTCTTGAGACTCAATCTCACCATAATCTTTTTCAGCAAAAATGAAGTTCTTCTACTGAGAAGATCTAGGCCAGCTGACATGTCTATCCTACACTTTTTATCCGTTTTTCCTCTTTACGCTAAGCCTCTTCTAAGTTGAGAACTTCTCATATTTTATTACCTTCTCTTCACTACCTTGGTTTTTCATTAATCATTCCTTTTCTTGCCTCTTTAAAGCTTTTCTCTCCATTCTTTTATCCTACAAAGATTTCCCTGTTTAAAAAGAAAAACAATAACCCTTATGTTTCTAATGCTACCTCTTATTCAGCAAACATGTAGATGATTCTACTAGGCTGTGTAATCCTTGACAACCCCATATGTCCTTTATAGCTGGCTTTTTAACTCAATTGTTTTTTGTTGTTAATTTACCAAGCTTTTATTTTATTTTATTTTATTTATTTTGCTATTATTAATATACAGTTATATGAGCAACATTATGGTTACTAGACGCCCCCTATTATCAAGTCCCCACCACATACTTCCATTGCAGTCACTGTTCATCAGCGCAGAAGGATGTTATAGAATCAATACTTGTCTTCTCTGTGTTAAACTGCCTTCCCTGTATCCCCCTACCCCATCCCCACCCCCACTACATTATGTGTGGTAATTGTAACAGCCCTTTTTCCCCCTTATCCCTCCCTTCCCACCCATCTTTCCCAGTCCTTTCCCTTTGGTAACTGATAGTCCATTCTTGGGTTATGTGAATCTGCTAATGTTTTCTTCCTTCAGTTTTTTCTTTGTTCTTATACTCCACAGATGAGTGAAATCATATGGTACTTGTCTTTCTCCACCTGGCTTATTTCACTGAGCATAATACCCTCTAGCTCCATCCATGTTGTTGCAAATGGTAGAATTTGTTTTCTTCTTATGGCTGAATAATATTCCATTGTGTATATGTACCACATCTTCTTTATCCATTCATCTACTGATGGACACTTAGGTGGATTCCATTTCATGGCTATTGTAAATAGTGCTGTGATAAACATAGGGGTGCATATATCTTTTTCAAACTGGGCTGCTGCATTCTTAGGGTAAATTCCTAGGAGTGGAATTCCTGGGTCAAATGGTATTTCTATTTTGAGTTTTTTGAGGAACCTCCATACTGCTTTCCACAATGGTTGAACTAATTTACATTCCCACCAGCAGTGTAGGAGGGTTCCCCTTTCTCCACATCCTCGCCAACATTTGTTGTTGTTTGTCTTTTGGATGGTGGCCATCCTAACTGGTGTGAGGTGATATCTCATTGTAGTATTAATTTGCATTTCTCTGATGACTAGTGATATGGAGCACCTTTTCATGTGCCTGTTGGCCATCTGAATTTCTTCTTTGCAGAAGTATCTGTTTAGCTCCTCTGCCCAGTTTTTAATTGGCTTATTTGCTTTTTGCTTGTTAAGGTGCGTGAGTTCTTTGTATATTTTGGATGTCAACCCCTTATCAGATGCATCATTTATGAATATATTTCCCATATTGTAGGATGTCTTTTTGTTCTACTGATGGTGTTCTTTGCTGTACAGTAGGTTTTCAACTTGATATAGTCCCATTTGTTCATTTTTGCTTTTGTTTCCCTTGCCCGGGGGGATATGTTCATGAAGAAGTCACTCATGTTTATGTCCAAGAGATTTTTGCCTATGTTTTTTTCGAAGAGTTTTATGGTTTCATGACTTACATTCAGGTCTTTGATCCACCTTGAGTTTACCTTTGTGTATGGGGTTAGACACTAGTCCAGTTTCATTCTCTTACATGAAGCTGTCCAGTTATTCCAACACCAGCTGCTGAAGAGGCTGTCATCTCCCCATTGTATATCCAAGGTCCTTTATGAAATATTAATTGACTGTAGGTGTTTGGGTTAATGTTTGGATTTTCTATTCTGTTCCACTAGTCTGTGGTCTGTTTTTGTGCCAGTACCAAATTGTCTTGATTACTGTGGCTTTGTAGTAGAGCTTGAAGTCAGGGAGCGTAATTCCCCCAGTTTTATTCCTCCTTCTCAGGATTGCTTTGGCTATTCGGGATCTTTTGTGGTTCCATATGAATTTTAGAATTATTTGTTCCAGTTCATTGAAGAAAGCTGTTGGTAGTTTGACAGGGATTGCATTGAATCTGTAGATTGCTTTAGGTAGTATAGCCATTTTGACAATATTTATTCTTCCTAGCCAAGAGCATGGGATGCATTTCCATTTGTTAGTGTCTTCCTTAATTTCTCCTAGGAGTGTCTTGTAGTTTTCAGAGTACAGGTCTTTCACTTCCTTCATTAGGTTTATTCCTAGGTATTTAATTCTTTTAGATGCAATTGTGAATGGAATTGTTTTTCTGATTTCTCTTTCTGTTAGTTTATCATTAGTGTATAGGAAAGCAACAGATTTCTGTGCATTAATTTTATATCCTGCAACTTTGCTGAATTCAAATATTAATTCTAGTAGTTTTGGAGTGGAATCTTTAGGGTTTTTTATATACAGTGTCCTGTCATCTGCAAATAGTGACAATTTGACTTCTTCTTTACCAATCTGGATGCCTTGTATGTCTTTGTGTTGTCTGATTGCCGTGGCTAGGACCTCCAGTACTATGTTGAATAACAGTGGAGAGAGTGGGCACCCCTGTCTTGTTCCCGATCTTAGATGAAAAGCTTTCAGCTTCTCGCTATTAAGTATGATGTTAGCTATGGGTTTGTCATATATAGCCTTTATGGTGTTGTGGTACTTGCCGTCTATACCCATTCTGTTGAGAGTTTTAATCATGAATGGATGCTGAATTTTGTCAAATGCTTTTTCAGCATCTATGGAGATGATCATGTGGTTTTTGTTCTTCTTTTTATTGATGTGATGGATGATGTTGATGGATTTTCGAATGTTGTACCATCCTTGCATCACTGGGATGAATCCCTCTTGATCATGGTGTATGATCCTCTTGATGTATTTTTGAATTCTGTTTGCTAATATT
>JAQQAC010002594.1:31112645-31131881 GCA_029783875.1 Phataginus tricuspis
TTCATCAGGGATATTGGTCTGTAATTTTCTTTTTTAGTGAGGTCTTTGCCTGGTTTTGGTGTTAGAGTGATGCTGGCTTCATAGAAAGAGTTTGGAAGTATTCCCTCCTCTTCTGTTTTTTGGAAATCTTTAAGGAGAATGGGTGTTATTTCTTCTCTATATGTGTGGTAGAATTCTGAGGTGAACCCATCAGGTCCAGGGCTTTTGTTCTTGGGTAGTTTTTTGATTACTGATTCAATTTCGTTGCTTGTGATTGGTCTGTTTAGTTTCTCTGTTTCCTGCTTGGTAAGTCTTGGAAGGTTGTATTTTTCTAAGAAGTTGTCCATTTCTTCTAGGTTTTACAGCTTGTTAGCATATAGATGCTCGTAGTATTCTCTTATAATTCTTTGTATTTCTGTGAGTTCCGTCGTTATTTTTCCTTTCTCATTTGTGATTCTGTTTATGTGTGTGGATTCTCTTTTTCTCTTAATGAATCTGGCTAGGGGTTTATCTATTTTGTTTATTTTTTCAAAGAACCAGCTTTTGGTTTCATTGATTTTTTTCTATTGTTATATTCTTCTCAATTTTATTTATTTCTTCTCTGATCTTTATTATGCCTCTCCTTCTGGTGACTTTGGGCCTCTTTTGTTCTTCTTTTTCCAATTTCAATAATTGTGTCTTTAGACTGTTCATTTGGGAATGTTCTTCCTTCTTTAAATAGGCCTGGATTGCAATATACTTTACTCTTAAAACTGCCTTCGCTGCGTCCCACAGAAGTTGTGGCTTTGTGTTGTTGTCATTAGTCTCCATATATTCTTTGATTTCTGTTTTGATTTGGACGTTAACCGATTGATTAATTAGGAGAATGTTGTTAAGTCTCCATGTATTTGTGAGCCTTTCTGATTTCTTTCTAAAATTTATTTCTAGTTTTATACCTTTGTGATCTGAGAAGTTGGTTGGTAGGATTTCAATATTTTTGAATTTACTGAGGTTCTTTTTGTGGCCTAGAATGTGGTCTATTCTGGAAAATGTTCCATGTGCGCTTGAGAAGAATGTGTATCCTGCTGCTTTTGGGTGCAGAGTTCTGTAGGTATCTGTTAGGTCCATCTGTTCTAGTGTGTTGTTCAGTGCCTCTGTGTCTATACTTATCCTCTGCCTTGTTTATCTATCCTTTGGAGTGAGTGGTGTGTTAAAGTCTCCTAAAATAATTGCATTGCTGTCTATTTCCTCCTTCAATTCTGTTAGTATTTGTTTCACATATGCTGACACTCCTGTGTTGGGTGCATATATATTTATAATGGTTATATCTTCTTGTTGGACTGACCCCTTTATCATTATGTAATGTCCTTCTTTATCTCTTGCTACTTTCTTCATTTTGAAGTCTATTTTATCTGATACAAGTACTGCAACACCTGCTTTTTTCTCTTTGTTGTTTGCATGAAATATCTTTTTCCATCCCTTCACTTTTAGTCTGTGTATATCTTTGGGTTTGAGGTGGGTCTCTTGTAAGCAGCATATAGATGGGTCTTGCTTTTTTATGCACTCTGTTACTCTGTGTCTTTTGATTGGTGCATTCAGTCCATTTATATTTAGGGTGATTATTGATAAATATGTACTTATTGCCATTGCTGGCTTTAGATTCGTGGTTACCAAAGGTTCAAGGGTTGCTTCTTTACAATCTAAGAATCTAAGTTAACTTTCTTGTTAAGTTATTGTGAACGCTGTCTGATGTTTCTTTATCTCTCCCTTCCTAGTCTTCCTCCTCGATTATTTATATATTAGGTGGTTTATTCTTTGCCTTTAGTTAGTATTTGGATGGTCTGCTTTCTTTGCTATGATTTTATTTTCTCTGGTGACATCTTTTTAACCTTAGGGGTGCTTCCCTCTAGAGTAGTCCGTTTAAGATATCCTGTAGTGGTGGTTTATGAGAGGCAAACTCTCAATTTTCCTTTGTCTTGAAATTGTTTAATCCCTCCGTCATATTTAAACGATAATCGTGCTGTATACAATATTCTTGGTTCAAGGCCTTTCTGTTTCATTACGTTAAATATATCATGCCATTCTCTTCTGGCCTGTAAGGTTTCTGTTGAGAAGTCTGATGACAGACTTATGATGGGTTTTCCTTTGTAGGTGATGTTTTTTCTCTCTCTAGCTGCCTTTAATACTCTGTCTTTATCTTTGATCTTTGCCATCTTAATTATTATGTGTCTTGTTGTCTTCCTTGGGTCCTTTGTGTTGGGAGATCTGTGGGCTTCTGTGGGCTGCGAGACTATTTCCTTCCCCAGCGTGGGAAAGTTTTCAGCAATTATTTCTTCAAAGACACTTTCTATCCCTTTTTCTCTCTCTTTTTCCTCTGGTACTCCTATAATGCAAATATTGTTCCATTTGGATTAGTCACACAATTCTCTTAGTATTCTTTCATTCTTAGAGATCCTTTTATCTCTCTCTGCCTCAGCTTCTTTTTATTCCTGTTCCCTGTTTTGTATTTCATTGATAGTGTCTTGAACCTCTTCTAGTCTGCTGTTAAGCCCGTAGATGGCTTGTCTCATTTCTGCTTTGTCTTTCCTCATTTCCTCCCTCAGCTCTTGCACATTTTTCTGTAGATCCGTCAGCATGGCTATGACTTTCATTCTGAATTCTTTTTCAGGAAGACTGTGCATGTCCATTCCTTCATATTCTCTCTGTTGTGTGGTGTTTGTCTGAAGCTTTGTTTGTATCATATTCTTCTGTCTTCTCATGACTATAGAATTGGTTGTTGGTAGTTGTCACGTATGTCAGCTGGGCTCTTTATGACTGCCTCGCTGGGTGCCGAGTCCTCTCTCAGGTGTAGCTGCCCGCCGGAGTGCTGTGGGGGGGGTGTGCTTGGTCCGCCGAATTGCTGCTCCATATCTTACCCACCTCACCGGGTGCTGAGTCCTCTCTCAGGTGTACCTGCATGCTGTGCGCTTTCCTGTGTTTTCTGGTCTCTCTTTTAGAAATAGATGTATTTGCTTTGTTTTCGTGAATAAATATAATGTTGGGAGGAATTTTTCTGCCGGTCTGTTCATGTCGCCATCTTCCCGGATGTCCGATCTTTGCCATTTTAATTATTATGTGTTTTGGTGTTGTCCTCCTTGAGTCCCTTGTGTTGGGACATCTGTGGACCTCCATGGTCTGAGGATCTGTTTCCTGCCCCAGATTGGGGAAGTTTTCAGCAATTATTTCTTCAAAGACACTTTCCCTTTTTCTGTCTCTTCTTCCTCTGGTACACCTATAATGCGAATATTGCTCCATTTGGGTTGGTCACACTGTTCTCTTAATATTCTTTCATTCCTAGAGATCCTTTTATCTCTCTCTGCCTCAGCTTCTCTGTATTCCTGTTCTCTGGTTTCTATTCCATTAACAGTCTCTTTCACCTCATCCAGTCTGCTCTTAAATCCTTCCATTGTTTTTTATTTCTGTTATCACCCTCTGGAATTCATCCCTTAGCTGTTGCATATTTCTGTGTGGCTCCATCAGCAGCTTGTGACTTTTATTTTTAATTCTTTTTCAGGAAGATTGTTGATATCAGTCTCACCAGGACCTCTCTCTGGTTTTTGAGGGATTTTGGACTGAACGAAGTTCTTCTGCCTTTTCATGGTGGTGGAAGTAGTTGCCAGTGTGGCACGCATGTCAGTTGGGAGAACAAAGTCCCTTCCTGCTTGCTGGTCACCTTCTCCGTCTCTGCTACTTGTGCTGTTCAACCGCACACAGGGAGCAGCCTCTGGGTTCATCCCCTGAGCTGCCCTGGGTGGGGAAGCCCTTGGGATGGCCTAGGGCATTGGTGGGGGTAGCAGGCGAGCAGCATGTGTTCTCCCATCAGAACGGCGCCCCTTTGTGCTTCCCGAGCTCTGCGCCGGTCTCCACTGCCTGTGCAGGGCAACTGCACATGGGAGAAGCCTCTGGGTTAATCCCATGAGCTGCCATGGGCTGGGCGGCTCTCAGGATGCCCTAGGGCACTGTCAGGGGTTGCAGGCGAGCAGCGTATTTTTGCTGCAAGAAAAGTGCTCCTTCGTGGTTCCTGGACTCTGCCCCGGTCCTCTATCTATGCCAGTTGACCGGGCATAGGGCGTACCCTCTGGGTTAATTCCCTGATCTGACACGGGCCGGATGGCCCTCAGGATGGCCTAATGCACTGGCGAGGTTGCAGGTGAGCAGTGTGTTTTCAGTGCGAGAACAAAGCCCATTTGTACCTTCTGGACTCTGCACTTGTTTTTGCTGTTTGTGCCTATCAACTGCGGGCAGGGGTCAGCATCTGGGTGTGGGCCAGTTAGCCGAGTGCAGGGAGAAGTCTCTGTGTGGTTGCTGTGGGCGGGTCTGCTCTCCAGCTGTTCCGCAGCAATGATGGGTCAGCCAGTTTGCTTGCAGTGCCCGTGGGGGGTCGAGGGGATTGAACAGCAGGCTGCTTATTGCTGTGAGAGGCTTCGGAGCTGCATTGCCGCCCAGGGGGTTAGGGGGCCTGAAGTTCCTTAATGTTCCCAGCTGGGCTGAGTGTGCCAGGATGATTTTGTCCCCCTGTTGAACCTTTGTCCCTTTAAGACTTTTAAAGCGCCTGCTTTTCTTTTGTCCCAGGGCAGCCGATGGGAACCTGTTCACAGTCTTAGTCTCGGATTTTGCTTTTCTGTCTCTAATATCCAGTACACCATGCAATGTGTGTTTGTGCTCCTGATTCTTTTCCTCCCATTGGTGAGCCGGGGTTGGGGGATGCTCGGGTCCTGCCGGGTCATGGCTTTGTATCTTACCCTTTTCTGTGAGATGTTGATTTCTCACAAATGCAGATGTAGCCTGGCTGGTGTACTGTATCTTCTGGTCACTCTTTTAGGAATGGTTGTATTTGCTGTATTTTCAAAATATATATGGTTTTGGGAGGAGATTTTTGCCACCCTACTCACTCTGCCATCTTGAGAATCTCTCAGACTTTAAAAATAAATTTAACTTTGAACTTGTAGTTTATTAGTGTTTGTATTCCATGGCAATTAAAACTTATGAATTTTATATCTACTGTGTTTGAACTGAAAAGTTTTTTTTTTCTGTTCCAAAGCATGTAGTAGAATGATTACTAGAATTTTGTCAGTCATTAGTAAAATAAGTAATATTTTATAAGGATTACCTTTACCCAGAAGATGTAATATAATGGGACAAAAGAATTCTAAACATAAAATTCAAATGCTCATACTTTTCTGAGTAATCATTAAAAAGATTTTTGAAATACTGTATTTGGAACTAATAGTATTTATTTAAAAAGATCTGCTCGTATACTGGGATGCCATTGCTATTACTTTGTTAAAGTTCAATATAGGAATTTAATTACTGTAATAAGCAAAGAAAAACAGTTTATAAAAATTCTTAGTGTTAACTTGGCAAATGATCATTTTGTAAACATGTTTGTCATAATTGATAGGAATGTGCATAAATATCTTCAGATTTGGTCTTTTAAAACCAATGTAAAAAAATAAATTTGATCTTCACTAAAACCAAATTTACTTGTGCCTTTTTCACCTCTGAGTGAAAAGAAATTATGTTTTCTACAGTTCACTTTAGAATTTCTAAAGTGAGCTGTAGTTGTTTTGTATGATAGTTCAAGTATTGCTTTATCTGAATTAAAAATGAATTTTATTAATTTTTCATAACATTTCAGAAATTTAGTAATTTAGTAAATTTAATGCTTCAGTTTCATTTGCTTGTCTATTATAAAATGTATGTGCATATTTTGAAAATATAGCTTAGATGTGGAAATAATAAGAAACTGTGAGTCAGCTAGGACAGCCCTTGACACAGTGACTGCTCTAATACAGAAAACAGGTGGGGAAGTATTAATTTTCTGGAAGGGTGGAGGAAATTAATATACTCAACATTATTAACTCTATGTTTTGGTTTCCACAGCAAGAATAATTCCTACTGGTATTGAATTAAAATGGAAAAATATGAGACTCTAGGACTGGTTGGAGAAGGGAGCTATGGAATGGTGATGAAGTGTAGAAATAAAGATAGTGGAAGAATTGTAGCCATCAACAAGTTCTTAGAAAGTGATGATGACAAAATGGTTAAAAAATTTGCTATGAGGGAAATCAAATTACTAAAGGTGAGTAAATACATATATTGAAGAAAAAGGAGCTGTTTCTTGATCAAGATTATAGTTTTAGAAAAAAATTACTGTCCTTATTTCCATAACAAGGCTTAAGGTATAAATTTCTTCTTTTTTGTCAATAAACAAAATGATTACATAGGCATATTCATTTATCTCATGAATATAAACATGATTTTAAAAGTGTTTCTTCTCTGCTTATCTATCTATCTATATATCTATCTATCATCTATCTATCTATCTATCTATCATCTATCTACCTCCTTATCTACTTACCTACATACATACCTACCTGTCATTTGTGTTTGAGGTCCCAAAGACCACTCCAGTTTCCATGATTCACTAGGAGGACTCACAGCATTTATTATATAGTTGTACTCATGGTTATGATTTATTACAGTGAAAGGATATAAAACAAAATCAGCAAAGGAAAAATGGTGCATGGGGTGAGTTCAGAGGAAACCTGTCATATGATTCCAAGAATCCTCTTCCAATGGAGTCACACAGGATGCACTTATTTCTTCAGCTATGAGTTGTGACAACACATATGAAATATTGTCTACCAAGGAATTCATTAGAGACTCACTGCTCAGGGTTTTAATTGTGGGCTGGTCATGTAGGCACCATCTGCCTTGTTTATACCAAAATTCCAGACTTCCAGAGGGAATGCAGGTATTCAGCATAGACAATATTGCTTGTACAGTGAGCCACTTCATCAATTCTGGAAATGAGGGGACTCTCCTAAAATCCAAATTCCAGGTGCCAAGCAAGGGCTCAGTTTGCAAGCATACCTTTCTAAGGAGAGCAATCTCAGATGTGCTTATGTTGACATACACACTCTTTGTCTTTAATCAGTCTCACTAGAAGTTGATTGATTTTATTTATCTTTAGAACCAATCTTTGGCTTTGTTGATCTTTACTGGGTACTTCTTTTCTATTTCATTAATTTTGTTTTTTAGAATTTCATTCCTTCTACTTATTTTGGGTTGGTTTATTTTACAGTTCTTTTTCCTAACCTGTTGAGATAGATGCTTACTTCTGTAATTTCCAGGCCTTTTCCCCCAACTCTTATATGCATTTAAAACTACAAGTTTCCTTTTAAGAAACAGCTTCGTATGTATCCCCAAAATTTTGATTAGCATTACAGTATTCTCTCATTTCCCTTATTTTTCAAACATGTGGAAATTTTCTAGGTTTTCTTTCCCTGTTTTTTTACTCTTGCAAAATCGCCCTGTTATCTGAGTGTATGTTTATTGACTGTACTTGCTTTTTGGTTCAGAATATAGTCAATGGGAAAAAGATTCCTCCTGTGCTTCAAAAATATTCCAAGTCAGTCATGTTAATTGTGGTGTTTAAATCTTCTAAATCTTCTAAATTCTTAATAATTTTTTCTATGTTTGTTCTATCCAATACTGAAAGGAAGTGTCAAAATCTTCCTCTGTGATTGTTGATTTGCCTGTTTTTCATTGCAGTTCAGTTAATTTTTAACTTTATAAAAAGAAAAGCTAAATTATTTGTGGATCAAATGCAGACTTATTATACCTTTATGTTGAATCATAAATAAATCATCCTTTATCATCACGTACTTTTTTTTTTATTAAGGTGTTATTGATATACACTCTTACGAAATTTTCAGATGAAAAAACAATGTGGTTGCTACGTTCGTCCATTGAGTCCCCTCCATACCCCATTGGAGTTACTGTCCATCAGCATAGTAATATGCCAGATTCACTATTTGCCTTCTCTGTGCCACACTGTCTTCCCCGTGATGCCCCCACACCATGTGTACTAAACATAATACACCTCAATCCCCTTCTCCCTCCTTCCCCACCCGTTCTGCCACGTCCCTCCCCTTTAGTAACCACTAGTTCCTTCTTGGAGTCTGTGAGTCTGCTGCTATTTTGTTCCTTCAGTTTTGCTTCGATGTTATACTCCACAAATGAGGGAAATCATTTGGCACTTGTGTTTCTCTGCCTGGCTTATTTCACTGAGCATAATATCCTCCATCTCCATCCATGTTGTTGCAAATGGTAGGATTTGTTTCTTTCTTATGGCTGAATAGTACTCCATTATGTATATGTACCACTTCTTCATTATCCATTCATCTACTGATGGACACTTAGGTTGATTCTATATCTTGGCTATTGTAAATGGTGCTGTGATAAACATAGGGGTGCATATGTCTTTTTGAATCTGAGAACTTGTATTCTTTGGGAAAATTCCTAGGAGTGGAATTCCTGGGTCAAATGATATTTCTATTTTTAGTTTTTTGAGGAACCTCTGTATTGCTTTCCACAATGGTTGAACTAACTTACATTCCCACCAGCAGTGTAGGAGGGTTCCCCTTTCTCTGCATCCTCGCCAGCATCTGTTGTTCTTAGTCTTTTTGATGCTGGCCATCCTAACTGGTGTGAGGTGATAACTCATTGTGGTTTTTCTTTGCATTTCCCTGATAATTACTGATGTGGTGCATATTTTCATGTGTCTGTTGGCCATCTGAATTTCTTCTTTGGCAAATTGTCTGTTCATATCTTCCACCCATTTTTTAATCCAGTTATTTGTTTTTTGGATGTTGAAGCATGTGAGTTCTTTATATATTTTGGATGTTAACCCATTGTTGGATATGTCATTTACAAATATATTCTCCCATACTGTAGGATGCCTTTCTGTTCTGGTTATGGTGACTGTTGCCATACAGAAGTTTTTTAGTTTGATGTAGGCCCATGTGTTCATTTTTGCTTTTGTTTCCCTTGCTTGAGTAGATACCTTCAGGAAGAAGTTGCTCTGGTTTATATTCAAGAGATTTTTTCCTATGTTGTCTTCTAAGAGTTTTATGGTTTCATGACTTACATTTAGGTCTTTGATCCATTTTCAGTTTACCTTTGTGTGTGGGGTTAAACAATACTCCAGTTTCATTCTCATGCATGTACCTGTCCAGTATTGCCAATACCAGTTGTTGAAGAAGCTGTTATTTCCCCATTGTATGTCCATAGCTCCTTTATCATATATTAATTGACCATATATGCTTGGAGTTATATCTAGGCTCTCTAGTCTGTTCCATTGGTCTATGGGTCTATTCTTGTGCCAGTACCAAATTGTCTTGATTACTGTGGCTTTGTAGCAGAGCTTAAAGTTGGGGATCATAATCCCCATAGCTTTATTCTTCCTTCTCAGGATTGCTTTGGCTATTCAGGGTCTTTTGTGGTTCCATATGAATTTTAGAACTATTTGCTATAGTTTATTGAAGAATGCTGTTGGTATTTTGATAGGGATTGCATTGAGCCTGTAGATTGCTTTAGTCAGGATGGCCATTTTGACAATATTAACTCTACCTATACATGAGCATGGGATGTGGTTCCATTTATTGGTATCTTATTTAATTTCTCTCATGAGTGTCTTGTAGTTTTCAGAGCATAGGTCTTTCACTTCCTTGGTTATGTTTATTCCTAGGTATTTTATTCTTTTTGATGCAACTGTGAATGGAATTGTTTTCCTGATTTCTCTTTCTACTAGTTCATTGTTAGTGTATAGAAATGAAACTTATTTCTGTGTATTTATTTTGTATTCTGCAACTTTGCTGAATTCAGATATTAGATCTAGTAGTTTTGGAGTGGATTCTTTAGGGTTTTTTATGTACAATATCATGTCATATGCAAACAGGGACAGTTTATCTTCTTCCTTACCAATCTGCACACATTTTATTTCTTTGTGTTGTCTAATTGCTGTGGCAAGGACCTCCAGAACTATGTTGAATAAAAATGGAGAGAGTGGGCATCCTTGTCTTGTTCCTAATCTTAAAAGAAAGGCTTTCAGCTTCTTGCTGTTAAGTATGATTTTGGCTGTGGGTTTGTCATATATGGCCTTTATTATGTTGAGGTACTTGCCCTCTATACCCATTTTGTTGAGAGCTTTTATCATGAATTAGTATTCAATTTTGTCGAATGCTTTTTCAGCATCTATGGAGATGATCATGTGCTTTTTGTCCTTTTTGTTGATGCGGTAGATGATGCTGATGGATTTTCTAATATTGTACCATCCTTGTATCCTTGGAATAAATCCTACTAGATCATGGTGAATGATCTTTTTGATATATTTTTGAATTCAGTTGGCTAATATTTTGTTGAGTATTTTTGCATCTATGTTCATTGGGGATATTGGTCTGTAATTTTCTTTTTTTGTGGTGTCTTTGCCTGGTTTTGGTATTAGAGTGATTCTGGCCTCATATATTGAGTTTGGAAGTATTCCCTCCTCTTCTACTCTTTGGAAAACTTTAAGGAATGTTGGTATTAGGTCTTCACTAAATGTTTTATAAAATTGAGTGGTGAAGCCATATGGTCCAGTGGTTTTGTTCTTAGGTAGGTTTTTGATTACCAGTTCAATTTTGTTGTTGGTAATTGGTCTGTTCAGATTTTCTGTTTCTTTCTGGGTCAGCCTTGGAAGGTTGTATTTTTCTAGAAAGTTGTCCTTTTCTTCTAGGCTATCCAGTTTGTTAGCATATAATTTTTCATAGTATTCTCTAATAATTCTTTGTATTTCTGTGGTGTCTGTAGTGATTTTCCCTTTCTGATTTCTGATTCTCTTTATGTGATAGACTCTCTTTTTTTCTTGATAAGTCTGGCTAGGGGTTTATCTGTTTTGTTTATTTTCTCAAAGAACCAGCTCTTGCTTTTGTTGATTCTTTGTATTGTTTTATTCTTCTCGATTTTATTTCTTTCTTCTTTAATCTTTATTATGTCCCTCCTTCTCCTGACTTTGGGCCTCTTTTGTTTTTCCTTTTCTAGTTACATTAATTGTGAGTTTAGACTGCTCATATGGGATTGTTCGTCTTTCGTGAGGTAGGCCTGTTTTGCAATATGCTTCCCTCTTAGCACAGCCTTCGCTGCATCCCACAGATTTTGCGGTGTTGTATTATTTTCATATATCTCCATATATTGCTTGATCTCTGTTTTTATTTGGTCATTGATCCTTTGGTTATTTAGGAGAATGTTGTGAAGCCTCCATGTGTTTGTGGGATTTTTCATTTTCTTTGCATAATTTATTTCTAGTTTCATACCTTTGTGGTCTGAGAAATTGGTTGGTGCAATTTCAATCTTTTTGAATTTACTGATACTCTTTTTGTGGCCTAGTATATGATCTATTCTTGAAAATGTTCCATGTGCACTTGAGAAGAATGTGTATCTTGTTGCTTTTGGATGGAGTGTTCTGTAGATGTCTGTTAGGTTCATCTGTTCTAATATGTTGTTCAGTGCCTCTGTCTCTTTATTTATTTTCTCTCTGGTTGATCTGTCCTTTGGAGTGAGTGGTGTGTTGAAGTCTCCTAAAATGAATGCATTGCATTCTATTTCCCCCTTTAATTCTGTTAGTATTTGTTTCACATATGTAGGTGATCCTGTGTTGTGGGCATAGATATTTATAATAGTTATATCCTCTTGTTGGACCCACCTCTTTATCATTATGTAGTGTCCTTCTTTGTCTCTTGTGACTTTCTTTGTTTTGAAGTATATTTTATCTGATACAAGTACTGCAACTCCTGCTTTTTCTCCCTATTAGTTGCATGAAATATATTTTTCCATCCCTTTACTTTCAGCCTGTGTATGTCTTTGGGTTTGAAGTGGGTGTCTTTTAGGTAGCATATAGATGGGACTTGTTTTTTCATGTATGCAGTGACTCTATGTCTTTTGATTGGTACATTCAGACCATTTACATTTAGGGTGATTATTGATAGGTATGTACTTATTGCCATTGCAGGCTTTAGATTTGTGGTTATCAAAGGTTCAAGGGTGATTCCCTTACTATCTAACAGTCTAATTTAACTCACATCGTATGCTATTACAAACATTCTCTGTCTCACCTCTCATGCCGCCATCTTGAATCTAAGTCTCTACATCTTTTGATTGGTGCATTCAGTCCATTTTCGTTTATGGTGATTATTGATTGGTATGTACTTATTTCCATTGCAGGCTTTAGATTCGTGGTTACTGAAGGTTCAAGGTTAACTTCCTTACTATCTAAGAGTGTAACTTAACTCACTTAGTATGCTATTACAAAGAGAACCTGAAGGTTCTTTTTTTTCTCCTCCTTTTTCTTCCTCCTCCATTCTTTATATGTTAGGTATCATATTGTGTACTCTTTGTCTATCCCTTGATTGGTGTTGGGGATAGTTAATTTGATTTTGCATTTGCTTAGTAACTAGCTGTTCTACTTTCTTTACTGTGGTTTTATTACCTCTGGTGACAGCTATTAAACCTTACGAATACGTCCATCTATAGCAGTCCCTCCAAAATACACTGTAGAGACAGTTTGTGGGAGGTAAATTCTCTTAGCTTTTGCTTATTTGGGAATTGTTTAATCCCTCCTTGAAATTTAAATGATAATCTTGCTGGGTAAAGTAATCTTCATTCAAGGCCTTTCTGCTTCATTGCATTAAATATATCATTCCACTCCCTTCTGGCCTTGTAAGCTTTCTGTTGAGAAGTCTGATGATAGCCTGATGGGCTTTCCTTTGTATGTGATCTTATTTCTCTCTCTGGCTGCTTTTAATAGTCTATCATTATCCTTGATCTTTGCCATTTTAATTATTATATGTCTTGATGTTGTCTTCCTTGGGTCCCTTGTGTTGGGAGATCTGTGTATCTCCATGGCCTGAGGGAGTGTCTCCTGCCCCAAGTTGGGGAAGTTTTCAATAGTTATCTCCTCAAAGACACTATCCCTTTTTCTCTCTCTTCTTCTTCTGGTACCCCTATAATGCAAATATTGTTCCATTTGGATTGGTCATACATTTCTCTCAATATTCTTTCATCCTTAGAGATCCGTTTTTCTCTCTGTGACTCAGCTTCTTTGTATTCCTCTTCTCTAGTTTCTGTTTCATTTATCTTCTCCTCCACCGTATGTAATCTGCTTTTGATACCCTCCATTGTGCTCTTCAATGATTGGATCTCTGAATGGAATTCATTCCTGAGTTGTTGAATATCTTTCCATATGTCCATGAGCATGTTAATTATTTTTATTTTGAATCCTTGTCAGGAAGATTCATGAGGATGATGTCATTTAAATCTTTTTCAGGAGTTGTATTAATAATTTTACTCTGATCCAAGTTCGTTTGGTGTTTCATATTTGTATATGGCACCCTCTAGTGCCTAGGAGCTCTACTCACTGGAGCTGCTGAGCCCCTGAAGAAATGTCTGGTGTCGCAGGGGAGTGGTTTTGGTTCCTGGGGTGAGGAAAGAGCTGTTTCCTCCTTCCGGGCTGCTATGCCTGTCTCCACTGCCTGAACCAGTGGGCTGAGCACACAGTATAAGCCTCTGTGCTTTGCATTTGTAGTTTCTGTAGACAGATATTCCCTCTGGCTAGCCTAGCGCCAGGGTAGGGTTTACAGGTTTGTGAGCCATGTGGGGCTGGCCGGGAGAAAGTCGCAGTAAGCTGTGTATCACGGAGGGGGTCCTTGGAGCTGTGTAGCCAGCCAGAAAGCTGGAACACCTGAAGATCGTGAAAGCTCCCAACCTGCTGGGCAGAGTGCACCCAGACAATTTTGTCTACCTGTCCTTTCTCCTGAGCTGTAAGCTCTGTGCAATCCTTGCCCCTTTAGCATTCTTCTTGCTAAGGACTTCCTTGTTAGTAAGTCTCTCAGACTGCCTGCCTTTCTTTTATCCCAGAGCAGCGGGATATGGATCTCTGCTTTCCACAAGTGGCTGGAATCTCAGTCTCTCCAGGAATTCTGCCTGTCTTTGCTTTCCAACCCCCTAATTACAATAGTATCATGCACACACCATGAAATGTAAGTTTGTGCTCCCAGAGCAGATCTCTGGAGTTAGGTATTCAGCAGTCCCAGGCCTCTACTCCCTCTCTGCTCCATTTTTCTTCCTCCCTCTGGTAAGCTGGTGGGGGGGAAGTGCCTGGGTCCCACCGGGCCACAGCTTTGGTATGTTACCCTGTTCTGTGAGGTCTGCTCTTTTCTCCAGGTGTATGCAGTCTGGCGCAGTCCTCTTTCCTGTTGCTCTTTCAGGATTAGTTGTATCAATTATATTTTCATATTATATGCAGTTTTAGGAGGAAGCCTCTGTCTCACCTCTCACGCTGCCATCTTTAATCCAAGATAGACTCACTTAAAAAAATTAAGTAGTCATTATGATATACAATCTTATGCTCAGGTTTCAAATGAGCTATATTGTGGTTACTACTTTCCCCCCTATTATCAAGTTCCCACCACATACCCTATTACAGTCACTGTCCATCAGCATAGTAAGATGCTATAGAGTCACTACTTGTGTTCTCTGTGCTGTACTGCCTTCCCCGTGCTCTCCCTATATTATGTCTCACTTATTTTTTCCAATATTATTTCAACTCATTCCCTTTCTCCTATATTTTTGGGGCTCCATATAACATATATTAAATCTTGTCCCTGAATCTTCTTTTACCTGTTTTTCTTTCCATCCATTTGTCTCTTTGTGCACTGCTGTGTGCAGTTGATTCTGACCCATAATTTAGCTCACTACTTTCATACTCCATATGTTATTAATCTCAATCACTGAATTGTTAATTTTAGGTATTGTATTTTTAGATGATTTTTTACTATGATATATAACCCACATATAGAGAGTGCACAAAAATATAATTATAGCTATGTGAATTATTGGAAAGCAAATATTTCTGGAGCACCATGCAGATCAAGATAAATATCACTAGCAACCCCTTTCTTGCACCATCCTAGTCACTAATCCCTTCCTCTTTTTTAAGGTAAACACTATCCTGACTTGCATGTTAACCACAGCCTCAATTTTTTTCCACATTTGTCAGATACATGCACTGTTAATGACTGTAGTTTAGTTTTATGTATTACTGTCCTTGAAAGTTTGCTTTCTACTCTTTTTTTTATTAAGTATCATTGACATACAGTTTGATGTCCAGTCTCTTGATATTATCTTTTACTAAACAGTAGTTGCTAATTGCAATGCAGTCAAATTTTAATCCTGTCGTTTGTGGTTGGTGCCATTTATACCTGGCTTAAGAAGTCTTTCTCTATCTAGAGATTAGGAAATTCTTCTATATTACCATCTAGAATCTTAATACTGTTGTTTATTGTATTTATATTTCAGTGCACCTAGAATTGATATTTTTTATTTTTAATTAAGGTATCATTGATAAACAATTTTATGAATTTCACATGAGCAGCATTGTGGTTACAACATTCACCTATATTATCAAGTTCCCCCCGACACCCCATTGCAGTCACTGTCCATCAGTGTAGTAAGATGCTGTAGAGTCATGTCATTACTTGTTTTCTCTGTGCTGTACTGCCTTGCCCATGACCTATCTATATTATATGTGCTAATTATATTGCCCCATAATCTGTTTCTCCCTCCCTCCCCACTTCCCCTCCCTACCCTCTCCCCTTTGGTAACAATTAGTCCCTTCTTGGACTCTGTGAGTCTGCTGCTGTTTTGTTCCTTCAGTTTTGCTTTGTTGTTATACTCCACAAATGAGTGAAATCGTTTGTACTTGTCTTTTTCTACCTGGCTTATTTCACTGAACATAATACCTTCCAGCTCCATCCATGTTGTTGCAAATGGTAGGATTTGTTTTCCTCTTATGGCTGAATAATATTCCATTGTGTATATGTACCACATCTTCTTTATCCATTTATCTTTTGATGGACACTTAGATTGCTTCCATATCTTGTCTATTGTAAATAGTGCTGCGATAAACATAGCGGTGCATGTGTCTATGAATCAGGGATCTTGTTTTCTTTGGATAAATTTCTAGTAGTAGAATGACTGAGTCAAATGGTGTTTCTATTTTTAGTTTTTTGAGTGTTTCTTATTTTGTGTCAAACTGAGCCCCACCTGGACCAGCTATCTGTAGGAAGTTCATGTGGGCAAGAACCCATGATCTTGTTCCAGGATAGCAGGACTCTACCATGATTCACAATGATGTTCCTTACAACACAAGGCCTGAGTGTGGTATTGACTTCTCTTATGCTTAATTTCCCTGAAACTTGTAGTTGATGATTTATTGATAATGAATTGTTCTGCCTTTCATTTCACCTCACTGGTAGACTACTTCCAGCAAAAGAGTTTCTGTGGGATTATTCAGGCCCCCCTCCCCTGCTTTTCCTTGATGCCATTCAGTTCTAGTGATGCTTTCAGTGACAGTCTGTGAATCTTGTTCCCATTATTTCAAAGATTTTTATTTTTCATTTTCTTTGTTTGTTTGTATTTTTCCTTTTCAGAGCATGTCACCAATATTGGAGAACTCTCCTTTGCCAGCTTTGTAGCCACAGATGATCTCTTGTATCTTTCGACACTCCTGTTTGATCTAGACTACATTTGGCAGTCCCACCTCATTTGCTGTGGGTAGGGGTCACAGGTCCATCTTAAGTTTCATCAAAGAAGGAGCTACACTTCTTTCTCTCATTGGCTTTATTGTGTTCTCTGAGAGCAAAACAGAGCAGTATTGTCATTTAAAATTTAAACACTAGAATATGCTTTTATAATTTATACTATTTATTCATTTTATTCATATATTTTTCTTACACTAAGGTCTATTTTAGGTTGTGGCTAATTGCTTATTACTTGATCTTATAAAACTATTTTGCATTTTTTTTATAACAGCAACTGAGGCATGAAAATCTGGTGAACGTGTTGGAGGTGTGTAAGAAAAAGAAACGATGGTACCTAGTCTTTGAATTTGTTGAACATACAATTTTTGATGATTTGGAACTCTTTCCAACTGGACTAGATTACCAACTAGTTCAAAAGTATTTGTTTCAGATTATTAGTGGAATTGGATTTTGTCACAATCACAATGTACGTATTTAGTTTAAATAATTATTTTGCCAATGATTGACTATCCAGATCCCAGTCACTTAATTTAATTAGACACTTTTAAAACTAAAGTTTGGACCAGTAAAGTAATGAAATGAACTGTTACTTTGATATTGTCAATTTTCATGTGTCATAATACATGTATTCTTTCCCCCAGGATTTTATTATGAATATTTTAGGCCATAATGAAAAATTGAAAGAGTGTACCATGGTCACCCATTTACCTACCACTTGGATTCTATACTTGTTAATAGCTTGCTATTGCTTTATGACATATTTTTCACTTATTAATCTATTTACATATTTATGCATTTGGAAGTAATTGCAGACATTAATACACTTCAACTCTGAATGCTTCAGTATGCATATCATTAACTAGAGTTGAATATTTGCTCTTTTAAGCAACATTTTTTGAGTGAAGTGTATAAATTTTAAGTGATGAGTTTTGACAAATGCATATACCCAAGCATCCATGTATTTGTTAGTTCAGATTTTCTTGCCTAGTTGTGAAGTGAGAGAATCCCTGCTCTTACCCTATTGTCTATCACAATAATTTTATATCCTTTGGGGATCATATAAAAGCACCTCTAGGTACAAATGACACATAAAATATGAAATTAATAACAACACATTGATTCTGTCAATTTTGCAAAATATTTTAAATGGCATTTTTGTGTGTGTAATTATAAAAGTAATAAATGCCAATGGCAGATGTGGAGCTGGCTTTGTGACCTCACTATGGTGTTTAGGATGTAATAGTAGTTGGTAGCCTATACAGAATGCTCAAAAATAGCAGATTGCCATTAGGATGCTGAATTTAAAATAAATATATTTAAGTTTTTTAAAAATACAATTTGCTTGTATTAGAAAATTAGGCTTAATCATTTGTTTTGTCTAACTGTAGAATTTTTAGTATTATCTTCTAGTGTCCTGTTTTCTCCTTCTATTGTCTTGCCTTTAGAAATCTTAACCACTGACTTTGTTTTACTCTTTTTACATTTTTTATTGCCTGATGAATGCTTCCACTTGCTTGCTTAGCAATCCACCTAAAAGCCCTTATGGCTAAAACTAAGCTACTAATTATCCATCAAAACTAATTTTTTCTAGATTAAAAAATTTTTTTTAATGGATCTACCATTCTTTTAGATTCCTAGGTTTGAATAAAATATCTGAGATTGCTCCCTAAATTCTGTTGATTCTTGATTTAAAATATTTCTAAACTGTATCTATTCCTTTCCGTTCCTCTGAGGACCAGCCTAGTTTAGGCCCTTATCACCTCCTAGTTTTTCCACTGCTCTTTTCCCGGCCTGTAGATTCTCCCTCTGATTTAGTTTGTTATGGCCAAAATCTTTAAATACTATTCCCCAGAATCTCCTGATCTATTCTCATCATCACTCATTTGCTCTCCTTGTTACCTCCACTTGAATTGCTCTTCCATTTCCACATTTATCCAGATCACAGTTAGTATTAAGGACCTATCTTGCAATCCACCGCTTTCATAAAAATTTTCCTGACCACCCAAGTCTTCAACAATAGCTTCACTTTCAGTCTTGAGAGCAGTCATTCACAGAACATTGATTTGGTAATTAATAATATACATTTCACCCAATATATTTAGTTATTTAAATGAGATTTCAAGCATAAATGTTTTTTTTAGCCCAACTAGGTCCCAGGTCCTTTAAAGCCAGGGACAATTTTATGCTGTTATTTGTATTCATTATATGGACAAAAACAGTGCTCTGGACATGGTGGGTGCTGAAAAAGCAATTTTCTTAACTTCATGTGCCAGTATATGTCATTATTTGCTTTTTTGTGTCTTAGGTGATACACAGAGATGTAAAGCCAGAGAACATATTAGTGTCCCAGTGTGGCCTTGTCAAGTTATGTGATTTTGGATTTGTGTGGACACTGGTAGCTCCTGGGGAGGTTCATATGGATTAGGTGGCAATCCAGTGGTACAGAGCTCCAGAGCTATTGGTTGGTGATGTCAAGTATGGCAAGTAAGACATCAGCAAGGGAGGCTGGAGAGGGCAGATTTAACTTTCTCTTTTTAAAATAAAATGGAACATATTCCTAATGTAATAAAAGGTCTCTCTAACACTGAAAAGAAGTTTGAGTTTGGGGAACTTCATAAAGTGATTTATAATCATTTTTGGTGCTTCTCATTTAAACATTCTTGTGAAACAAGTTGGGGTAAGTATACCTATTTAAAGGTAGGGAAATCAAGGTAAGTAGTGGTTTGTTTCTTACAGTAGGTCAAAAATAGATATATTTCCCAAACACCTACAGTCAATTAATATTTGATAAAGGAGCCCTGGATATACAATGGGGAGA
>JAQQAC010002594.1:31132281-31158149 GCA_029783875.1 Phataginus tricuspis
CTCGGAGAAGACAAGTAGTGATTCTCATCTCACTACACTGATGGACAGTGACTGTAATAGGGTTGGTGGGGGGGACCTGATGAAGGGGGTAGTTTAATCATTACAATATTGCTCATGTAATTGTAGGTTAATGATACTAAAATAAAATAAATTGTTAAAATAAATAAATAAATAAATAGATATATTTATCACTTATAAAGAGATGTAACTGACTAGATAAATCTGATGCTTTTGGAGTGAGGTGAGATGAGTGGGCAAGGGTGGGGGGAGAAACATATTTGAGTGGAATTTTTTTTAAATTTATTTTGGTATCATTAATCTACAATTACATGTGCAATATTATGGTTATTAAACTACCCCCTTCGTCAGGTCCCCCCCACCAACCCCATTACAGTCACTGTCCATCAGCGTAGTGAGATGCTATAGAGTCACTATTTGTCTTCTCTGAGTTGTACAGCCCTCCCCGTGCCCCCGCTACCTTACGTCTGCTAATCGTAATACCCCTTTTACCCTCTTATCCCTCCCTTCCCACCCATATTCCCCAGTCCCTTTCCCTTTGGTAAGTATTAGTCCATTCTTGGGTTCTGTGAGTCTGCTGTTTTGTTCCTTCAGTTTTTACAAATTGTTTCATAAATAAATTCTTCAAATATGAAAGTATTGTCATTTGTACTGCTTTTGATAAAAATATTTCTCGGCTTTTCCAAGATGGCAGCATGAGAGGTGAGACAGAGCTCCTCCCAAAATCACAAACAATACAAAAACATAGTTAATAAATACAACTAACCTTCAGACAGCAACAAGAAAGAACACTGAACCAGACTGCATACAGACCTCACAAACAGAGCAGACCTCAAGAAACATGGTAACGTATGAAAGCCTTAATCTGGCAGGACCCAAGCCCTTCCCCGACCCCAGCTCACTGGCGGGAGGAAGAGAAATGGAGCACGGGAGGGGGTGAAAGCCTGGGATTGCTGGACACCTAGCCCTGGACATCTTCTCTGTAAGCAGAATCCTATAGTGTGTGGTGCTCTGGACGTTGGGGAGTTCAGACAGGCAGAGTGCTTGAGAAAATTGACATTACGGCCATTTGTGGAGGAGGGGATCCACACCCAGCCACTCTGTGTCAGAGGAAAGGCAGGGAGTCTGAGAGGCTTCCTAGCAGCGAGAGGGCTGCTGAAGGGGCAGGGATTGCACGGAGCTTACTGTGTGGGAGAAGGGAGAGCTGGACAAGGTAGTCTGGACGCACTCTGCACAGCTGGTTGGGAACTTTGAGGAGCTTCAGGTGCTCCATCCCCCTGACTTCCTACTCAGCTCCTAGGCCCCCACTGTGACACACAGCCTGCCGAGCCTTCCTACTGGCCTGCAGGCACCTGCTTGCAAACCCGCAGTGACTGTGCAGGCAGCAGACCAGTTAGAGGGAGGCCCCGCCTACAACACCTGAGACGCAAAGCACAGAAGTTTACCCATGTGTGCTTGGTCCACTACTTCTGGCACTGGAGAGAGGCACTGCAGACGGGAAGCAGGAACAGATCTTTCCTCCCCCCAGGCACCAGCTCTGCTTCCCTACGACCCCCCATCCACACTCTAGGGGCTGAGCAGCTCCAGAGACTAGAGTTTATGTGCACTAGTGGGCACCACACAGAAATATGAAACGTCAATAGAATATGGTTCAGACCAAAATCTCACAAACCCCAGAATGAGGGCCAAATGAAACCGAGCTCAACAATCTTCCTGAAAGAGAGTTCAAAATAAAAATTATAAACCTGCTTATGGAAGTTCAGGAAAATATTGAAGACCTCTGGAATGAATTTAGGATGGAGATTCAATCATTAAGAAATACAATATCTGAAATGAAACATACAATGGAGGGATTTAAAAGCAGATTAGATGTAGTAGAAGAGATGGTAAATGGAATAGAAATTAGAGAAGAGGAATACAAAGAAGGTGAAGCACAGAAAGGAAAAAGGATCTCTAAGAATGAAAGAATAGGAGGAGTTCCGGG
This sequence comes from Phataginus tricuspis, assembly GCA_029783875.1. Classification (NCBI taxonomy): domain Eukaryota; kingdom Metazoa; phylum Chordata; class Mammalia; order Pholidota; family Manidae; genus Phataginus; species Phataginus tricuspis. The sequence continues at coordinate 31,134,284 of JAQQAC010002594.1, forward strand.
AAGATGGTGGCGTGAATGGAGCAGCAGAATTTTCCTCCCAACATTATATTTATCCACGAAAAGACAGCAAATGCAACTGTTCCTAAAGGAGAGACCAGAGCACACAGGAAAGCGCACACCATGCAGACACACCTGAGAGGACTCGGCAGCTGGCGAGGCGGGTAAGAAAAGGAACCGCAAACCGCGACCTGGCAGAACCCCACCCCAGTGCACCGGCGGGAGGAGAGGATTCAGAGCTGGGAGGGAGTGGAAGTGCAGGCCTAGGAGATAACCAGCCCTGGATCGGCCCCGGAAACGCGGGCGCACAAAGCGTGGTTTGGCGGAGGTTGGAGAGATGGAGGGTGCAGGATCTCAGCAGGAACATGCCTGTTTGCTCGCGGCTAGCTCAGGGAAGGAGAAAAGAGAAGAAAGAAAAAAGGACAAAAGCGCGTGCTTTGTTTTGCAGCGGTCTTAAAGAGATGGGAGTCCAGCAGGGAACCTCATCCCCACGGCATACTCAGCCCAGCAGGCTGGGAATCCTGGGGAGCATCGGACCCCATAGCGGGCTACGGGGAAATGGTAGCCATACTTAGGACTCTCACAGAGCTCAACAGCCCCCCATTCATTTTGACCCTGACCACAGATTTAAAGGGCCGTGCGGAGCGGCTCAGCCATGGCTCTGGAATAGTGGAGCAACAGCGTCACCTACAGCATTCACACAGAAACCACTCCCGTCATAAAGAGCCCAGCTGACATATGTGACAACTACCAACAACCAATTCTATAGTCATGAGAAGACAGAAGAATATGATACAGACAAAGCTTCAGACAAACACCACCCCTGAGAGAGAATCTGAAGGAATGGACATGCACAGTCCTCCTGAAAAAGAATTCAGAATAAAAGTCATAGCCATGCTGACAGATCTACAGAAAAATGTGCAAGAGCTGAGGGAGGAAATGAGGAAAGACAAAGCAGAAATGAGACAAGCCATTGACGGGCTTAACAGCAGACTGGAATAGGTTCAAGACACTATCAATGAAATACAAAACACGGAACAGGAATACAAAGAAGCTGAGGCAGAGAGAGATAAAAGGATCTCTAAGAATGAAAGAATATTAAGAGAACTGTGTGACCAATTCAAATCGAACAATATTCGCATTAAAGGAGTACCAGAGGAAGAAGAGAGAGAAAAAGGGATAGGAAGTGCCTTTGAAGAAATAATTGCTGAAAACTTTCCCACGCTGGGGAAGGAAATAGTCTCACAGTCCACGGAAGACCACAGAACTCCCAACCCAAGAGACCCAAGGAAGACAACACCAAGATACATAATAATTAAGATGGCAAAGATCAAAGATAAAGCCAGAGTATTAAAGGCAGCTAGAGAGAGAAAAAAAATCACCTACAAAGGAAAACCCACCAGACTGTCATCAGACTTCTCAACAGAAACTTTACAGGCCAGAAGAGAATGGCATGATATATTTAACGTAATGCAACAGAAGGGCCTCGAACCAAGAATATTATATCCAGCAAGATTATCATTTAAATATGACGGAGGGATTAAGCAATTTCAAGAAAAAGGAAAATTGAGAGTTTGCCTCTCATAAACCACAACTACAGGATATCTTAAATGGACTGCTCTAGAGGGAAACACCCCTAAGGCTAAAAAGATGTCACCAGAGAAAATAAAATCATAGCAAAGAAAGCAGACCATCCAAATACTAACTAAAGGCGCAGAAAAAAAGACCTAATATATAAAGAAAGGAGGAGGAAGAATAGGAAGGGAGACATAAACATCAGATGGCATTCACAATAACTTAACAAGAAAGTTAAGTTAGATTCTTAGATAGGAAAGAAGCAACCCTGGAACCTTTGGTAACCACGAATCTAAAGCCAGCAATGGCAATAAGTACATACCTATCAATAATCACCCTAAATGTAAATGGACTGAATGCACCAATCAAAAGACACAGAGTAACAGAGTGCATAAAAAAGCAAGACCCATCTATATGCTGCTTACAAGAGACTCACCTCAAACCCAAAGATATACACAGACTAAAAGTGAAGGGATGGAAAAAGATATTTCATGCAAACAACAAAGAGAAAAAAGCAGGTGATGCAGTACTTGTATCAGACAAAATAGACTTCAAACAGAAGAAAGTAGCAAGAGATAAAGAAGGACATTACATAATGATAAAGGGATCAGTCCAACAAGAAGATATAACCATTATAAATATATATGCACCCAACACAGGAGTGTCAGCATATGTGAAACAAATACTAACAGAAGTGAAGGAGGAAATAGACAGCAATGTGATTATTTTAGGAGACTTTAACACACCACTCACTCCAAAGGATAGATCAACAAGGCAGAGAATAAGTAAAGACACAGAGGCACTGAACAACACACTACAATAGATGGACCTAACAGATACCTACAGAACTCTGCACCCAAAAGCAGCAGGATACACATTCTTCTCAAGCGCACATGGAACATATTCTAGAATAGACCACATTGTAGGCCACAAAAAGAACCTCAGTAAATTCAAAAATATTGAAATCCTACCAACCAACTTCTCAGATCACAAAGGTATAAAAGTAGAAATAAATTTTAGAAAGAAATCAAAAAGGCTTAGAAATACATGGAGACTTAACAACATTCTCCTAATGAGTCAATGGGTTAACGATCAAATCAAAACAGAAATCAAAGAATATATGGAGACTAATAACAACAACAACACAAAGCCACAACTTCTGTGGGACGCAGCAAAGGCAGTTCTAAGAGGAAAGTATATTGCAATCCAGGCCTATTTAAAGAAGGAAGAACATTCCCAAATGAACAGTCTAAAGACACAATTATTGAAATTGGAAAAAGAAGAACAAATGAGGCCCAAAGTCACCAGAAGGAGAGACATAATAAAGATCAGAGAATAAGTAAATAAAATTGAGAAGAATAAAACAATAGAAAAAAATCAATGAAACCAAAAGCTGGTTCTTTGAAAAAATAAACAAAATAGATAAACCCCTAGCCAGACTCATTAAGAGAAAAAGAGAATCTACACACATAAACAGAATAAAGAAAAAATGAGAGAGGAAGGAGAAATGAGAAAGGAAAAATAACAACGGACCCCACAGAAATACAAAGAATTATAAGAGAATATTATGAGCATCTATATGCTAACAAGCTGCAAAACCTAGAAGAAATGGACAACTTCTTAGAAAAATACAGCCTTCCAAGACTCACCAAGCAGGAAACAGAAAAACTAAACAGACCAATCACCAGCAACGAAATTGAATCGGTAATCAAAAAACTACCCAAGAACAAAACCCCCGGACCTGAGGGAATCACCTCTGAATTCTACCAGGCATATAGAGAAGAAATAACACCCATTCTCCTTAAAATTTTCCAAAAAATGGAGAGGAGGGAATACTTCCAAACTCTTTCTATGAAGCCAGCATCACTCTAATACCAAAACCAGGCAAAGACCTCACTAAAAAAGAAAATTACAGACCTATATCCCTGATGAACGTAGATGCAAAAAGACTCAACAAAATATTAGCAAACCGAATTCAAAAATACATCAAGAGGATCATACACCATGATCAAGTGGGATTCATCCCAGTGATGCAAGGATGGTACAACATTCGAAAATCCATCAACATCACCCATAACATCAATAAAAAGAAAAACAAAAACCACATGATCATCTCCATAGATGCTGAAAAAGCATTTGACAAAATTCAGCATCCATTCATGATTAAAACACTCAACAGAATGGGTATAGACCACAAGTACCTCAACATCATAAAGGCCATATATAACAAACCCACAGCTAACATCACACTAATAGCGAGAAGCTGAAAGCTTTTCATCTAAGATCGGGAACAAGACAGGGGTGCCCACTCTCTCCACTGTTATTCAACATAGTACTGGAGGTCCTAGCCATGGCAATCAGACAAAACAAAGACATACAAGGCATACAGATTGGTAAAGAAGAAGTCAAATTGTCACTATTTGCAGATGACATGATACTGTACATAAAAAACCCTAAAGACTCCACTCCAAAACTACTAGAATTAATATCTGAATTCAGCAAAGTTGCAGAATACCAAATTAACACACAGAAATCTGTTGCTTTCCTATACACTAATGATGAACTAACAGAAAGAGAAATCAGAAAAACAATTCCATTCACAATTGCATCTAAAAGAATAAAATACCTAGGAATAAACCTAATGAAGGAAGTGAAAGACCTGTACTCTGAAAACTACAAGACACTCCTAAGAGAAATTAATGAAGACACTAACAAATGGAAATGCATCCCATGCTCTTGGCTAGGAAGAATAAATATTGTCAAAATGGCTATACTACCTAAAGCAATCTACAGATTCAACGCAATCCCTGTCAAACTACCAACAGCTTTCTTCAATGAACTGGAACAAATAATTCTAAAATCATATGGAACCAGAAAAGACCCGAATAGCCAAAGCAATCCTGAGAAGGAGAAATCAAACAGGGGGAATTACGCTCCCTGACTTCAAGCTCTACTACAAAGCCACAGTAATCAAGACAATTTGGTACTGGCACAAAAACAGACCCACAGACCAGTGGAACAGAATAGAAAATCCAAACATGAACCCAAACACCTACAGTCAATATTTGATAAAGGAGCTTTGGATATACAACGGGGAGATGACAGCCTCTTCAGCAGCTGGTGTTGGAAAAACTGGACAGCTACATGTAGGAGCATGAAACTGGACTACTGTCTAACCCCATACACAAAGGTAAACTCAAGGTGGATCAAAGACCTGAATGTAAGTCATGAAACCATAAAACTCTTAGGAAAAAAATAGGCAAAAATCTCTTGGACCTAAACATGAGCGACTTCTTCATGAACGTATCCCCTGGGCAAGGGAAACAAAAGGAAAAATGAACAAATGGGACTATATCAAGTTGAAAATCTTCTGTACAGCAAAGGACACCATCAGTAGAACAAAAAGACATCCTACAATATGGGAAAATATATTCATAAATGATGCATCTGATAAGGGGTTGACATCCAAATCTACAAAGAACTCACGCACCTTAACAAACAAAAAGCAAATAGTCCAATTAAGAAATGGCCAGAGGGCATGAATAGACACTCCTCCAATGAAGAAATTCAGATGGCCAACAGGCACATGAAAAGATGCTCCACATGGCTAATCATCAGAGAAATGCAGATTAAAACCACAATGAGATATCACCTCACACCAGTGAGGATGGCCAACATCCAACACAAAAACAACAACAAATGTTGGCGAGGATGTGGAGAAAAGGGAACCCTCCTACACTGCTGGTGGGAATGCAAATTAGTTCAACCATTGTGGAAAGCAGTATGGAGCTTCCTCAAAAAACTCAGAATAGAAATACCATTTGACCCAGGAATCCCACTCCTAGGAATTTACCCTAAGAACGCAGCAGCCCAGTTTCAAAACGACATATGCACCCCTATGTTTACCACAGCACTATTTACCATAGCCAAGAAATGGACGCAACCTAAGTGTCCATCAGTAGATGAATGGATTAAGAAGAGGTGGTACATATACACAATGGAATATTACGCAGCCATAAGAAAAAAACAAATCCTACCATTTGCAGCAACATGGTAGGAGCTAGAGGGTATTATGTTCAGTGAAATAAGCCAAGCCGAAAAAGACAAGTATCAAATGATTTCACTCATATGTGGAGTATAAGAACAAAGAAAAAAACTGAAGGAACAAAACAGCAGCAGACTCACAGAACCCAAGAACGGACTAATAGTTACCAAAGGGAAAGGGAAGTGGGGAAGATGGGTGGGAGGAGAGGGATAAGAGGGTAAAAGTGGCATTACGATTAGCAGACATAAGGTGGGGGGGCACGGGGAGGGCTGTACAACTCAGAGAAGACAAGTAGGGATTCTCATCTCAGTACACTGATGGACAGTGACTGTAATGGGGTTGATGGGGAGGACCTGATGAAGGGGGTAGTTTAATCACCACATTTTTGCTCATGTAATTGTAGGTTAATGATACCAAAATAAATGTTAAAAAAAAAAGAAAAGAGGAATGAAAGAATTTTGAGAGAACTGTGTGACCAATCCAAATGGAACAATATTCACATTATAGGGGCACCAGAAGAAGAAGAGAGAGAAAAAGGGATAGAAAATGTCATTGAGGTGGTAATTCCTGAAAACTTCCCCAATCTGTGGAAGGAGATAGTCTCTCAAGCCATGGAGGTGCACAGATCTCCCAACACAAGGGGCCCAAGGAAGACCACATCAAGACATATAATAATTAAAATGGTAAAGATCAAGGATAAAGACAGACTTTTAAAAGCAGCTAGAGAGAGAAAAAACATCACATACAAAGGAAAACCCATCAGGCTATCATCAGACTTCTCAACAGAAAGCTTACAGGCCAGAAGGGAGTGGAACAATATATTTAATGCAATGAAGCAGAAGGGCCATGAACCAAGAATACTCTACCCAGCAAGGTTATCATTTAAATTTGAAGGAGGGATTCAGATAAGCAAAAGCTGAGAGAATTTACCTCCCACAAACCACCTCTACAGGGCATTTTGGAGGGACTCCTATATATGGAAGTATTCCTAAGGCTAAACAGATGTTATCAAAGGGAAGACAAAGAATAGAGAATATGATTCAGAACATACAAAGAATGGAGGAGGAAGAAAAAGGGGGGAAAAAAAGAACCTTTAGGTTGTGTTTGTAATAGTATAGGAAACAAGTTAAATTAGACAGTTAGATAGTAAGGGAACTGCCCTTGAATCTTTGGTAACCACAAATCTAAAGCCTGCAATGGCAATAACTACACACCTATTGATAATCACCCTATATATAAATGGGTCTGAATGCACCAATCAAAAGATATAGAGTTACTGAATGCATAAAAAAACAAGACCCATCTATATGCTGCCTACAAGAGACTCACTTCAAACCCGAAGACATACATAGACTGAAAGTAAAGGGATGGAAAAAGATATTTCATGCAACTAATAGTGAGAAAAAAGCAGGAGTTGCAGTACTTCTATCAGACAAAATAGACTTCAAAACAAACAAAGTCACAAGAGACAAAGGAGGACATTACATAATGTAAAGGGGTCAGTCCAACAAGAGGATATAACTATTACAAACACCTATGCACCCAACGCAGGATCACCTACATATGTGAAACAAATACTAGCAGAATTAAAGGGGGAAGTAGAATGCAATGCATTCATTTTAAGAGACGTCAACACACCACTCACTCCAAAGGACAGATCAACCAGACAGAAAATAAGTAAAGCGACAGAGGCACTGAACAACATATTAGAACAGATGGACCTAACAGTCATCTATAGAGCACTCCATCCAAAAGCAACAGGATACACATTCTTCTCAAGTGCAAATGGAACATTATCAAGAATAGATCATATATTAGGCCACAAAAAGAACCTCAGTAAATTCAAAAAGATTGAAATTGTACCAACCAGCTTCTCAGATCACAAAGGTATGACATTAGAAATAAATTACTCAAAGAAAATGAAAAAACCCACAAACACATGGAGGCTTAATAATATGCTCCTAAATAATCAATGGATCAATGACCAAATAAAAACAGAGATCAAGCAATATATGGACACAAATGACAACAATAATTCAACACCACAAAATCTGTGGGATGCAGCGAAGGCAGTGCTAAGAAGGAAATATATTGCAATACAGGCCTACCTCAGGAAAGAGGAACAATTCCAAAAGAACAGTCTAAACGCACAATTAATGAATCTAGAAAAGGAACAACAAATGAGGCTCAAAGTCAGTAGAAGGAGGGACATAATAAAGATTAAAGCAGAAATAAATAAACTTGAGAAGAATAAAACAATAGAAAGAATCAATGAAAGCAGGAGCTGGTTCTTTGAGAAAATAAACAAAATACATAATCCCTAGCCAGACTTATCAAGAAAAAAAGAGTCTACACATATAAACAGAATCAGAAATGAAAAAGGAAAAATCACTACAGATACCACTGAAATACAAAGAATTAAGAGGGAATATTATGAAAAATTATATGGTAACAAACTGGATAACCTAGAAGAAATGGACAACTTTCTAGAAATATACAACCTTCCAAGGCTGACCCAGGAAGAAACAGAAAATCTGAACAGACCAACTACCAGCAAAGAAATTGAATTGGAAATCAAAAACTACCTAAGAACAAAATCCCTGTACCAGATGGTTTCACTGATGAATATTATCAAACATTTAGTGAAGACCTAATACCCATCCTCCTTAAGTTTTCCAAAAAGTGGAAGAGGAAGGAAAACTCCCAAACTCATTCTACAAGGCCAACATCACTCTAATGCCAAAACCAGGCAAAGACACCATAAAAAAAAATTACAGACCAATATCCCTGATGAACATAGATGCAAAAATACTCAACAAAATATTATCAAACTGAATTCAAAAGTACATCAAAAGGATCATCCATCATTATCAAGTGGAATTCATCCCAGTGATGCAAGGATGGTACAACATTCGAAAATCCATCAACATCATCCTCTACATCAACAAAAATGAAGGACAAAAACCACATGATCATCTCCATAGATGCTGAAAAAGCATTTGACAAAGTTCAACATCCATTCATGATAAAAACTCTCAACAAAATGAGTATAGAGGGCAAGTACCTCAACATAATAAAGGCCATATATAACAAACCCACAGCCAACATTATACTTCACAGCGAGAACCTGAAAGCTTTTCCTTTAAGATTGGAAACAAGACAAGGATGCCCACTCTCCCCACTTTTATTCAACACAGTTCTGGAGGTCTTAGCCTTGGCAATCAGACAACACAAAGAAATAAAAAGCATCTATATTGGCAAGGAAGAACTCAAACTGTCCTTGTTTGCAGATGATATGATATTGTACATAAAAAACCTTAAAGAATCCACTCCAAAACTATTAGATCTAATATCTGAATTCAGGAAAGTTGCAGGATACAAAATTAATACACAGAAATCTGTGGCATTCCTATACACTAATGATGAACTAGGAGAAAGAGAAATCAGGAAACAATTCCATTCAGAATTGCATCAAAAAGAATAAAATACCTAGGAATAAACCTAACCAAGTAAGTGAAAGACCTATACCCTGAAAACGACAAGACACTCTTAAGAGAAATTAAAGAGGACACTAATAAATGGAAATTCATCCCATGCTCTTGGCTAGGAAGACTTAATATTGTCAAAAAGGCCATCCTGCCAAAACCAATCTACAGATTCAATGCAATCCCTATCAAAATACCAACAGCATTCTTTAGTGAACTGGAGCAAATATTTCTAAAATTCATATGGAACCAGAAAAGACCCCGAATAGCCAAAGCAATCCTGAGAAGGAAGAATAAAGCAGGGGGGATTATGCTCCCTGACTTCAAGCTCTACTACAAAGCTACCATAATCAAGACAATTTGGTACTGGCACAAGAACAGACCTATAAACCAGTGGAATAGAATAGAAAGCCCAGATATAAACCTAAGCATATATGGTCAATTAATATATGACAAAAGGAGCCATGGATATACAACGGGGGAATTACAGCCTCTTCAAAAGCTGGTGTTGGCAAAACTGGACAGCTACATGTAAGAGAATGAAACTGGATTACTGTCTAACCCCACACACAAAAGTAAACTCAAAATGGATCAAAGACCTGAATGTAAGTCATGAAACCATAAAACTCTCAGAAAAAAACATAGGCAAAAATCTCTTGCACATAAACATGAGCAACTTCTTCATGAATATATATCCCAAGGCAAGGGAAACAAAAGCAAAAATGAATGAATGGGACTATATCAAACTAAAAAGCTTCTGTAAAGCAAGGAATACCAACAGTAGAACGAAAAGATATCCTAGAGTATGGGAGAATATTTTTGTAATTGACATATCTGATAAGGGGTTGACATCCAAATTATATAAAGAGCTCATGTACCTCAACAAACAAAAAGCAAATAAGCCAATTAAAAAATGGGCAGAGGAGCTAAACAGACATTTCTCCAAAGAAGAAATTCAGATGGCCAACAGGCACATGAAAAGATGCTCCACATCGTTAATCAGAGAAATGCAAATTAAAACCACAATGAGATATCACCTCACATCAGTTAGGATGGCCACCATCCAAAAGACAAACAACAACAAATGTTGGTGAGGATGAGAAGAAAGGGGAACCCTCATACACTGCTGGTGAGAATGTAAATTTGTTCAACCATTGTGGAAAGCAGTATGGAGGTTCCTCAAAAATCTCAAAATAGAAATACCATTTGACCCAGGAATTCCACTCCTAGGAATTTACCCTAAGAATGCAGCAGCCCAGTTTGAAAAACACATATGCACCCTTATGTTTATTGCAGCACTATTTACAATAGCCAAGAAATGGAAGAAACTGAAGTGTCCATCAGTAGATGAAGGATAAAGAAGATGTGGTACATATACACAATGGAATATTATTCAGCCATAAGAAGAAAACAAATCCTACCATTTTCAAGAACATGGATGGAGCTAGAGGGTATTATGCTCAGTGAAATAAACCAGGCAGAGAAAGACAAGTACCAAATGATTTCACTCATCTGTGGAGTATAAGAACAAAGAAAAAACTGAAGGAATAAAACAGCAGCAGATTCACAGAACCCAAGAATGGACTATCAGTTACCAAAGGGAAAGGGACTGGGGAAGATGGGTGGGAAGGGATGGTTAAGGGGGAAAAAGGGCTATTACAATTAGCACACATAATGTAGTGGGGATGGGGGTGGGGTAGGGGGATACGGAGAAGGCAGTATAACACAGAGAAGACAAATAGTGGTTCTATAACATCCTTCTACGCTGATGGACAGTGACTGTACTGGGGGTATGTGGTGGGGACTTGATAATAGGGGGAGTCTAGTAACCATAATGTTGCTCATGTAATTGTATATTAATAATAGCAAAAAAAAATAGAAAAAATCTTTCTCAAATATTTTCTGTAGTTTCTGTTTTAAGAGTGCACAGCATTTAATATTGTCTTGATAACTCTGAGTTCTTTTTTGTCTTACTGTAACAGTTGTAACATTTTACAGTTCAGCTATGACCTTTAGCAATTTCAAGGTAGTTGTCTCTATAGTAATGATGCCAGTATATTCTTAAGTTCTTGTGACCAATTTTTAAGGCAGTTCAGATTTCTCCTGCTGGATTTCAGTTCTCTTTGTTGCTACTGTATGTGTTCCCAACAGCCACCTCCTTGTGGTGTGGTGTTATCAGTGTATGGTGGGATAGACTGATGAACCTTATTAAAATTGTGTGTACATAAAGAATGAACATAGGCTCCAAATGGAAACCTAAAAAACTGAGTTCCAGAATAAAGTACACCTATATATATATAATAACTGTTTTGATTTTTCAGAAGCCTTTTCCTTCTTATATCACAGGATTGAAATTATTTGACCAATATAAAATTGGGAGTTAGTACTTTAATGTTATAGGGAAATATCTCTTTATGGGTAATTTAAGCCTTACTACTACTATTCTTAGTATCAAGAATACCAAATAGTAATATGCAGAACAGACTCAACAAAATTTTAGGATGCCAGATTTTACACATTTCCTTTCTTTCAGGGCTGTTGATGTGTGGGCTGTTGGCTGTTTGGTAACTGAAATGCTCATGAGGGAACCTCTCTTTCCTGGAGATTCTGATATTGACCAGATATATCATATTATGATGTGTTTAGGTAAGATTATACATCTGCATTTAAAATTTTAGAGTTTTTTCCCTATGTTTTTATTTTTATTGATTTGGCATATTAAAGATGGTATGTGTTTTAAGTGGAGGTAAGGAGCACATAAGGAAACCTTATCTATCAATCTCTCCATTCAGTCTGGCTTTGGTCCATATGACATAGTCTTAATCATGCTCTCACCTACCGTCCTGCCCTTCTCTCCCCAAAGAAAAGAGCAAAGGTACATTTTCTCCTAACTTTTGCATTCAATAAATCACATGCAGAGAGGATGCAAATGATCACTTATTATCTTTGGGTCAGCAAGTATTAGGTGTAATATGATTATTACCCTCAATTTTCACATTCAAATTGAGATACACCAAGACTTCTGAGGCAGTTTAATCTTGCTACAGATAGGATTTCTGTTGTTAGCGCTTTGGACAGAATTTCAAAGCTAGGCTATCAAAGTCTTCTTATGTTTGTTGAAATACAAACTGCATGTTGGGAGATGGAGCTTGGAAAATGGAAATAATGGGGAAATAACTGTGGGTTATTTAACTATTCGGTTTTAAATTTCCAGGCTAGAAGTTTAATAAACAATACAATGGTTCCTTACAGGAGAATTTTCATACCTACTTTATACTAGATTAAGTTTTGAAATTGAGAAAAAAGATAAAAGTGCTCAAATCAGACCTTAGATGCAAGTACAAAATCAGTCGACCAAAAACTAAATTCTTGAAGGGTAGAACTGATTTCTCTAGATGAGATTCTTACCATATGACTAGGAATATTTTCATCATTTTGGTCAGCACTATATGCTTTGTTGCTAGGAGTAAAATGCTGATACTTATATCTAAAAAACTATAAAATGTCCTGTGCCTGTCCTTTTCCTTTGCTCCCTCATGTCATGTCTTCAGTTCTGTGTGCAGTGGCATGTGAAGTTTTCTAAATGACCATGTTGAGAAAATAATGTTAATTTTCTTGAGTTGACTTCTGTCAGAACCACCATAAGGGCTGCCTGTGCCACCACAATGAGAGCGCTGTCTGGTTGATTGTGCATAATGAGAGGGCCCCAGATCCCTAAGCGGTGTTCCATTCTTCTCTCTAAGCTACATCTCTGGTCTCTTTGTTATTTCTATCATGATGTACAGTGAAAGACATGTGTGCTGTTCTCACTTACAGGTAATCTAATTCCAAGACATCAGGAGCTCTTTTATAAGAATCCTGTGTTCGCTGGAGTAAGGTTGCCCGAAATCAAGGAAACAGAGCCTCTTGAAAGACGCTACCCCAGACTCTCTGAAGTTGTGACAGATTTAGCAAAGGTGATCATACTTCCTCTTTTTACTTCCTGACAGGGACTTTATATTATGGAGACTCAGTTTTCTCTTCTTTTTTCTTGCCTAGTTGATATTTTATGTCAACAATTTCCTCTGATGATTTTAATTTTTGTACAGTAAGAGAGTTTGAATAATTTGGAGGCAGGGGGGAGTTTATAGAGGTAGGCCTAAAAGTTTTAATTGTTTTTAAAAATCCTTTAGTGTTATCTAGTGTGTTTTAAGTCTAAAAAAGTCCTCATAACAATACGCTTTAATGTTTAACATTTAAAATGCAGACCTTCTGTAAGTGAAAGAGAGAAGCAAGTAGGATAAGAAAATAAAAAGAAAGTAAAGAAGTGGGAAAATATTGAGGTGCAGGGCACAGGATCATGACCTGTTGTGTATTGTTAAAGGGTCTTTTGCTTAGCTACCATAGAAAAGTAGAAATATATTTTTTGGGGTATTTTGAAGCAAATCCAAGATACTATTTCACTTATAAATACCTTAATTATTTGTAGAACTTTTCTTGTTAATTTAAAGCTACTTATTGAGTCCCTTCTATTTTTACTGGCATTTAGTGGTTCCAATGAATTAGAACAGGACCTGCATTAAAATAAAATCATGTGCGTAAAGTATCTAGTGCAGTAATAGCACAGAGAAGGTCCTTTCCTTTCTATTCTACAAGGGCTTTATATTTTTAAAATTCACAATAATTCCTTAATATCATAAAATACCTAATCAGTGCTCAATGTTTCATTGATTTTCTCATAATTTCTTTTTACAGTTTGAATTAGGATCCACATGAAGTCTATCTAGAGCACAATTGGTTGATAATGTCTTTTAAGATTCTTAAATTCTAAGCTCCTCTTCATCTCTTTCTTTTTTTTAAACCTTGCCATTTATTTGTTAAACAAACTAGGTTGTTTACCCTTCCTTAGAATTTTCCACATGGCATAATTTAATGTGTTCCTCTGTGTTCTGTATTTCTTGCAAATTCAAAGAAAAGCTAGAGCATGATCAGAATCAGGTGGAGTTTTTGGCAAGACTATTTCATAGGAGGTTTGTGTACTTCATTCTAGAGACACTGCATGTCTGATGGTCTTTCTATTTGTGACACTAGCAACCACTGATGTTATTGTATAGATTTGTGCTGTATTTATCATTTATTATAGATATTTAAAATTTATTGACTACAAAGAGTAATTTTCTGTTTTTCTATATTTAGAAATTTAAACATAGGCAGTTTTTCTTTGATATGAGCTCTATGTATTCCTTGTTTTTCCAGAAATGCTTACATATTGACCCAGACAAAAGGCCCCAGTTTGTTGAACTCCTACACCACTATTTCTTTCATATGGATGGATTTGCTGAGAGGTATAGTAGTAACTCATGTTTTCCAGATCACACCAACCTAGAGTTATAGTAAGGCCTCCATAACAGTAGCAAAAAGTATTTCCCTTATTTCCCCTCCCAGCTACCTTTATAGGATCTCAAATATTTACCACTCTACCTCCATTCACCCTTGGGAATAATGCAATTCCTAGGAGTGGTCCCCTGCATTCACTAAATTAGGGCTCTTGGTGTTCAGGAAGTCGTTGACTTCATGCTTTTCTTTCTGTCTCCCTGTGGTGACATTGACCACTCGGGTCACTGATTTCTATGTTGCTATGAGCAGTGTACCAGCTGTGCCATCATCTCGGGCGCTATGCATTTGCAAAAGTGCCATCTACTATTGCTGTGGACTCAAAGCACCTCCAGTCCTATGGCACTGCTGACACTGCCTCTGTGCTGGAGAACTTGATGTGCCAAGCCAGGGGGTGCCAGGGCTGCTGGCATGGTCCCTTGTACTGTTGCAGCTTCTGGCATCTGTGCAGCTGACAAAACAAAAAATAGGGAGATGAATGACTATGACATTGCTTTATATTTCTGCATGTCTATTTAATATCTAGATTAATAAAAGATAGGTAGGTTCTCATATTTGCTTCTGCATTCAGTTAGCTGTGATGTATTGTTTTGATTGAAATATATGAAGAAACTCTGGCCTCATACAAATTTGTAGCTGGAATATGGAAAGTATTTTAATAATCCTTTTAGATAATAGTGGGTATTCTTCTGTGATTCTGTATCAAAAACCTTGATACTATACCAAAACTTGACAATGGTAGTTTCTTAAAGGTTGGTTACATTGTGGTATCTGAGACATATTAGTGAACTTTTCTTACCCTGTTAAATTAAAATCCATTTGTCTTGTACTTTGAATAGGTCATGCTTTAGTAACCCATGCATGCTTTTGTAACATCATGCATTAGTCATTTGGAAAATATTGTTTTGTGTAGTTTGCAGATCTTTAAAATGTTGACATGTTTTATTTAGTATCACAAAGTCATGTTCTCTCTCTATCAGAAAAGTCTTTAAGCATTGTGACTCTGCTAAGCTTTGGAATAAGTTTAACAAAATTCTAATTTTGCATAAATATTTGAATTTTATCATTGACACAGATATCATCAGTTGCTTTCCTTGAAGTGATGAATTCCTTTGTTAAATTAAAAAAAAATATCTACCAAATATTCCAAGTCTGAATAATCATAGTGCCTGTTGACATCAGGGCCATTCTTAAATGAAGCTGTCCCCTTTCCCTTTTAACTGAGAATGTATGGCTATGAGGAATACAATAAATGCTAGTTATCCGGTGCCATCGCTTCAATTCTTTGTAAGCTCCAGCAGTTTTACCCACCACTGATTTTATACCATCAGTGCAAATGTTAATGTGGTGAAAAAGAAGTCATTTTTGTATTAAGATAAGAATAGTTTTGACCTTGTTGTGAACCTCCTGAAAGGTTCTCAGGGATTTTCAAGGGTCTACAGACTACCTTTTGAGAAGTGCCAGTCTAGGCCATAATTTTCCTCATTTTATTTAACATGGTCTAGTTTAATACTCAAATTTTAACGTAAGTATCTTTTTTTTTTTTTACAATTTATTTTATTTTAGTATCATTAACCTACAATTACATCTTGAAAACCATTTTTTCCTAGACTTATCTGTTTCATGTAACTTTATTTAATTTATAAATGTATTTTTATGTAGATTTTCTCAGGAACTACAATTAAAAGTACAGAAAGATGCCACAAATATTTCTTTCTCTAAAAAATCCCAAAACAGAAAAAAAGAAAAAGAAAAGGATGATCCCTTAGAATAAGAGAGAAAAACTCTTGTGGTGCAGATAAATAAATGTACATGTTTGAATGTGTATTAAATTTTGAAGTTAACATATCCTTAAATTTTTGGAGAAAAAATGAAGATTAAAAAAGTTTTCTGAGTGGTGAATAAGTTGTTAACTTTTAGCTTAATTGTAAAAATATGTCTTCTCTATTGATATTACCTGTTTAAAAAAACCTTAACATATCAAGTATTGAGTGTCTACTGTGTACCAGACTGTGCACCAGACTGGGCAATAGGGTTTATCAAGAAATCACATTCATCCAAGAACACTTAGACACATGTACCAGCATATAAACCCATGGATACAGACACACACACACACCATTTTTTCCTTAAAGGATAGGAGGGAAAAATACCATTCTTGACAGTTTATATAAAGTAAAACATTTAAAAATTGATATTTGGGTATTTAACTTATTTGAAATTTACTTTTCTGGTGCATTAACCACAGTCTTGGTAAGCTAATTCAAATCCAGTAATAACTCACCCCCATTTTCTCAAGTGAACCAAAACAAGAAAGAATTCTCAATTTTGTATTCCCTGACTCTAAATACTTAAGAACAAAAGTGGGCAGGCTTGTTTCCTCTTCCATGTTTTTTTTATACTGAAATATATATAAATATTTGATATATGTATATATCATGTAAATTATATATATATATATATATACACACATATGTATATGTGTGTGTGTGTGTGTGTGTGTGTGTGTGTATCAGAGCTAGTGTGAATTGTATTTCCATTTGAAAGAAATGTCTGACCAGGTATCCTGGGTTTTATTTTAATTTTGTATATAGAAATAAAGAAAACAGGGGAACAAAAGGTGGTATCTGTGGAATTCTCCTTTAGTCGACCAGTACTTTACAGGAAGAGGTGATTTTCTATTCTCCTCAGATCATTAATGTTATTAACTTTTTGCTGTTGGTCAGGATACCTATGCTGATCCCCAAATTAAGGATTCTAAAGTATTTAAAATAAAAAGGTCAAAAATCGATGGAGAAAAAGTTGAAAAAGTCAGTTGAGCTTCAAATGCCAGCTGCCTCCATCACAATGGGAGTGCCTTCAACAAGCCTCAGAGACTGCAGCAACGGCGGTATGGATCACACAGGGCATCCAGGCACGGCAATTCCCCCACTTACGCACAGTCTTGCTACAGGGGCTCCCAGTGTTAATTCTGGAATGGGGACTCCCTCAGGAGTTCAGAGTAACAGGTATGAATCAGTAAAATGAACAAAATGTTGCGTAGGGATTTATTTGCAAAGTTCAAGTCCTTGTCGATGCAGTCACATTGTATTACTCTCTCAGGCTTCTGGATGCTATTCACTCTTGGCAGGTTGCTGTTTCAAAAGACTTTTTTGGCTTAGGTGATGAAAATTACTAGTATTTAATTTAAAAAATTCACCTGAGTCCTAAGAAAGTAGGATTTGTATTGTTTAAGGTTAAGAGGATCTACAGCTATTTTAGTCTAATAATGGGAAAGGAGATTGTCATAATAAAATAAATAATTGGTTTTGAGGGTCCACTGCTGCATGATATAGCTGTGGGCACTTCACTTTACAAAGAAGCTGCTGTGGGGAATTTTGTTGAAAAGAAGGTAATTTATTTGGTTGGAGTCAGGGGCTGGATGGATAATTGTGGGTAACAGTAAAGGACAGAATGTTTTGTCACAGCTCTGTGCATTGTGTATCAAATAGGCATTAAATTCCATTTAAGCTGCATGTCACTTGGTGCTGTGTTATTTGTTTTTGTGCTTGAAAAGATTATTCCTGATCCTTTTGTTGTTGGTACAGAGTGGATGAGAAAACCAAGAAGCATTGTATTCCATTTGTTAAACCAAACGAACATTCTCCATAAGGGATTTGTAATATTAATGTGACCACATCAATAAGTGAACTGTTCTCGGCGGTAGAAGAGCATAAGACTTTTATTAATATTAAATATTATAGTGATGAACTGAGAATTTTATTTGAAGATGTATCATGAAGTGAAATCGAATTATGCATATATTGTTTCAGCCTGTTATAATCATAAGATTGAAAGTCTTAAAGTAGAAGCTTTATTAAGTTTTACAAGTCTGGAAGTTTAAATGTAAGATGTTATTATTAAAATGACAACTGTTTTAAATTTTTTGGTAACAGTAAATTTTCTTAACCTACTGCTTGGTTATCAGTTCTATTCATTTAACAAATATTTCTGATTATCTATTATGTCTAAGAAACTGTAGATGTGAGTCTTTCTCTTCAAGAAGCTCATGGTCTAGTAGAGGATTACCAAATTAAAACAGCATCAGATTGTAATAGTAAAAGTATGTACAAGGTTCTTTAAACCTTTTACTGCTTGCCAGGACATACACTGAGGGTTGGTAGAGGGGGATGGAGATGCTCATAGCAACCAAGTAATCCATTTGATAGCCATTTTAATAAATTTCATCAGGAAGAGGTTAGAAATAGTTGGATGAAATTGTTTTGTATATTATTAATGTTCCTGAAAATTTTCATCATTCTAGCCCCTCAATTCTATGAATTTTAGGGTATTTAGACAGTAGTTACAAAACAGGGCAAGTCTAGCTTACCTGGAAGCTAATTCATTTTGTTAACCTTTCTGATGATTATTAGGTCACTAGTGAAGAAAACCTCCTTCAGGCACATAAGAAAAGAAGGGAATACTCAAAGACAGATGTCCATTTGCCTGAACTAAACTATAATCATCTCCCTGAACTAAGAGCCTTGGAGGCGTAGGTATGTTTATAAGCTTTTACTTTTTCTTTTGTTTACATTATTTAAAATGTATGTTAAATAAACTACAAGTATTAAAAATGAAAATTCATAGTTACTTGTACATATTGAAGGACAAATAAAAAAAGTGAAAAACTAACAAAAATGTCTAATTTTTTCAGTGTGTTTATGGCTATTTTTATTTAGCTCGAAATTCCAGGCTAATAAGGAAGGAATAAAAATCATTCAGAATCTTGAATTCCTTCTCTAGCCGCTATTGTCTCACACGCTCCCAGTATTGCATTACATCAGGTACAGAAATACTCTTTAGGTACGATGGAACTTGGGTCTCTCATACTTCCTATTTGTTAAAGTACCTTAGGGAGAGTTTGCTCTTAAGGATTGGTGAGATCTGTCAAATTTTGCTGTTAAATTTTGTTTTGTGGTTCACTGCACTTAGAGTCATCAATTTCTATATAGATTAAAATTGTGTGCATTTGTGTGTGTGTATGTGCCCTAGCTATGGCTTTTAAATAAATATAGGTTTTGTGGTAGTTTATAGTTTCCATTGCATTAACCCCAAAGTTAAAACCTATCTTTCTTTTCTTTCCATTAAAGTGTCATTAATATACAATCTTATGTTTGTTTCAAATGTACATCAGAGTGGTGCAACAATCTCCGTGATCAACTTGTATTTTGATTGTGAATTATAGTGCCTTTTTATCTCCCTCCCCACCCACCCTGTGCCTGTCCGAACCCCTCCCCCTTGGTAACCACTGGTCACTTCTCAGTGTTTATGAGTCTACTGCTAAAACCTATCTTTCAAGCAGTGGAACTCTGGGATTGATTTTATTCTTTTAAAATGTATTTTCTATTTGACACTTTTCTCTAAGACAGTCTATCCATATTAAAGATTTGCTATTTCATGTAGTGATCTTTTTCTATATTTTCTCTTAACTCTTCAGAGTAATTATGTTTCTGCTACTTTTATATCAACAGCAGTCGTATCATTCGTTTTCACATTAAGAAAACTGGCAAAACTTTTAATCTCCTGAGGTAGTCATAACTAGTTACAAACTTTGATTATGTATAATTATACTTTCCCTTTACTTCTTCAAACAGACCTCTTACCTATGCTTGATGCTAGGCAACTGTTCTGTAATTTAATTCTTTATCCTCATTATTTAATAGCATTGCATTTCATAGAAAGCACCCTGTATGTTGCCTTCTTTTCTATGTGTATGCTTCTTCCTACTGTTACTCCTTAAACAATGTTGCAGAGCTCTAGAAACAAGGGAACTAATACATTGAAGATAACAAATTACAGAGGCGATTACCCAGTGATACTGAGAAAAGATTTATTGACTGCTATTGCTTTGCCTTATCTCTTGTCAACAATGTCTGTAGCAACATAATCAAAACAAACACAAATTCCTGTTGTGTGAAGATTAATCAGTCACAGATTATACATTTAGGAACTACAGAGTGTTAGTAAATTCCTAAACTTAAATTTAATATGAATTTTTAAAGGGTGCAGAATTTTTCATCTGTTTTTTGTTCAAAACCACAGAGTTGACATAACCAAATTCAGTTTCATGCAACAGAAGAAAGGCTTTGGCTGCCTTTGTACTTGTTCAACATTTTTATTTATTGTTCTGAACTAATCTTTTTATATTTAAAAAGTGGTTTTGCATTTTTACTTTCAATTTACTTGTTCAATTTCCAGTTGCTTTTAGAATACAATAAAGGATAAAGTAGATATATAAAAGCACACTATTAACACCAAAATAACAGAGCTTATATGTGGAAAATCTGAATGGAAAGAGAAACAACAGCAGACTGAAAGCAAGTCTTTTGGCAGAAGCTGTGATTTGCCTCTTTTTGATATTCATCAATAGATTGAACTAAGTTTTATTTCTGTACACAACTCACATATCTTCACATTTGTAACAGTCTACCATGTATCTTTTGGAACAATCCTAAAATAGATACTGTAAGTAAGGTATTGCATAATCTGTGTCCACTCCCCCACCCCTACACAATTACACATTATGTACTTATAGCTATACATTTTTTTCTCCAAGCACTGTTTTAGCTTCATCCCACAAATTCTGATATATTGTATTTTTCATTATCATTCAGTCCAAACATTTTCTTATTTCCCTTGTAATTTCTTCTTTAACCTATGAATTATTTAGAGACATGTTGTCTATAGTTTTTAGGGTTTCCCCTAGATACTTTGTTATTATTGATTTGTAATTTACATGTAGTCAGAGAATATACTTTGCATGATTTTTATTCTTTTAAATTAACTAAAATGTGTTTTTTGGTGAAGAAACCTTGTTCCCTTGAAAATAATGTATATTCTTTAGCTGTTGGATATAGTATTCTATAAATGTGAAATCAGATTAAGGTGGTTGATGGTATTGTTCAGGTCTTCTTTGTCTTTAATGACTTTTTTGTTTAGTTTTGTAAGTTCCAGAAAAAGTGCTATCAAAATCTTTTACTGTGATTGTGGAAGTGTCTATTTTTCTCTTATATCTGCTTATTTTTTGCTTTATGTATTTTAAATCTTTATTATTAGGTACATAAACACATACTTATTTTGTATTCTTGATACATTTCCCTTTTATCATTACGAAATGTCTTCTTATCTCTTGTAGTGCTCTGTGCCTTGAAGTCTATCTTACGTGAGATTAAAATAGCCACTCCAGTCTACTTATGCTAATTTGTTTCCATGGTATATCTTTTTACTTTCATTTGCTTTCAACCTATCTGGTTGTTATATTTAAAGTGTTTCTTTTGCCAATAGCACATAAATTGGGTCTTTGTATCCATTCTGTCAACTCCAATTCTTTTAATTGGAATGTATACTAGTTTTCTATTGCTGCTAACAAATTACTGCCAATTTAAGACAATATCCATTTATTACCTCACATTTTCCATGGGTCAGAAGCCTGAGCACAGCTACTTCTCTCCATAAGTGTCTCATGCACCAAAATCAGATGTCAGCAGGGCTGAGTTTCTTTCTAAAGGCTGTAGGGAAGAATCTGTTTCATTCAGGGAAGAATCAGGTTCACTCAGGTTGCTGGCAGAATGTAGTTCCAAGTGGTTGTGGGACTGAGGTCTCTCTTTCCTTGATGGCTGATACCCCGTGGTAGTTCCCAGAGGCCACCCACATTCCTTGCCTCATAGCCTAATTCCATTTTTAAAGCCAGCAACAGTGTTCTAATCCTTCTTACTCATTTTGAGGGCACATGTGATTACATTGGGTCCACAGGATAATTTCTTTATCTTAGGGTCAGCTGATTAGTAGCATTATTGCGGTGTCCAAAGTGCCTTTACAACAGTAGCTAAATTAATTTGACTAACCTGGGATAGGAATATTAAGGAGATATCTTTAGAATTCTGCTTCCTACTGAATATTTAGGCCATTACCATTTAATATGATTATTGATATTTTTGGATCAATCTTTTTAATATTATTTTTGTTTGTTCATCTCTTTTCCCTTACCAGTCTTCTTTTGCATTTTGACTATTTTTATTTATTTATTTATTTATTTTACAATTTATTTTGGCATCATTAACCTACAGTTACATGTGCAATATTATGGTGATTAAACTACCCCCTTCATCAGGTCCCCCCCATCAACCCCATTACAGTCACTGTCCATCAGCGTAGTGAGATGCTATAGAGTCACTACTTGTCTTCTCTGAGTTGTACAGCCCTCCCCGTGCCCCCGCTACCTTACGTCTGCTAATCGTAATGCCCCTTTTACCCTCTTATCCCTCCCTTCCCACCCATCTTCCCCAGTACCTTTCCCTTTGGTAACTATTAGTCCGTTCTTGGGTTCTAGGAGTCTGCTGCTGTTTTGTTCCTTCAGTTTTTTTCTTTGTTCTTATACTCCACATATGAGTGAAATCATTTGATACTTGTCTTTTTCGGCTTGGCTTATTTCACTGAGCATAATACCCTCTAACTCCATCCATGTTGCAAATGGTAGGATTTGTTTTCTTCTTATGGCTGAATAATATTCCATTGTGTATATGTACCACATCTTCTTAATCCATTCATCTACTGATGGACACTTAGGCTGCTTCCATTTCTTGGCTATTGTAACTAGTGCTGCAATAAACATAGGGGTGCATATGTCTTTTTGAAACTGGGCTCCTGCATTCTTAGGGTAAATTCCTAGGAGTGGGATTCCTGGGTCGAATGGTATTTCTATTTTGAGTTTTTTGAGGAACCTCCATACTGCTTTCCACAATGGTTGAACTAAATTGCATTCCCACAAGCAGTGTAGGAGGGTTCCCTTTTCTCCACATCCTCACCAACATTTGTTGTTGTTTGTGTTTTGGATGTTGGCCATCCTCACAAGTGTGAAGTGATATCTCATTGTGGTTTTAATCTGCATTTCTCTGATGACCAGCGATGTGGAGCATCTTTTCATGTGCCTGTTGGCCATCTGAATTTCTTCTTTAGAGAAGTGTCTATTCATGTCCTCTGCCCATTTCTTAATTGGATTATTTGCTTTTTGTTTGTTAAGGTGTGTGAGTTCCTTATATATTTTGAATGTCAACCCCTTCTAAGATGTATCATTTATGAATATATTTTCCCATACTGTAGGATGTCTTTTAGTTCTACTGATGGTGTCCTTTGCTGTACAGAAGCTTTTCAGCTTGATATAGTCCCACTTGTTCATTTTTCCTTTTGTTTCCCTTGCCCGGGGGGATATGTTCATGAAGAAGTCGCTCATGTTTATGTCCAAGAGATTTTTGTCTATGTATTTTTCTAAGAGTTTTATGGTTTCATGACTTACATTCAGCTCTTTGATCCACCTTGAGTTTACCTTTGTGTATGGGGCTAGACTGTAGTCCAG